>JANAVB010043558.1:0-140289 GCA_029216955.1 Iris pallida | reverse complement strand
AGGTGAGTGACCGAGTCGAAATGAAGGATTACAGAGTATAGGTCATCCAATTAGTAAAGGAAAGCATGTAATGATTTCTGATAAAATGTTAAAATTTGCACATCGCTATGTGCTTTTTAATACAGAAGTGGAGCCTTATGAAAAGTAAGTATTTACATACTCAATAAGGAGAATCTAGATTATAAGCTTAGTCAGGGTAACACTTACTTTTTTACCATATTGTTTTCTACTAGAATGCATATGGATGAGCTGAAGCATTTAGATAGTCGTCTCGTCACAAATGAAACCCACTTTGGAATGAACACTCAATTACATTTACTGATTGGTTCCAAGAAAAGGTATTGATTATATGATATTTTTTATTAGTCCAATATAAAATTACAACACACATATACAAAATATCAGCTTTGGAATAAACACTCAATTACATTTACTGATTATTAACTAATATCAAACAAATTTACAGGTTCAAGGGGAAATTAGCACAGGAAAGCCTATATCTGATACGATAAAGTGGTTATCATATGGGCCTGTAAAGCAAGCAATTACTTATACTGGATATGTTATCAATGGGTGTTGGTTTCATACCAAAGATGTCCAAAGGGCAACACAAAATAGTGGTTTCGATTGAAGCAAACAGTATGAACGAGTCAAATTCCAGTAACAGTATACAAGCTTCTAAAGCTTACTATGGTGTGCTAAGTGAAATTGTTGTGTTGGACTACAATATTCTCCAAATTCGGTGTTTAAATGTGATTGGGCTAGTATTGATCGTGGCGTAAAGGTTGAAGATGGTTTTATATTAGTTAATCTCCATCAATATCAAAATCAATTTCAAAGCGATCCTTTTATTCTAGCTTCCCAAGCTAAGCAAGTTTTCTACTCAAGAGAGTCTAATTCATCTAACTGGTATGTTGTGTTGAAAGCACCACCTAGAGGTTTCCATGAATTAGAATCATTTGACGAGAATACTGAAATAAGCTCTCAACCGTTGGATGTATCGAAGCTCATGAAAATATGGACGATGAAGATGATAGCTTTGAAAGAAGGGATTGTGAAGGCATTTTACTATAGTTGTAATTATTTATGTTTGCTTTGGGATTCTTTTTGCGTTGGTTGTTTTAGTTGTTCTGGATGCAGTACTTTGGTTGTTTAATTGGTTGATCTTTCTATTTGTATTTTAATTCTTGTTATGTGTCAGACTATGAATCGACTATGGATATTAATTTAATTTCATATTCATTTAATCTAATTGTATATGTTAGTTCGTGTTTGTCACTTTCAGCAATTGGAACAATCGGTAACTGGAACTTAGGATTGCAAACGCCAAATGGAGGTAATAAAAGTTAACAATTTCTATTGTCTTAAAATTATTTTGTTTAGATTTTACTTTTTCTAAAGATTTATACAAAATGTATTATATTTTCAGAACTCAAATAGGTTGCCGAAGCGATCATCAAAAAGATTGCAATCTGTGAATACTAGAGCCAATGGGTGTGATAATCTGATTGTATGGGCCGTTCTTTATTGCATTATTTAGAAACAAAATCAAGAATGTAGAATTCAGTTTAAAATACTTTGTATACTGATTTTCAACTTAAATTGTATTTCAGAAAGATAAAAAGATGGGAAGATGGACAAGACGATCACAACCATCGCCTATGCCTTCTATTGCAGATCTTCAGCACGAGGATGATAATATCCAAGACGTGGGTTTAGATGATCCAACTTGCTTGATGCAGACCCTTTTGTAAATGGTTCTCAGAACAATGACGAATATGAAGAAAATTCAACTCAAAACAATGATGAACTGAAGGAAATTCTACAGAATAATGGTGAAAATCCTAAACCTGAAAGGATTAAACGCGGCAAAACACAACTAAAAGGTCTTAGGGTTCAAGATACTCATTGTGCAGCTATAGCAGTAGAATTCAATAAAAGGGACAGCCTATCTGTGAATTCTGTTACCTTATCCTCTTTCATAGGTGCCTTAGTTCGTGATAAGGTTCCGATACTCTTTGACGATTGGAGAAAAGTTTCGACGGATCATAAAGACAACCTCTGGACACTTGTGCTGGTAAGCTACCCCCTAAATATTTCTGATTCAAATACCAATTGTTAATGCATTTTTATATCTAAATATATTATACATGATATGCATTACAGTTGAGATACAATCTGGATGAAACACAAAAGGATTACGTATTGCAAAAGATGGCAACCCCTTGAGAGAGTATAGATCCCGTGTAGGCAATGGAGTGATAGAAGCCCTTAAGCTAGAAGATGAAGAAAGGCAGCAAGTCTTGTTGGGTTAAAGCCTATGAACTTATCTGATCACCAATGGAGCGAATTCATAAAAAAAAGAACTTCGAAAATTTCAAGTATGTTAAAAGTCTAATGACTAATAATATAGTACAACTAAATTTCATGTTTCTTGTTCTTATTTTTTCAATCCTGCTATTGATTTACTATTTGACATAGACTAAAAGCGTTCTGATGAAGGAAGTAAGGAAACATCATACACCACACACGATGAGTCGGAGAGGGTATGCACGATTGGCGCTAAATTGGTAAACATATATTCTAGTATTTTTGCAATTAGGCTATATGGATAGCCAATTTGTTCAAAGTATGCTAAGTTATTATAATTTGTGATGAAAGAAAAAACCCGATCAGGAATTAACTAGAGTCCTATTATGGACCGAAGGATATTTGAACAAGGATCGAGAACCGTCAAATAAAGCTGTCGAAGCATCAATGGTAAGAAAAACATAATTATTATATGTATATTCTTACTATCTTCCCCAGTTAACATTAAATATTTTTCATATTGACTTTCCAAAAAAATTAAATAATTCAATGAATCACGATCTAAGTCCACAGAAACATCCATGAAATATGATGCTCTTTCACATTTTGGGTGAAGATCGACCTGGTAGAGTAAAAGGACTAGGGTTTGGAGTTACACTTTCCAAGCTAAAAGCTCAAGCACAAACCAATAAGGTGGTGCTTTCACTTGAAGAAAAAAATGAGAAAAATGGAGGCTAGACTAGATATGTTTTGGAGGTAAGAACTTGGGTTTGGTTTTTAACATTAACATAATTTAGTAGATTTTGTGAACTAATTGCTTATGCTTATTGTAATTATGACAGAAAAATCATCGCTCACTTGGTACACGTTCACCCGAAGTTGATACTCCCATGGTAAATCGCTATGTTCTGTCAATCGACCATTGGTGTCCATATGCAAACTAATTGTATATGTTTATTATGGTACAGTCAAATCGTGCTAGCAACATCATGGAAGGTACCAACAACATGCGTGAGCCATCGGTTGGAGCTAAATGCAAGTTGTTGAGTTGGTATATGAAAGGAAAGTTGTGGCTGAAGGTGAAATCTTTTCTACAAATCCTGTTGATTTGGTTCACTTTAAACCTCTAGGACTCGATGCTTGGAAGGTTTCGTTGATATTGCGGTGGATGAAGAAGCTTATTTGTGGCAAAGTACAGATGAACTCAAGGTGATTAGGGATGCTATAGGTTCTACAGTTGCATGGAGCAAAGCGTTCATCTCTTTTGATATTTAGAATCCTTATTTGACTATTATCGATAGTTTAGATTCCTTTTCAAGAATTTTATTGTATGTATATATTATTAAATATTTGATGGTATATGGTATGGATGTTTTATTGAGTATCTTGACAGGATACCTTTGTAAGCCTTTTTAACTCCGCCAATGTAAATTTTACATTGCCGGTCCCAAGCCCGGATAAAGGAGGAGGGAGAAGGAGCTTACTCATCTCTAAGGAAAAGAAACCCGCTAGGTAAATTTTTTAGAGTTATAATATAATTGTAATTGTAGTTTTGTTTTTATGTCTTTGTCTAATGTCTTGTTGTTCTTTTTTTTGTCAAAACCATGATGCGAGTGATAATTTGTTCTCTTGAAGAACTCTAAAATTTGTGGAGTACCTCTTTATAAAGAAGATTACGACATAAGAGTGACATGTGATATTAAAACCTCTTGCCAATGTTCTTTACATAGCCATATTAATAATGACCGGTTCACTCCCATTATAATGAGCATTATTTCAGAAAGCAATCTACAAACCTTTCTTTGGTATGTTTGCAGCTTAGAACGAAGCCCACTCTCCATGTTCACAAGCTTAAAATGAAGCCCACTCTTATATGGCCTTGAGGGTCATGAGTCAAGATGTTCCTTATACACATTTACTTATCAAAACATTGACATTAAGAAGCATAATAGTTATATGTACTTATTACAGTCTTGAAATTTGAAATGATGCCTTGTGTTGTTGTGAGTTTTAAGAGCATGATGCTAATAATGAATTGTTGTTGCTGAGTTTTAAGAGCATGATGCTAATAATGAACCTGGGCTACAACACCTTTTATTCCAGATTTCCTGAATCAGATGCAGTAAAACTGGTGAGAGTTTATTAACCTGGGAATGCATGACTAACTTACCTTTGTGAGCTTCTAGGCCCCTTTTAGCGTATAGCCTACAAAGTTGTCTTCAGCTAAAATAGGTAATTGAGAAAGGAAAGCTCACACTCGATAATTAGAGCAGTTTAGAATTTGTAGAAGAGTTTTGTGTTGTTACAAATACAACTGAATTTGTTATATACAGCTAACAAAATAAGAACAGATCATGTAATGTTATCTCTGGTGTTGAGGCTTTTAGGATAGCTAGGACTGTTGAAGTCGTGTAGAAGTGTCATCCTCACTTGGTCTTACATCTTCTAGGTGCTTTAGGTAACTCTGTAATTGTGTGGACGGATCATTTTCACACTTATTGTTCACAATTGCATGAATTTTAATTGTTGGAAGTGGACACTTTTTTCTTACTGAATATTATCGTGTTTTTTGTCTCATATTGTCATTACTTCTGATATATCGAACTTCTTGCATAAAACTATTATTGTTTTGGTTATCTCATCTAAATGTAGGAACAAATTCATTGGATTAGGTAAAATGTTACTTAATCATGCTAAGTTGTATGTCTTTCAATAAATATGTGATAAACTTGCTTGTATCTAAATACATTGGAGTTAAGTCACTAGGAATTACATATGACCATGTTCCTAATCTGGGAATTGTCCTCTCGCATAAAATCTCATTTATTCAATTTTTTTCTCCAAATGTAGCTACAAGTTCAGTAGAATATCATGAATTTATTCAATTTTTCGATGTTTTAATCCTTGTATAGTTTACATCCTATACTTTGCCAATTCTTTTTGCTGTTGGAGATGGTTTTTATGTCCTGCTATATTGCTGATTTTAGATATTGATGTCTAATATGCGAATTATTATGTTATCGAGTCATTGAATTTCATGCTAGTTGTAGTTGACATAAGCATCCCATTTCCTTTCCTTCTGACTGCTTTTATGTTTGATTTAGGGAGTTGTTGCACACTAAAAGAGACAAGATGATACATGTGAAAGGTTGAATCGTTTTGGGAGAGTCATGTATTAGTTGTGTGTTCTAGTTAATTAAAAGTTTTTCGGAGGGGTTCTTTCCCTTCCTCCAGCTATTGCTGACGAACTTTGCTAACCCAAGGGATAATTATTAGCAGCCTGAACCAACAATATACAACAATGCTCCTCTGATGGGGGTTTGTTGTTACAGTGGCGTTCATGCCTTAGACGTTTCAGTAGGGTGTACAGTGGCGGCAGTGACAAATCCATTAACGTGGTGTTTACAAGTAACTCTTATAAAAGTATATAAACTGGCCTATATGCATGCTTAATATACATGTATAAACAATTTAATTTTCAGATACACACACACAAAATGATTCTTTGCACATAGAGGGCGACATTGTAGAGTTAAATCAGCAGTTGTTCTACATCTCTCGTATTTGCATCGAATTTGGCATATGTGCTTCTGCTAGCTTTCACTTTTTGAACTTTTGGGTTCGATTGTTAGTTTATATGATCTGTGTACACCTTGATTTTCAAACACTTTTAGTGAAATATAAAATAATCTATTTTCTAATCATTTTTTTATACAGGGTATTATTTCTATTGCTCTTTACATATTTTGCAAGACCGTGACAGGTCACAAGTCCAGTATCTTTTCTAGTATTGGGCAATAGCAATCTCTATCGGAATTTTGAACATTCGATTATGGTGTCTTAATTATCACAACCTGCTGTCAGTATTAGGAGATGACAGTTTTGGTTCTTCCCCAATTTTGTCACTTGCTTTGGACCGCCATTTGCTTGTTTCACACAAGAATGTATCCATAAAGGTATGTGGTACTCTTCTTAATTATATCACATTAACCTTCTTGGATGGTACCAACTTTTTTGTAATATCTGACTAAAGGTTTTGTGATAACACCCTTAACATATCTTACTGAGTTTTGAAGTTAGATTGATTTGTAGTTTGTAGAGTTTAGATCAGATATTTGGAAGAAGATTGGGTCCTTTTAAAGTGATTGGAATTTACATTTTACTTTTTATTCTGTGTAGATCCTCCTCCCTCAAATTTATTCCCAATTTACATCATCTTTGCTTAGACCTGGTATGAATATAAGACTCTAAAATCTATTAGTAGAATTCCAGCCTAATTTGTTATCGCATATGCTTCCGGTATTTTTTGGTTTGTCAGATTTAAAGAAGGCTAAATAACTCAGATCAACTTCTCATAACATGTGCTTCTACTCAAACTCTGATAGTAGCCGAAGCTCCTAAGTGACTTGCTTCCACATCCCACTTGCGTATATGTTATAACCACTTATATTCTCTTGTTCTCTTTTGTGTGTTTCAAGCCTTGCACTAAAGATAGTACTCCACGATAAAACAGTACCTTCATCGTCAAATATCTAATGTTGTCTTGACTTTATTCGGGAGCTTCTGAGTCATTGAACATCCCACTGGCTTTCATTAGTGTCATTTACTTCCTATTGTTGGAAATGCTGCTGAACATACAAGTGCAATCATGTTCGCCATTAAAGATAAGCTTGTAAGTGTTTGTAGGATCTTTTTCATCTATATAATTTTACTATCTTTGGTTGATGAATTTGTTATTTTCTTTTCACTGCAGGATATAGCATTGGGGGTTGCTATCGGGTCATCTACAGATTGCAATTTTTGTGGTAATTTCATTATCCTTGAAGTTTCTGAATTTGTGATGCTAGCAATATGGCCAGACCTACTAAGATGTAAAGAAAAACATAAACATGTAGGATGTAGTTCTTGTCCTTAGTATTCTATATAGAAGTACTATAACTTAGAGATGAAAGCAGAGTAGATATTCTAGCTTGTTTCTTATTATGGCAAAATGTAGATTGTTGTTTTATTCGGTATAAGAATCCTTTAATTTCATGCACAACATGTGCTCGACATAAAGGCTAGCTGATTTAAACTTTTTGTCTTAGGATGATATTATTACGATGCATATGTATATATTCAGTCTTCGAATGTCTATGTCCGACCTAACACAGCTTATTCAAATCTAGGAACAAAAGAAATGTAACCACTACCTCCATATAATTAATCAAAGATGGAAGTCAACTGACCTTGATAACTTCTTTACTCTTCTTTTATCTAAAAATCTGTCTTTAATCATCAAAAGTGAATCCAGAGACAGGTTTGTTCATTTGGAATTTTCTCATTTTGTTTTGATTCATATGGCGATTGCGACTTGGCCATTTAGTTCTCTGCCTTAAATTTCTGTAACTATATTCTTCTTTATTTTATTTTATTTTCTTTTCTTTTTGTACTTGATCAGTGATGTGAAAGACAAAGAACCAAGGAATTTCCATGACAAAGTTGAGTTGGCCTCCCAGTAGGTAATTACAATTTCATCACTTGATGTAATCTTCCTTTTAATATCCAATGGAGAAAGTTCTAGTTATTGCACTAAGCTAAGAAGACTGCTGACTTAGACTTCATGGAAGTGGTTTCGGAGTCTTGACTTGTTGCAAGAGCATGACACATTGAGTTTCTCGTTCAAGCTACAGAAGAGTATTTTTGAATGAACCTCCTGAGTTTCATTGTTTGTGTTGTGTAGTGCCCACGTGGTGGTAGCATATAAGTGAACTCTTAATGTAAGATCGATCGAGGATGCTAGTCTGTCGATGTACTTGTTCTGAAAGTAGCCAATTTTAAAATCTGTTTTGGCTACTTTTAGTAAGGTTTGGCCATCCGTAGGATGTATCATAATGGAAACCAAAATTTTCCTATATAACCATATTTGCATGATACTGATTTTATGGTACAGCTACATATTGATTCAGGTAGACACGAATGACCAGTCAATTGTTTAGGAGTAATAGTGTGCCCAGGTAACTGATGATTATACTGATTTTATGGTGCAGCTACATATTGATTCAGCTACATATTGATTTGAA
Source organism: Iris pallida (assembly GCA_029216955.1). Classification (NCBI taxonomy): domain Eukaryota; kingdom Viridiplantae; phylum Streptophyta; class Magnoliopsida; order Asparagales; family Iridaceae; genus Iris; species Iris pallida. The sequence continues at coordinate 131,917 of JANAVB010043558.1, read as the reverse complement.
GAAAATACTCCATACTTTTTCATTCACACGGTAGCTCATAATGACATGAGTAACCGATGATTATACAAATGTGATCACGAGCAAGCATGGCATGCAGAGATCCTTTTTTATAGTAGCTTAGAATGTATATGAGCTGATTTCGTATGTTGATATCATTTGTGAGACTAGTAAATTATGAATCTGGAAGCAGCAGTTCAATATGCAAAATGGCATGAGACTTTAATGACCATAAGAAAATTGATAGTAGTTAATAATGATAGTCAGTTATGTTATCCATATGACTTGAATGGTTTTCCGTGGTTAAAAATATCGATTTCAGAATCTGTACATATTGGACCTTCTTAATTGGCAATTTTGGGTGTCGGTATTAGCCGATATAGGGAACTTTACTTTCGACGCAAGGCACTAGCTTCTTTTTAGAAAACTGTTTGTAACAAAATAATTGAGTCTAGAAATCCATAGATAATTTAACATGCCTTGAGAATTTATGTGCACATCATAGATTTATCATCATTCAATGTGTTGTTTCAGTGCCGTTGAACACCATCAGAATAGAAGGGGCTAGTGCATTGTAAATATTCATTTATTCTAAACTTTCTAGCTGATGTTCTAGTTATATTTCATGATATGCCATAATCTCATCATACAAATTTATATTTTGCTGCCTTGTTAATGCACCTTATTTATTCAGTTTTTTATGACTTAATTGTTGTAGAGGCCTGACGAGAGATCCGCACAATGTGTGCCAGACACCATATTTTCATCTGCTTATCATCATGCTAAAGATGGTTGTGGGGCCATCCCTGATAAAGGTACTGTACTTGGAAAGGAAAAGAAATAAAAAAACAACTTATGTTCATGTGCCCTTCTGTTGTTTTTTCTAGTAATTTGGTATGTTCAATAGGCATCGTCCTTTGAGTTATTAATTTTGATGCAACTCTTATTATTTTATGTACAAGAATGTCTATCATCCTTAATTAAACCCAAAGCCGATGGATTGGTTGTAGGGTAGCACTCAACAAACCTTGTGGGTAGGGTTTGGATTGGAACTACATCTTATTCCAAACCCTAAATTAAGTTTTTTTAATGTATGTAATATAAGGTAGTCATATTAGATGGATACGCTCAAGGATGGATTACTAATTTGTTTCATTTATCACGTAATGATGAAAAACTGATAGGATTGGAGTAGGGGCTTATTCTATATAACCTAACCCAAGTTGTGTTCTGATAGGATTGGAGTATTTGGCCTTCATTTGATAGGATGATATAGTAGATATGTGGTATTGTTTTCGTTTCTTTTTTCCAGTGGACTTCGTGAAATTCTTTAAGTAAAATAACCATGTAGATCAGCAATAACCTTGTGGCTGAAAAGAAAGCCAATGCCTTGCCTAGTACATGTTACAACAAGCAGAATGTTATTGAGAAGAAAATAGGGGTTGCATCAACTCAAGCATGTGATATGCAACCTGATTCAACGAGTAGGCTATCTAGTCTAAAGATACCCAAGAGAATGATGGATTGCATGCTTGATATAGAATCAAATAGTGCAAACAAGTCTTAAGAGGAATACAGCAGTCGTAGGGAACCTTTCTTCTTTAGTCTCAACTATATATCTTGCAATGCAGCACTCTAAATTGGAGTGTCTGGATGAGCAAAGTAAAGATTCAATATTGACAAAAGGTTATGTGGAACCTGACGACAGTGATGAGTATGGCGATTTTGATCCATACGTATTCATTAAATATTTACCTGATCCGTCAGCATTTGTTCCGAAATTTGGCATGTGCTTCTCCCAAAGCAAACATGGAGTTGCCCTTCTACTACCCTTGTTCTGGATTTGGATGGTATGATGCTTTAAAACCTCAGCCTCAAAATTTTGGTTTACATTTCTATCTTATAATCATATACCCAGTATAATATCTGGTTAATACATTTAGATATCTGATTATTTGACTTTTTTGACTTGTGCTGCTTTTTCAGTGTGATATACCAATACTGATTCATTTGTTACATATTCTCACAGGTTCTTAGATCCTTTAATCTTTAGTGATTAAATGTGCCAGATTCTAACATCAAGACTACCCTTGGGTAAGTCACTAGTAATATTATGCAACTATGAGGTTGATGTCATCTGAGTTCTACTGATTCTGGTGAAATCCCATATTCCCTCATCGAGGAAACCTTTGGGGTAAGTCACTTCTTTTCAATTGTTCATGATTATGTAAATTTTTGTAGTTGTGTAATTCATGAATTTTTTCCCCTCTATTAACATTATTTCTTCATGAATGTGCTTGTTATTCCCTCTATTAACATTATTTCTGCATGAATTGCACAACTACATTCATGATTTTTTTTCCTTTAACAATTTTTATTCGGTATCTACAATGAATAATAACAGGGGAAGGTTTTCAGCTGATAGAGGGGGTGGATTTTGCGGTGATGGAATGATAGATCTTGGCAATTATGGAGGTGGGAGGGGTTGTGGTAGAGGGGATTACAAAACATGGCAGGTTTTGGAATCCATTCTAGTTATCTTCATTTTATGGGCTTGGTGGTGGAGTTTCTGAAAAAGTGGCAATAATAGCGGTAGCAACAACAACATCGGTAGCAACAACAACAATTGTAGCAAAAGTAGCAGCAACAACAACGACAACAATGGGAGTGAAAATTTGAATAATGTATTTACATTTGTACAATCAATAAACTTTTATTTGTAAATTGTATTTTTTTAAAAATGTAAACATAATCAACAACGTTTCATAACTGTTGTAAGATAATATTATAACAACTTTTCTAAACATTGTAAAATTTATTTACAGTACTTTTAAATTATTGTTGATGTTATAATTACAACATACAAATATATATTACAACGTTTGGTAAAAAAGATTGAATAAAATATACAACATTTGTTAAAAGTTGTATAAACTATTTTTACATTGTTTGTACACTATTGTAGAAAATCTATGTACAATGTAAACTGAACGTGGCAGATATTGTTTTTACCTCAGTTGTAAAACATTGTTGAAATTATATTTACAACACTTGTAATATGTTTTAAAAAGCTTTTTTACAATACTTGTCAAATGCCGTAGAAAGGTTTTTGTCATATTTTATATATTTCAACAATGTTTCTAAATTGTTGCGAAAATAACTACTACAACGTTTTGACAACGTTCAAACAAACATTGTGGAAGATAACCCCCCTTTTACAACCCTGGATATAACAACCTTCTACTAAACGTTGTAAAAGACTTTTTCAACATTTTTGCAACAGTTGTAAAATCGGTTTTTTTTCTTGTAGTGATCGTAATTATTATTGCATGGCTAGGAATATATAACTGAGCCTTCAATTATCAAAAGCATTTAAAAGATTTTTTTCTTTGTTCGTCACTAACCAATTGCTTCGATATGTTTGTTTTTTAGGGTCACCATGACTGACATCGAATTGGGTGCCTTTTTTGTAACAAAATTACGTGTTACTTCATGTTTTTGGTTAAAAATTACATGGGATATGCAATTTTGACTTCGATTAAACTAAAAATAGTCTAAATTTGACAATGCAAATAATTAAATTTTGGCTACACCTTCTAAGATACTACTAGTAAGTATCGTAACATTTTTGAAGGCGAGCAAAGTGTTTTTAATTTCGCAAGATGATGGTGCTAGCACTAACTTGACACGAATGAATTACTTTGACATTTATTTTACTAACCATCCACCAAATTTCGTGTTATGTTTTGGTTTCAAAGTAACATGTTACTTCTTTTTTGTTATAAAATTAAATCAAGCGTTACTTTAACATGCAATTTTTGACGGTAGTGTTAATTTATTTGACATGCACTACTAATACAAAAACGTTTATAAATCATTGTAGTGACCCCCTAAGATTCTCACATAACATTCTCTAGTTAATCTATTGCTAGTAATATAGCCTTTGACTTTGCCACAAAATTGTCCCTATGTTTTATGGTAATGGTGATTGTTTTAGATCTCAGCATCGCTAATTGGATCCAACCGATCAAGATCATTAATAACATATTACTAAGCCAGATTATGCCACAAGCATATGGCAAGAATAATAGTTTGGAGAGATCAAGGGTCGATTCCGTTTGGACAAAAATTGATGAATAACAAGTGATATCCATTGAGGCTGAAAATATCGATGGAAATCGGTATGGAGAAATCTTTAGACGTCCCGTCAGGGTCAAACCCTATACATCCTACTAACTCTGGAACCATCAATGTTCGATCAGTACGAAGAGATCAAGGATCAAGTTTCTTCGGGTCCGGATCCGCTACACATCGAGCATCGGGCCATCGATGACAATTCATTTGGATAGATGAAGTATCATGTTCCTTCTAGTACCCGAATGACAAAGATTCATGTGACGACCATCGTTGTCAATTGTTTTGAAGAGATCAAACATGAACTTCCTTTCAGTCCAGATTAATAAACATACCAGAAAGATGTTGTAATCCTGTATAAAATGAGATCACATTGGAAAATGAATTGCATGACTTCTTTTATCTATTATTTTTTATGTTAAGTTTCTAGCAAACTATCACTTTCAATAGTATAATTTCTATGGGACTTTACTGCCATTAGTAGCTTATTGCCATCAAAATAATACAAAATAGTTTATAGTTTTATGTTGAACGAAATATGTATTGAACATTAATAAAAATCAATGGGTTGACTTTAGACAACAGTCAAGGAATAGTCACGTGTATACTCATAAAATTCTAAATCAAGGTCTCCTCCTACTACGAAGATAGATATGATTTGATGAACATATTATTTTTTATCATATTCTTAAAAATAACGATTGTACCATTTTGTTCTACAATATGGGTATGATTTAACATATGATTTAGAGCAATAGATCGACATTTTTTCCAATTACCGGTGTGTATTATTTTTGGTGCTAGTGTGATACATAAATAGGTCATTCCTAGTATTTTACTAAAATTTCTCAACTTAAAAACACTTTTATTAGTTTGCTAATTTCTTATAGTTTGGTTTTAGGTTTGGACTATTCTCCATTTGTCTTAAATAAAAGAGGAAAGCAAATCCAACCTAAAACAAACTAGCAAACCAAATAAAAAAGAAAACTAACTCTTAAGAGATATGGCTTTCAATTTTATTATTATAATTTCATCTTGTACGAAATATTTTATCGATCAAAATACCAATATTATTACTTGGTTGTTGTATATATAACTGAACATAAAATATCAAGATATACTAATATAGTTTTTATTTTAGGCATGAATGGATTAGTTTGACATGTTTATCTTTTTACCATGTCAACTTATTGTTATTTTGTTTTTTTACAAAAATAGGTGATAGTTTTTTTATGGTTAATATGACGTGTTACTTTTACATTCATTGGACAAAAGGCCTATAAATAGCTATAATGACCCTCCATTTGCATATATAACCTTCTAATCTACCATTTACATGTACTGTTAATATTTCAATGGCAACAAAAGTGTTCTTCTCTTTTGGTGATGGCTTTTGCAACGTCTCTAGGCGTTGCTAATGGATCTCGACACATTAAAAATATATTGGTGGAGAAGCACCAAGAGATCGGCACTAATCAATTGGAAGAGGACAAGCATGAAGCCCCTGGCGGTCCAGACCCGGTACATCATCTTATGGCACCCACCAAGCCTGAAGCACTCGTCGATGCTAATAAATATGAAGAAATCAAGCGTGAATCCCCTGGAGGCCCGGACCTGATACACCATCGTGCAAAAGCCACAATGCTTGAAGTACTCATAAATGCCAATGGATATGGAGACATCAAGCATGAAGTCCCTGGGGGGCCAGACCCGATACACCATCATGCATCACCTACCAAGCCTGAAGCACTCGTCAATGCTAATGGATTTGGAGATATCAAGCGTGAAGCCCCTGGGGGCCCAGACCCGATACACCATACAACATCACCCACCAAACATAAAGCATTCACCGATGCTAACAGATTTTGAGAGATCAAGCGAGAAGTATACTATCACACGACACCCATCAAGCGTGAAGTAGTCATCAAAGCTTATGGACAATGAATTTAAAGAAATTGACCATGAAGTCCCTTCATGTCTAAACCTAATAAATAAACCAGTGCCACCCACCAATTAGGCTAAAAGGTGGAGTCAATTCTATCGTTGGAACAATATATATATATATATATAATATATATATATTTATATATATATATATATATATATATAATATATAATTTGTAAGTTATGATATAAAATAAGATTGTCATGGACAATGAAATGTACCACTTCTTCTAGTATTATCCAGTATGATATAAAAACTCAACTACAGCTTAAATATCATTCCTGCGATTTCGATTTCCATGAAATATTTTACCAATAAAAATATCATAATTATTATTGCATGGCTATGAATATATAACAGAACCTTCAATTATCAAAAGTATTTAAAAGATTTTTTCCATTATTCATCGCTAACCAATCACTTCAATATGTTTGTTTTTTAGCGTCACCATGACTGACGTCAAATTAGGTGCTATTTTTTGGGACAAAATTATGTTTTACTTCAAGTTTTAGTTAAAAATTACATGTGATATACAATTTTGACATCGATAAAACTAAAAAAAAAGTGTAAATTTGACAATGCACATAATTAAATTTTGGTACACCAATTAAGATACTACTAGTAAGTATCATAGCATTTTGGAAGGCGAGCAAAGTATTTTAATTTCGTCTGATGATGGTGCTAGCACTAACTTGACACGAATGAATTACTTCAACATTTATTTTACTAACCATTCTCCAAATTACGTGTTATTTTTTGGTTTCAAAGTAACATTTTACTTTTTTTTTGTTACAAAATTAAATTAAGTGTTACATTAACATGCAATTTTTTAAGTAATGTTAATTTATTTGACATGCACTACTAATACATAACACGTATAAATCGTTGTAGTGACCCCCTTCGATTCTCACATAACATTTTCTAATTAATCTATTACTAGTAGTATAGCCTTTGAATTGGCAACCAAATTGTCCCTCTGTTTGCATGGTAATGGTGATGGTTTTAGATGTCAGCATTTCTAATGGATCCGACCCATCAAGATCATTAATGACATATTACAAGCCAGATTATGGCTCACAAGCATATGACAAACAATAATAGTTTGGAGAGATCAAAGGTCAATTTTGTCATGTCCCAGAACCAGAATACTGGAAAATAGGGATAAAACAAAGCCAGCTATGTATATCAGTACGCTAGTACCCCATTATACGATTACGGCTGTCTAGAAGACAAGTGGGAGGACTCTAGCATGCCACTGATGACTCCTAAGGTCAGCCAAGTCATATCTCAATCCAAACAACACAAGAAGCAGTAAAGAGTAAATTAAATATGAGATGGGTAAGACGTCCCAACACAAATGCATATATAATCATGAAAGATGACATAATAAAAGATACACAACTGAATATACCAAAGGTACATAAATGTACAACTAGCCACGGGCCAGAATATACATTCATGTCGTCTATAGACAGAGGGAACAAAATCCAGATACAAGGACTAACACATGCCCTTGGCTAAACACCATCAAATAAAAGTACAAAAATAGAGTGTGAGATAAAGGTAACACACTCGCTAATCCGTGTCAGTCCTTTGAGTGCGATCCATTCGAAGAAGATGGTAGAACCTCGAGATCAACTATGGAACCTGGCCATGGAAAACCAGTGGGGTCAAAACCCCAAATAGCAAGTTCCACAAGAAAAGCTCGAGGTGAACGACAAAGACCAACAACAACACAACAATAATACATATACATTAATAAATAATTGCGGGTCGTGACTAGTGCGGTACCAATGCACGCATCATGAGAATAGAAATGACTGAATGGAAATACTGAACAATATAGTAATAAAGATTAATAAGCCAATAAGCAACAAGGGACTTAGGAACAACTCGAAGTCGAAGCCACAACCCTTAAACTAAACAAGGACCGGGATTGCAGATCTTTTTTCGAGCAGAACTTAGCCTCTGGCCAATCACCGACACAAAGAGCATATAAAGTAACGCACTACCCAAAGTGCACTACCAATCATTGTCTACGACTTTCTATCATTAACTAACTAGGGTTATCACAAACCTAGTTACAAAAATACAAGTTGAGGATCTTCGCAACTACCTGACTGCAGAATCCCGAATGTCCTGGGTCCGAGTAACTTTTACATATATTGGTCAATAAGACTTTTGGTAGAAGAAACGTGTCTTGAATATAATGTCAACAACCATATCATAAGTTGTAATAGAAAACATATAACTGACTGTGTCGCTACCCGGCCCGACATAGGACTCGATCGTAACATATGAAACATATAACTGACTGTGCCACAACCCGGCACAACATATGACTTGATCGTGTATCAATACGCACAAACTTGGTAGGTCCAGGAGCCCTTACCTAGCAGGGTTAAGCCACGCCTCACGGGGCCCTTGGAGCTCGGGGTTGGTTGTGCAAATTTTCTCCTACAATGATCTACTTGAATTTACTAGTCATTTACCTTATCATATTCATGTCAAATTCTCAAGTCGTGGACACTCAAGATTTCCTAGGATGACGTGTGCTATGTACGAGTAATTCGTAAGTTATCACTTGCGAACATCCCCGTACTAATTTTATGCGATACACGGGATAATACTCACACTCGATTGTCTAGTGCTAAGATACAATAGATTTAACATTTAACAACCTATATCTATGGTGTCAAGAAAGAATATGTACTCATATCTTTGATCTAGAAATTAATAAGGAAATCAACACATGAGTGCGCTACTACGAGCCACTATCTCGAATCTAGACATAGAACATAAGTAAACATAAACATATGACATGTTTATAGGGTGTACATCACTTTCTATCTATATAACAACACCAGAGCATGATAAGACATCATTTAAATTGAAAAAAATAGTAAAAACGGACAAAAACAGGCAAAATAGGACAAAAATAGCTCAAATCAGCTAAAACTAGCCAAAATCGGTATACCGGCGGTATACTATAGTATACCGACGGTATTCTGACCAAAAGACAGAGAGTTTACGGGTATAAATTCTGTATTCCGTCGGTATACATCGGTAAGCCGTCGAAATACTATTTTGTAACAGCAACAAAAACTTGAAAAAGTGGCAAAATTTGTTTCGGCCATAAAAACCTCATTTTAAATCGAAATTCAAAATTTCAAAAGTCAAAATCGCATATAATTGAATTTTCTACAACATGAAAGCATTTTTTTTACTGATTTTAATGATAGAAAAATAAATACCTCAAAATATTCGAAATACTATCTAGAAACACGGATCTACGCAATACCACCGATCAAAACCAAAATTGCTATATGCTAAAGATGTCAACAATTTATAGAAGCATATTATAGAACAGTAAAACTTTACTTTCTATGAAAAATGAAAATAAAGCATGGTCATGTCACTTTTGAGCAAGATGTACTTGCCTAGAGTCTCTAGCAACCAAGTCTAAGCTTCTACTCCTCCTCCTAGGGGGTTTGACACCACACCACAGGCCTCAAGGCTGGCTCCCATGCATAGCCCAAGGGGAGAGAAGAGAAGAGAAAGAAGAAGAGAGAGTGAAAAATTAAAAGAGAGAAAAGAAAAAAATAAAAGGATATATACAGAAGGGGTAAATTAATCGTGATCGTCCGATCGCGATTCACGACTCAATCAGGATTAATCTCGACCGTCGAGAAGAAAACCAAGAAACCAATGGATAATAGAATGTATCATCATTATTCATAAAAATATCTAAACACTATTAATCAAAATATCTAAATACTATTTATCAAAATATCTAAAATCAAAAATATATAAATGTGAAAAATATCCCTCGTGCGGTATACCGTCAGTACATACCGGTACACCGTTGGTATGCCAGTAAAGAAGAAAATTTATAATTTAGGAAAAGTTTTAAAGCGTTCCAAAAACCATGTAAGTACGAAATACACTACAAAATACGTTCCGAATATAAATACCGATTCAGTGAGACGAGTATCACAATTCTCCCATCCTTAGAAAAATTTCCTCCTCAGAATTTTCTAAAACTAGACAAGTAAAACACGCATGCTAAAATAAGGTCAAAAATCATAACTCATCGGAAAAAACATCCCGTGTATAAATGATAATTGAGATACAAAATTTAAATAAATGCAAAAAATAATAAATGCACACATATAATACAAGAATAAATAGAACTATGAGGCATATGGAATAATATACCGCTGAGTCAGTTCAGTAGGGATTCGACCTCGCTTGCCTACGCTGATTCACAAATTGGACAGGGGTCAAGTCTTGAAGAAAGTTGGTACCAACAACTCAGTCGAAGACATAACTCTAATCTAGAATGCACCTACATAGTCAGGATACATGATAGATATCGCGTATCACGTGATACGAAGGTAGAAGAGTGGTACAAGAAACTCGCTGAATATGTCAAGTCGACCATCGCATTCCGGGTAAAAGTAGAATACAAAGCCGTCGAAGAAACCGAAGAATAAGAATGACTGAAGGAATACCTCAGAGGCTTATCAAAATCTGACTTCTCTCAGCCAACATCTGCTCTATGATAACAAACTCTCTCTGACCATGCATCAGGGCTGCGCTCTGACTCTGCTGGTCCTCTTTGGCCTCAATCACCAAGGGCACTAGGCAACTAATGAAGGCTCTAGATGGAAAGTGGGCAAGACCCTATATATGATCAGAGCTCCACACCTGAGATACATACCATTGGCCCTCATGTACTAAGATGTTTGTGCCTGGAGCTTTTCATAGTATGTACACCCTAACTGTTATACTACTGATACCGTCGTCCGAGCTGATGGTACTACCTGACTAGGAGCTCGATGATCTAGAGCTGTAACTACAAGAGCTATAGACTGGATAGTAATGCCCCTCATCATCTGAAACATAGACTGCTAATCTATCTGTACTGGTTGAACTGATGGAAGTGAAGAAGACGGCTGAGCTGACTAAGCTGGTTGAACTGACTGGAGTAGAGTGGACTAAGCAGCCTATTGATGCTGAGATGGTACTAGCACATGACTCTGTAAATGCAGGATCTGATACTGATTTACTGCCTGAACTATCGAAGAAGACGGATCAATAAAATCTTCGAATGAATAAAATGTAGGGTGTCCCTAAATGATAAGGACATGTGATATCAAAAAAGGATGGGAATAAAGAAAAGACATATCAAGCATGTTAACAGTTAAAGGAAAAGGGATGATACGATACACAAGAGGAGATCAAACGAAGACAATATAGGAATGAGATTCCCACAGATGAATTCTGACAAGTCTGAAAGATAGACCGGCATGGGCTACCAAAAAACCCTATCACGCCCCGAACCAGAATACTTGAAAGTAGACAAACAAAACCAGCTACATATATCTGAGTACGCTAATACCATATTATACGATCATGGCTATCTAGAAGACAAGTGGGTTGACTCTAGCATGCCACTGATGACTTCTAAGGTCAGACAGGTCCTATCTCAATCCAACAACACAAGAAGCAATAAAGAGTAAATTATGTAGAGATGGGTAAGGCATCACAACACAAATGCATATAATCATGAGAGCTGACAAAATAAAAGATACATCAACTAAATATAACAAAGGTACCTAAATGTACAACTAGCCGCGATCTAGAATATACATCCATGTCGTCTATTGAAGGAGGGAACAAAATCCAGATACAAGGACTAACACATGCCCTTGGCTAGACACCACCAAAAAAGTACAAAGGAGTGGGAGATAAAGGTAACACACTCACTAATCATGTCGGTCCTTTGAGTGCGAAACATCCGGAGAATACGATGGTAGAACCTCGAGATCAACTATAGAACTTGGCCATACAAAACCAGTGGGGTCAAAACCTTAAATAGCAAGTTCTACAAGAAAAGCTCGAGGTGAACGAGAAAGCCCAACAACAACACAACAATAATACATATACATAAATAAATATAGGTCGAGACTAGTGCGGTATGAATGCATGCATCTCGAGAATAGAAATGGCTGAATGGAAATACTGAACATATAGCAATAAAGATGAACAAGCCGATGAGGAACAAAGGACTTAGGAACTACTCGATGTCGGAGCTACAACCCTTAAACAAAATAAGGACCGGGGTTGCAGATCTTTTCTCGAACATAACATAGCCTCTGGCCACTCACCGACATAAAGAGCATATAAAGTAACACAACCAAAAGTGCACGATCGATCATTGCCTATGGCTTTCTATCCTTAACTAACTAGGGTTATCATAAACCTAGTTACTAGAATACAAGTTGAGGATCTTCGCAACTACCTGAATATGGATACTCGAATATCCAAGGGTACGAGTAACTTGTACATCTATTGTCTAACAAGATTGTCGGCAGATAAAATGAGTCTTGAATTTATAACATGAACAACCATATCATATACTTTTAAAAGAAAACATATAACTGACTGTGCCGCAACCCGACACGACAGCTTTTTTCGTAAAAAGCAACATGATATAACAAATCAAGTCTTTCCCTAAAATTCCAAATAGCTATCCCGAATTCAAGTTGACTCGATCGTAACATATAAAACATATAACTGACTGTGCCGCAACCCAGCATGACATATGACTCGATCGTGTATCAATACGTGTAAATTTGGTAGGTCATGGAGCCCTTACCTAACAGGGTTAAGCTACGCCTCATAGGGCCCTTAGAGCTCGGGGTTGGTAGTACAAATTTCTTCTACAATGATCTACTTGAATTTACTATCATTTACCTTATCATATTTATGTCAAATTCTTAAGTCATGGAGACTCAAGAATTTCCTAAGATGACGTGTTCTATATACGAGTAATTCGCAAGTTATCACTTGTGAACATCCCTGTACTAACATCACACAGTACATGGGACAATACTCACACTCGATTGTCCAGTGCCAAGATGTAATAGATTAAACATTTAACAATCTATATCCACGGTGTCAAGAAAGAATGTACTCATATCTTTGATCTAGAAATTAATAGGAAATTAATATGTGAGTGCGCTACTACGACGCCACTATCTAGAATCTGGACATAAAATAAAACGTAAACACGAACATGTGACATGTATATAGGGTGTACATCACTTTCTAACTATACAACAACATAGATCATAATAAGATATCTATGTATCGAATAAAATAGCAAAAACGGGCAAAAACAGATAAAAACAGCTCAAATCAGCCAAAAACAGCCAAAATTTGTATACCGATATACTATAGTATACCCGGTATTTCGGACAAAATATAGAATTTTTGGGGTATAAATTCGGTATTCCGTCAGTATACACCCGTATACCGTTTTGTAACAGCGGCAAAAACTTAAAAAATGGCAAATCCTGTTTCGACCATAAAAACCTTATTTTAAATGAAAATTCAGATTTTCAATAGAAAAAATCGTATAGAATTGAATTTCCTACAACAAGAAAGCATTAGTTTTTACTGATTTAAAAAATTAAAAGATGAATAACTTAAAGTACTTAAAATACTATCTAGAAACTCAGATCTACGCAATAATACTGATCAAAACCAAAAATACTATACACTAAAGATGTTAAAAATTTAGAAAAGCATGTTATAGAACAATAAAATTTTACTTTCTATGAAAATTGAAAATAAAGCATGGTAATGTCACTTTTGAGCAAGATGTAACTGCCTAGAGTCCCTAGCAACCAATCCTAAGCTTCTACTCCTCCTGGGGTTAGACACCACACCCAAGGCCTCAAGGTCAGTCCCCTTGGATAGCCAAGGGGAAAGAAGAGAAGAAATGAAGAGAGAGTGAAAAGAATGAAAAGAGAGAGGAAAGAGAAAATCAAAGGATATATATAGAATGGATGAAGTAATCGTGATCGTCCGATCGCGATATGCGACTCGATCGGGATTAATCTCGACCGTCCAGAAGAAAACCAAGAAACCAATGGATAATAGAATGTATCATCACTATTCACAATAATATAAATACTATTCATCAAAATATTCAAATACTATTCATCAAAATATATGAAATCAAAAATATCTAAAAGCGAAAAATATCCCCTAGGCGGTATACCATCGGTACACACCAGTACACTATTGGTATGCCAGTTAGAAGAAAATTTATAATTTAGGAAATATTTGAAATCATTCCAAAATTCAAAAAGTATAAAATACGCTATAAAATACGTATCCGAATATAAATACCGATTCTATGAGACGAGTGTCACAACCATTTAGACAAAAATTGATGCATAAACATGTGATATCCATTGAGACTGAACATATTGATGGAAATCGGTATGGAGAAATCTTTACATGTCCCTTCATGGCTAGAACCCATACATCCTACTAACTCTGGAACCATCGAAAAGATCATGGATCAAGTTTCTTCGGGTCCGGAACTGCTATACACCGAGCATCGGGCCATCGATGTCAATTCATTCGGATAGATGAAGTATCATGTTCCTTCTAGTAACCGAATGACAAAGATTCATGTGCCGGCCATCGTTGCTAATTGGTTTGGAGAGATCAAATATGAACTTCCTTTTAGTCCAGATTAATAAATATATCGAAAAGATGTTGTACTCCTGTATGAAATGAGATTACATTGGAAAATGAATTATGTACAACTTTTTTTTATCTATTATTCTTGAAGTTAAGTTTCTAGAAAACTATCAATAGTATAATTTCTTTGTGAGTTTATTGCCATTAGTAGCTTTTTGCCATCATAATAATAAAAAAAGTTTATAGTGTTATGTTGAAGAAAATATGTATTGAACATTCATAAAAATTCATGGGTTGACATTAGAGAACAATCAAGGAATAGTCATGTGTATACTCATAAAATTCTAAATCAAGGTCTCCTCCCTCTACGAAGATAAATAAGGTATTATGAACATATTATTTTTATGATATTCTTAAAAATAATGATTGTACCATTTTACTTTATACTATGGGTTTGATTGAACATATGATTTAGAGCAATAGATCGACCTTTTTTCATTATCTGTATGTGTTATTTTTGGTGTTGTTGTGATACAAACATAGGTTATGCCTAGCATTTGGCTAAAATTTTCTAATTGAAAAACACTTTTTAATTTGCTAATTTCTTCTAGTTTGGTTTTAGGTTTAGACTATTCTTCGTTTTGTCTTAAATGAAAGAGAAAAGAAAATCCAACCTAAAATAAACTAGCAAACCAAATACAAAGAAACTATTCTTAAAAGATATAGCTTTCAATTTTTTATTGTAATTTCAGCTTGTACGATATATTTTATCGATCAAAATATCGATATTATTACTTGGTGGTTGTATATATAACTGAACATCAAATATCAAGATATACTAAATATAGTTTTTATTTTCGGCAAGAATGGATCAGTTTGACATGTTTATCTTTTTACCATGTCAATTTATTGTTATTTTGTTTTTTACAAAAAATAGGTGATAGCTTTTATGGTTAATATGACGTGTTACTTTTACATTCATTGGCCAAAAGGCCTCTAAATAACTATAATGACCATCAATTTGAATATATAACCTTCCAATCTACCATTTACATGTACTGTTAATATTTTCAAAGGCAACAAAAGTGTTCTTCTTTTTATGGTGATGGCTTTTGTAACGTCTATAGTCGTTGCCAATGGGTCTCGATACATTAAAAATCTATTGATGGAGAAGCACCAAGAGATCGACACTAATCAATTGGAAAAGGTCAAGCGTGAAGCCCCTGGAGGTCCAGACCCGATACATCATCTTGTGTCACCCACCAAGCCCTAAGCACTCATCGATGCTAATAGATATAGAGAAATCAAGTGTGAATCCCCTGAGGGCCCGAACCCAATACACCATCGTGCAGCTGCCACCATGCCTAAAATACTCATAAATGCCAATCCATACGGAGACATGAAGCATGAAGTCCCTGGGGGGCCAGACCCGATACACCATCATGCATCACCTACCAAGCCTGAAGCACTCGTCAATGCTAATGGATTTGGATATATCAAGCGTGAAGCCCCTAGGGGCCCAGAACCGATACACCATCCAGCATCACCCATCAAACCTGAAGCAATCATAGATGCTAATGGATTTGGAGAGATTAAGTGAGAAGCCACTTTTGGATCACACCCAATTTACTATATATCACGTAACACCCGTCAAGCTTGAAGTACTCATCAATGCTTATGGATTTTTAAAATTCAAACATATAGTCCCTTCGAGTTCAAACCGATACACAATGTTGCAAAATATATCCATTCAATGATAATGAATTTAAAGAAATTAACCATGTAGTCCCTTCATATCTAAACCTATTAAATAATCCAATGCTACACACCAATTAGGCGAAAAGGTGGAGACAATTATGATATAAAATAAGATTGTCATGGACAATAAATGTACCACTTCTTCTAGTATTATCCAGTTGAATTTCTAGTAAAATATTACTTCACACAAAGTAATGCATTTTTCATGATGCATTATGCTGATTAAAACATGGGTTGAACATGCCCAAACTATTTCTTTGAGCCTACGTACTACAGTTTTCTGAAACTTTTTGTTTATGAGCAAGGTTGAAACTTTTAATCCAATAAGTTGTTTTTTCTTTAAAGAATATGGAAATCAACTATAAAGAAGAAGAAAAACTCGACTACACTTAAACATCATTCCTACGATTTCGATTTCCCTGAAATATGTTACCAATCAAAATATTTTAATTATTATTGCATGGCTACGAATATTTAACTGAACCATCAATTATCAAAAGTATTTAAAAGATTTTTTTTTCTTTGTTCATCACTAACCAATCACTTCAATGTTTTTTTTTAGCGTCACCATGACTGATGTCAAATTTTGTTTTTTTTACAAAATTACGTATTACTTCGCGTTTTTCGTTAAAAATTATGTGATATACAATTTTGACAACGATCAAAACTAAAAATCTTCTAAATTTGACAATGCCCATAATTAAATTTTGGCTACACCTTCGAAGATACTACTAGTAATGTATGATATTCTTTCCTTAATTTATGTATGTGGAATATGTTGATAATGTATGATGTTCCTTAATCGGTTTATATGTTTGAGCCTTAAATGACTATTATCACAATATTAGTTTATAATCAGAAAGAAATCGCAATATTGTTCTGTCACAATATTTAGACAAATTTTGCATGTGCTTATATTCTACGGCGCTATAATTCTTTTGACTTATTAAAAACAATTAGTCACAAGAAAGTAGTTAGTGAAATTGCAAATTTCTTTAAATCTAATGTTTTAAAAGTTGTGAATATTTTTGTTACAAGCCGAAAGGGTCCTACTGTCAATCGGGCATAAATAGTGCTAAGCAATAAGGTACTTAATCGTTCCCCTGTGGACCTCCGCTAGTTGGAAATCGGCCCTAGCTAACCCAAGTTAATCAACACTTGATAGACTAAATATTTTTTAAGGTTGATTAGCAAAATCACTTAAACTATTATCTAGTACTTTATACTGCCATTTTTGTAAACATGGCTAGTAAAGATAAATCTTTAGGCCCACGGCTGAATGATACTATGGCTTACATTAAGAGGTGACAAAGTTAGCTAATTTTTGACTCATTATCTTAAGTCTTATATCCAATTAGTGTAATCAAACATTTTGTTAAATGGATTATGATGACATAGAGTCTAATTTAGGAGTAACCCAAACATTTGTCTTAGTCAAACAAAAAATTTCCTAAAGAAATGGATATAATTTATTTCACAAATTTAAAGTATTTTGAGTCATTGTATGACAATTTCTTCGGATATAAAAAAAACTAAATATCACTCACATCCAGTATGGTTTCACCTGTGAAACAACTTAGATACTCATAAGTTGTAGGTCCTAGTTCAAAACTAGCATAGCTAGGAGTATCAAAGAATTTGAAATAGTATATCTAACATAGTTTGTGCTGAAGTTGAATGGTTCACACATCTTACTATGTATAGATCAAAGCTAATTTTACTCCTACTATGACTTCATGATATATTGAAACTAAATATATCAAGCATCTTATTATGCATATACATGATCTAGATATTTATGTATCTATTTTTATAAATTATGCTAAAGCATGATCTTGTGAATTCTAGGATGAACAAGTAATGCAGCTGCATTTCAAGACATTAAAAGAGCCTAAAAGACAAAAATGTGGTTCTTGACTATAAAAGTCATAAAAGAACTTTATAGATCTCTTGACGAAGAGTGTTTACTCTTAACAAAGAGTTCTTCTAGGACATTGATCCTAGAATCATCGAGAGGATGGGGTTAAGCACATAAGTTCGTCACCAGTGGCAACACAACCGAGTCTGACTGGAGATCCCAAGAAGCCAGTTCAATAGATAGGAACAAGCTGGACTGGGTGACTATTGTGGAACACTGATCCTGAAATTAAATTCTCTTAAAATAAATGCCCAAGAGGTTATACATGTGTACATGGATACCCCATCCCTATAGTGACAGTGTTCTGGTGCGATATGGTAGGGTAAGTTTAAACTCTTAATAAGTCCAAGCATGATATGCAGGGTTGATTCCTATCATATACCTTGAGGACTTACCTATATGAGAGGTTGTGAAGGCCGCAACTATAGGACATGGTGATCCTAGACAACTCTCTTGAATTGAAAAAGTGCATGGCCAACCAAATGTGCCACCCAATAGATCCAGTTACCTCTAGCGTACTATGTGTGTTATTTTCTGAATCTGGTCAAGAAAACTAATTCAGGCATAGTCCATCAAGCTCTTCTTTAGACAAATACAATAATCACTAAGTGTGATTCAAGGTTGTAGTCTATCTCATCTATGCATCGTATATAACTGCTAATAAATTCTTTTATTCTCTTATTTTTTCTTCTGTTACATTAAACTTGACCTTTTGGGGGGGAGGGGTTAGGGGATTGTTGGTTGTGAGTGTGTGTTTGAGCTGACATAACAAAAGTTCATGTTCCCATTAATAGTCCCACATCGGTTGGGAGTTCCCATGAATTGTGCATATATACACTGCTCTCCTTTGCTTCATTGAACTCTTGGGTGGCTGCCCTATGGACACATGCGTGCGACGACGTCGACGTCGGCTCGGCTCGGTTCGGCACGTAACGGTGTAGGTATGTGCCCACATCTGCGAGCGCCGAATGTCGATTCGATTTCTTCGGGTTCGGGCTGAGACCCTTAAAATTTTTGCTCCTATTAATTTTTTACCATTTGAATTGTAAATATTTGAAAGTTGGACGAAAACCTTTTGATTTTCACATTAATGCAAACATTACACCGATTGATTTCCACATTAATCCAAAAGTTACACCTATTGATTACCCACATTAATCCAAATTTCAATATGTTTTTTTATGTGCCTTTATCTAGCATCAATATGTCCTTAAAGTCCAGCCATCGGTTACATAGTTCTATGCCTATATAATTTGTCTTTTTCTTCTCTTTGGACACAAAAAATATCTCTACGGAATCTCTCTCAAATTCTTCTCATCACGAAGTTCTTTCTGTTCCTCATATTCTCGCTCTGAGAGCTAAGTCAGGGTAATCTCCTGAGTTGTGTGCGACAATAGGACACCGGTATAGCGGGTTTTACCACTAGGAGCATTCGAAAAAGTCTGCACATAGACCCGAATTAACTAGTAGTCTAGTGCTTCGTGTGCGACTTTTCCGGAGGCCGGTAACCATTAATTTTTGTTTATTTATTTGCAGTTTTGAACAAGAAAAATTATATTTATCTAACAATCTAGGAGAAAAATCATCATTATAATTGACTCACTGGAGTTTAGTATAGATATTCATATGCAATATTTTTAATTTGATTATTGATATTTAGAAAGTTTGTGTAATATGGACTAGAGCGTATTTCTAGTTTGGAAGTACTTTAGTATTTTCAACATGTTTTCCAATATGTTTCCTATTGATAAGAGTGCTTTGTGTATGAAAACTAATTTTCTGCTTTATCTTGGAGTACTTAGCAAAATATCAAAAATCATATTGGACTAATTCTTATAGAATTCTTGTAATATGATATGTATTGTACTAGCTTATCCATATGATTTTTCAATTTTCTTACTATTTATTTGCCTCATCATGACTCATCGACATTAGATTGGTATTTGTTCATATAAGTATTTGTTCATACATACAACCAGGATCATACTAGCAATCTAGCAACAAATTGGCTTATAGTTTCTTACTTAAAAATTAGTAATATTTGAATAGTCGGTAAGACATTGTTTCTCAATGTGGAACTTGAATGATACCATTGAATTTAAATTGTATTTAATGTTACTTGGTGAACGATTAACCTGATTAATAAGGTGCTCATCGTTTGAATGAATGATGATATTGTGAGGGCTAATAATCTTTTATGGATTAATTAAATGTGTTAACCAATTTTTTAAATAATTCTGTTAAAGAAACTAAAACTAAAATTGTCCATATGGATGGAGTGGAAGTGTATTATTATACCCTGGGATCTATATGCTAGATTTCTTTTCTTTTGATTTTTTACCTAATGCATGGCAGACATTCTATACTATTGATTCTATATCCTTTCATATTAATTTATGTTGATTTAGTCTTCCATTGTTCTTCTGCAAACAAATATAATGATAATCACATAATAGTCTTCAACTCTTTGGGTGTGGTCTTACGACTTTTCCTCCTTTAGTTATTGACTCAATACAAAGACACACAAGGTTAACTTTGTTCCAGTAAAAATATTGGTAATATCCTCAATCTTGTTGAGAAATACATATGAGATTAATTATAATCTTTACTTATTTAATTTATCGACATTTTTGTCATCCATATGCTTAATTTGTCAAAAGGACAAAAATGCTAGGAAAGAAAGAATGCTATGGAACAACAGACACGAACATGATATGACACAGTAATATTGCTATTAGAATATATACATTCCCACTGTAAGTTGCTAAGTGGAACGTTGGCGTTGAGATATTAGAGCAAATAAATTTACTACGCTGACTTCCCAAGGATATATAAAATTATTTTATCATCCAGCCATCTAATGTAACATTTGCAATGATAGTATTATGATTACTAAAAAGAAAAAGGTTTCATAATGTATTATGAAATCTATCTATTATTATAGGTTATGCTTGCAAATTTTGCGATGACAATATTATAATTTTAAATTCAAACATTTTTATATTTTAACCATACTCGTCTTATAACTGAGACTGCTAGTCTTACTAGTAGACAACTATGTTAGTTTGATGGAGCAATATGTTAGTTTCGTTACAATGTTAAATATATATATTTTTAAAATATCTTCATCTCGTGGTGAATAAGCTACCAGCATCCTATATTGTAGTTTCTTGTTATCAAACTTTTAATTTGCAGTTTCTATTTAACAATATACAAGTTTTTAATATAAGTAATATAGTTGTTAACATTCTTCTTCTAAACTTCAATATAAATTATTAGTTTTAGTAATAAAATGATATTCATTTCTACCAGCTTTGTGTGCTCTTGCAAAATCCGTATCAATTGTGAATCGCTGCCATAATTTATAAGTATTTATAGCTCTTAAGCACATCAATGCTTCTTTAATGTTGTGGCATTAGCCAATGGCTACCTTTTGAATGTTTTGGATTATTTAAATGTGATAAATATTTACCAATTGAGTGCTTTTAATTCTCCACCTGGTTAGAATTCAATGGTTTAAATTTAATAACCATGAATCCTCTTCATATTAGAATACCAAGCATTCAATTGATTATCAAATGGAGAAACGGTAGAAGAATAATCGTGCACTAAACTCAATATCTATTTATATGAAATAGATTGATAAAATAAATCCATTAATATTTTTTTATATCTTAACATCCTAACCCTTGGTGGATATTTAGTTGGACTTGTACTGTTAAGTAGAACACTTTATACAAACAGGAAAAGCCTTCCTTCTTAGTCCACTAGTCTAACACAATACATCATTGACATTTTGTCAAAATATAAATATATGTTGTTGTTGATTTATTTTAATAAATGATGCATGATTAAAACTGTGGGAAAAAAATTATTGTTAGAAAAGTTTGTGCATCGTTACATTTCTTGTTAATATACAAAGTAACTTCTATTTTCTTGAAGACATGATCATTATAAATATTTTAACTTTTATGAAAGGGTCATCTTGTTAATGGTGACGATAATACAAATTTATTTTTGTACTCACTTTTATTAACGTGATCTTTGTAATGTTCTCTCTTCAATTCAGAAGCATTAGAGATTATGACTTATTGGAAAATGCTCAAACCTGCTAAGGATGAAGGTAAGTAATACAGAAGTCCTTCCCTCCATTTTTCTAAACTTGATATTTGTAAATCTATTTTCCAAATTCTTGGATGAGATGTTTAGCAAAATTATGTAACTATCTCAATATAACTACTAAGACAAAATCAAGGCTAGAAGTACAAAATTGTTCTGAACATGTGGAAATGTAACTTTTTTACATTTATAATTCACATATTTTATTCACTTTGATTACTATGTTTAGTTGGACAAATATATGAAAGTCTATGAGCCATCAATCTTGGTTTCTGTATGTAGAATATGGTGATAATGTATGATATTTTTTCCTTGATCGGTTTATATGTTTGAAACTTAAATGACTATATTATCACAATAATATAATTTATAGTCAGAAAGAAATAACAATATTGATCTGTTACAATATTTAGACAAACTTTTTCTTTGCTTATATTCGGTGGTGCTATAATTCTTTTGTCAACCGGACATAAATAGTCCTAAGCGACATGGTATTAATCATCCCCCTGTGGACCTCTGCTTGCTGGGAACCGGCCCCTACAGCTAACCAAGTTAATCGACACTTGATAGACTAAATATTTCTTAAGGTTAATTAGCAAAATCACTTAAACTATTATTCTAGTACTTCAGACTGCCATTTTTTCGAACATGGCTAGTAAAGATAAATCTTTAGAGCCATGGCTGAAAGATATTATGTCTTACTTGAAGAGATGACAGAGTCAGCTAATTTTTTACTCATTATCTTAAGGCTTATATCAACAATTAGTGGAATCATACATTTTTTTAAATTTGTTCTGATGACACACAATATAATTAGGAGTAATCCAAACATTTGACTTAGTCAAACCAAAAGTTTTAGAAAGAAATGGACTACAATTGGTTTCACATAATTTAAAGTGTTTCTGAGTCATTATATGACATTTTCTTCGGATATAGAAAAAACTAAAGATCACTAAGATCCAGTGTAAGTTTTCACCTGTGAACAACTTAGATACTCATAAGTTGATAGGTCCTAGTGACAAACTAGCATATCTAGGAGTGTCACTACCACATTTTTAGCTTGCTATCATTTTGTCATTTTTGACTTTTTGTAAAATTGAATTTTTAATAATTAAATATGTGCTAATTATTTAATTAAGCCTTAACCTAGAAGTTAACCTAATATAGATGTGACCATGAGACTAGATATTACTTGAGAACCTTCTAAGCTAAGTGCCAAGATTAGAAATATCTAGATATTGTGTAAGTAGAATATTTTGGTTAGATATTAGTAAAGGAAACCTAGTTTTATTTTGAGCCTTTGATTGGACTTGATTTGCAAAGAGAGATGCTTATCCACACATGTAACTTTTTGCCTAACCCTAATTCCTACCTAGTTGGTCGGCCAAATGGGAATTACCCCCGTATAAATAGCAACACATGAGTTCATCTTGTCTCTTTTAATACCTACAAGAAACCCTAATCTAGTTCTTCCCTAATTTCTCCCACTTAATCCAAATTGATCCCAAATTGAGTCAAATAAATTGCATCATCATCCCCAACAGTAGAGGAGGCTAGTGGAGGCTTGCTACCATGGTTTGAGGACCATTGAACCATAGCAAATTGGTAGAGGAGCTAATTCCTAGGTTTTTACATTAAGATTGAACTCTCAATAGGTAAACCTCTCTAAACACTTTAAAACCATAATTTCTCTTCATAGATGCATACATCTAGGTGTTATACCCCTGTAGATCAAGTTTAGTAGGATTTCGTGTCCATTTGGTATGCGTATCAGACACTTATCGAAGTTTTTAGATAGGTGTTTGATGAAATGCCCAAGTGAACTGTTTGTTCGTAATTTCTGAAACTATTTACATAATTTTATTGCCCTATATATGAGGGACACAAAACCCTAACTCTGAGCAAGATTTTGTGTCGTGTTCGTGTCCAAATTGGACACGCCCGTACTGTACGAAACCTGGTGATGTGTTCTGCTACCTCATTGCTGTTTCTCTTGACACAGGCCAAGTGGACACGTGCCACTTGGTGGACACCTTAGGGTAGTGACTGACAGGTTATCCCTAGGGTTTCACACGACCTCGTGTCATTTCGGACACAAAAACACACCCACACTGGATTTATACTGTTTTGCACATGGTGTTATTCGGTTACTGACACGCACTTCGTACCACACGAGGCTACATCGTGGACACATGGTGAGGTATCGACCACGTAGACTAATACCACAGCTACACATGGACACAAGCACGTGGCACCTAGTGCTCTGTGTCGTGTCCATGAAGCCTCGAACCCACCGCACGATGCTGTCCAGTTTGTTTTGTGTCTGTGTGGTTTATTTTATGATTTGACACCTCTTGTCCAGTTGTATGGACACGAGACAATCCCCCATGAAACGTACGATATGCCTCTAATGTCTGCACACATCAATTTTATGTTTAATTAGGTTTTCGAAATCAATTTTTGGTTTGCAATATCGGCTTCCATGAACTCTGATACTGTGAACAGTTGAAGTTGTTTTATGAGTTTTCTTGAATGTTTATATGAAGTTTTAATATAGAATATAAACAGTAATGGCATGAATTAAACTGGGATTGTATGTTGGATTGGGTGTGTACATGTTCTTTCAATATCGTGTTCATTTTGTATTCTAAATGTCTTAAAATCGAACATGTATATAAGTTAACCTGAGATCCTAGTGATATACCTGAGATCCTAGTGATATACCTGAGATTAATGAACTAAGGTTAACCTGAAATTCGAATACTATTACCTGAGAATGAAACTGAACATGAGTTGGTTTTAAAATGAAATCTGAGTTGTATTCACTGTTGGGTTAACATACATGAGACTGATTTGATGTTCTTTCATTATCGAGTCTATTTTTTTAATCCTAATATTCAAAACTGATATGTGAAATCTGTTTTCTAATGAGAATTGAATATGTATTATTAAAACTAGAATTTTTTGTTACTACCTGAGATTAAGTCACATGTAGATAACTAAGAATGTATTCTCAGGATCAGGTTTAACATGAGATTGTTTCAATAACTAAGAACTCAATGTTTATAACCTGAGTTTTGTTTGAACTTAAACCTGAGAACCTATACATAACTGAGTTTACCTTAATGTAGATAACTGAGTTTTATATCTGTACACTCATACACACCTACACTTACCCCTATCTCTCACACTCTATACCATGCTAACACTACACTATATGCCACAGCCTCCTCTCATATTACACTACTGTCCACTCTATACTTGAGCACACACACACACACACACACACACACACACACACACACACACACACACACACACACACACACACACACACACACACACTATCTCTCATTATTTACATATCTCATTATTTCCCTCTCTATGTATTTGATATATATGAATGTGATATATATGTAATATATATATGTATATATATATATATATATATATATATATATATATATATTATATAGTGCTATGACGTAGTTTGTGTGCCTTGTTAGCTAATGTTGTTAGCTATGAGTTGGTTTAACAAGTGACTATTAGGCTATGTGTTAGAGAGTTTATGGTTTACTTGGTTACTTGTAGGCTTGACTTGTTTAGACTTAGAATGGACTAAGTTAGACTAGTTGACCATGGTTGACCAAATCCTAACCAGTTTGACATAGTTTGACTTTTAGAGTTGACCAGAGTTTACCAAGAGTTGACTTTGGCTCAGATTGACCTAGAAACATGTAGATGCATTGTACTCTTCAAATTATAATCCCTTTCTATACATCATGACTTTTGTTGCTCTAAATAGGACTCAGTTATCTCGCTTCGGACTTTATATTCTCACAGACATTCAGATTTCAGGTGACTACATTGTCTGATCGTTTTATACTTGCTAGGACTTATATTAATGCTCTAGATTACTTTACTTGATGCTGACACTTGTTATCATAGATTTGTACTATATGGATCTTTCATGCGATGTTATCCCCTCATCGGATACATCGGGTATTTCGTGTTTGTGTACTTTATCATGGGCATCATGTACTCCTTGTGTTCGTGTTATTCGTGTACAAATCGTATGAAATCGTGTACTCGCATGTGCTCATATGATCTTCTTGTACAAACTAAACTTTGTGTACAATAACATAACTTGACCGGATCCTGGTGTATTGATTGGGGACGGGAGAGTAGAAGTGGTTATGTAATCATTCTTGTAGTTTACTCGTGTATAACCTCTGTAGATTACTCGTGTATAACATTGTGCGGTTTACATAACCATCTTGTGCTCTGAATTACTAGTCACTTGCAGTTCTTACTTATAATGTATATATTTCCAGTTTATAAATACCTCTCTTGTTTTCATGTACATCTTCTTACAGTTCATGTATCTTACTCTTTTGCATGCTTTACATTTCCTGCCATGATATGAACTGCGTGAGATGTATTATGCTCGTTCCTGTCCTGACTAGACCTGTGGAAAATATTACAGAGGACGAGGAGGACTTTAGTAGCATATACTACAGAGCCCACATGGATCATACTTGTGAGCTGATCCCACAGGAGGACTCTGTAGCAGTTGACGACACCATCCCTTTAGTCTAGGCTAGTTAGCTAGACAGTTATCTTATTTCTTGTTGTCTTGTCTTATTTTGACATTCTGAGATGTATTATTTTTAGATGTTGTTGTTGTTGTGTCGTATAGACACTTAGACTTATTTTTTTTCTGTTTGCACTTCTTTTGGATTTCATATCTATCATATCATGCTGTTTCTATATTAGATTGTGATTGAGATGTACCTTCTATATTGTCCTCCGTTCGAAGAGTATATCTTGTGCAGTTACATTTATTCTATGTTAGATGATGTGACCTAGGACATCGTTGTACCGCCGATACTGCGGCGTAGGCTGGACGTACCCACTTCTCGTGTCCCTACACTGGGTGCGAGTCGTGACACGTTTTTAGTGGTAGCCGATGCAGGTCTAGTTTTGTAGTGGTATTCGAACTAGAGTATCACTACAGCCTGTAGTAGGATATATGATATAGTTTTGAGGTACTCAATCACATTTAGGAAAAACTCTTATCTAAATTTGTAAAGCCCCTAAATTTCTACTATATTTTTATCGATTTTGGTACTGAATTAAATTTTTTTTATTGTACGTCGCATTATCGTATTGTACGTGGTGCACAAAAGACGTATTTCGTAATTGCTCGACGAATACGAATATATGCGAGCGTACATATTTTTAGAAAAACATTTTCTTTATATTTTATAGTTTCAAAATAATATATAGTAATTACTTTTAATTACTTAAAATTTGTGAAAAACGTCGCATCAAAATTTCAAAAATAATTTATTAATTTTATAAAAAAAAGTTCTTATTTTATTTTAACTTAAGAAATGATATCCTTTTTTTAATTTTTATAATGTTCTATCATATGCGAAGTACGTGAAAACTTAATTCGTGTATATTTTTATTTTTCGAAAGCTAATTGTATTTATTTACGTTAACAAGTATTTTAATTGAATAATTTGGATTTTTGAAATTTTATTTATTATTATTTTTAGAAACGGTATTTTGAATTTATTGTGGTAATTTAAACTTGGATTAGATTTTATTTAATTTAAATAAGTTTAATTTAAAGATTGGAATCATCTATATTGGATTTGAAATTTTCTAGAATTAATTGAGTTGGATTTGAATTTGGATTTAAATTTATATTTGATTTATAAAGGCTTAGTTTAAATTGAATTGAGTCAAACAATATTTATCTACTAGTTTTTAAATATTCCTAATCTTTATCCTAATGGGTATTCCCACATCCTATAAATAGGCAGGTACTCCTCCATAATTACTCCACAAATAATTTCCAACCCAACACGTGCATCGTGTCCGTGCCTCCCATCCACTAAATTTTTCCCCATTACAAATACAATATTTTATCCCGTCCGACAATCTCGGACGTCCATCCATATTGTGCCGGACACACCCCGACACGATAGAATTCTCTAAACCTAACCCCGTCTCCGGTGTCCTCCTCCCTGCCTTCAACCCTGCTCCAGCACCACCGTATCCTGCCTCCGTCTCCCCGGCACCCCGTTTCTGACACCTAGCACCTCTTCGCCTTCGCCAAACCCTTGCGCCATCATCTCTGGACAATCACCGCCTCCGTCAACGACCATCTCCGACTCCCGTCACTACCACCACCGACTAGAACAACCACCACCATCGGGCCCTGTCTCCACCATTACCGTTCCCGACATCACCGTCGTCACCGGCAATTCACAACACCACCACCGCCACCATCCCGAAAAACCCCAACAAAGGAAAAGGAAGAGAAAACCGAACTTTTACCTCCATCGTCGCCGTTGAAACCTCCGCCGCTGTCCCATGAACACGACCGACCTCGGCGCTCGGACCTAAACCCACCGCCAACTCCGGTGAGACTCTCCTTCATACCTCCTCCACCGCTAACACTGTCGACTCATCACCGGTGCCATCGTCTGGCTTGCTGCGGCCGCCCTGGTCGTCTCCGACTTTTGGTGGTCGCCACCACGGTAAGTCCTCGCCCGGCCTTAACGCCGGAGTCCCAGATTCGACCACGAGCCAGCGCCACCCCCCTTCTTCACGCCAGATCCGGCTCGGTGAGTCTCCCAGCACTCCGGAGCCCGACATTCGCGGAACCAGCTTGGGCGAGCGTCCCTCTGTCGTGCTTCTCGTGCTGTCCGACAGCCGACTCTCGATCTTCAGATCCAGCCACAGCGCTGAGTCCGCTGCACCATGCCGCGGGCGTCAGCCCCATCTCCGCCGATCTTCCTCGATGGCTGCCGTTCCCGAGCCACGCTCTCTCCGGCAGGCACAGCCAGAGCCGCCCATTCCTTCTCCGCGATCGATCGGTCGCCGCGTCCGCAGCTGGCGTCGGCCACGAAGCAGCCCTGATCTCCCCCGCCGCCACGAGCAGGGCGCCACCGGCGCTCCGACCGCCCTCCGGTATTTCCCTTCCCGTACTCTTCTCTCTTTCTACTCTCTCTCGCTCTCCCACTCCCTCTATTCTGACCTCTCTCTCTCACTTACGAAATCATTGGGGGAGGGTTAGCTGGGATATTAGAGGGATGAGCTTTACTATTATTAAGTTTATTATTATTATTACCCTATTATTATTAAGTTTTATTATTATTATTACCATTATTATTATTAAGATTTTCATTATTATTATCATTATTATTATTAAGATTTTTATTATTATTATTATTATTATTATTATTATTATTATTATTATTACTATTATTATTATTATTATTATTATATTTTGTTAAAAGATTATTAATATCATTATTATTATTATCTTTAATATTGTGTTGTATCAAACAAATAAATATATAATAAATTCTAATTTCGGCAGCAAAAGTATATTGGTACTTGACTATGTATGAATTTCAAAACTGATTTCAGAACGTAAATGTTTTACTATATTATTGATATTTTAAAATATAGTCTTCGACCTAAATCTTATTTTGATAAAAATTAGATTCTCTCCCTAAAAATGATTTTTGAATATTTGGACTAATAAAAAGGTAGTTTCATATTATGATTTTTAATTATATATGTAACTAAGATATTGTAAAATTATACATAATTTTAAGTATCATAAATATTTTAAATTAGTACGAGTATGTTCTTCACGATTTCTCCTCGATTTCTACCATTGATCACGACTAATCACGCGTTTCTCTTTCTCATGAAATACCGGACCCTTACATATTGACCCCGGCTATTGGACAAAACAGGACATGACAGATCATCGCACCACGCCAAATAACACACCAGGCAAGACACCTTGCCTTTACTGTTTAAATTTCCTGCTCAATATCATGCATGTTGTGTTTATCTTCAAGATTGTTTCTTTCTAAATTATATGTAGATACAAATTACTATATTTTATAAAATTGCTTAGAGTTAAGAGACTACCATCAAATTTATTGTGTCTCGTTGACTTGCCACGATTGTACACGAGTTGTGTGTGAGAGTTGTGAGTATCATATAGAGGTCACTTGCGTGTGGGCTGATCCCCTGTGCGCATGCGTAGGAATAACTGTCAATAGATGCATGATTAGAATACTTGACAGTTATCTATATTAAAACAATATGGTGGGAACGACACGTGTTTGTGTGTCATGGTTACGACACACGTATAGTATCATTGGGGAGAGGGGACAACTACTAGCGTAGGGGCTACTTTTATTTTACACACATTTGGAAGATAGTGTCTCGGATGAGCGCTACGTGTTACCCGGCCGATAGTGTCTCGGATGAGCGCTACTTGTTGGCCACTCTTTATTACATGCTTGAGACAGCCCCTGCGTAGAACGTTGTCCTCTGAAGTGCATTCCACATAGAATGGTTAGGAACCTTTACTCATGCATACTTTTATATTGAGCTTTATTATTCAGTTTATTGGCATGATATTATGTGTCTTGTTACGTCCCTCTGAGGACCTGGTGATTTCTCCAGGTGTGCATTTCGTGGTTTCTTGCAGGTGCTCTAGCTAGGGCCATTCCTTCCTTCGTGATGATTGCTCTTGGACTTCTCACTTGCTCTCGCTCGCTCAATTCTTTCGTTGTATATTTTTTCATATTTAATTTAGTTGGTAGTAGATTTGTCTCCGCCCAACTATTGTGTACATGACAAACTCAAAGTTTTTTTTATATCATTATTTATCTTCGTGGATGAGATTTAGTGTCTTGGCTTTCTACATTTACAGCTTATGTATACGTACGAGCCGTATAATTACTCGTATGTATACAGCTGGCATGATACGTATCTAGTCCCAAGTATTTTGGGACTGGGGCGTTACATATTTTTGTGGTGGCCCATGCAGGTCGAGTTTGCCGTTTCGGTTACATGACTGTACCGAGCGGACCTGCAATCTAGGATTAGAATCTAGGAATCTCATCCACATACTTGATCACCCTCCTTGACCTTCCTTGATATCCATATTCCGACTCCCATGGCTTCCCTTGATTTTTGCATCTTGCTTGAACTCCTTCTACCAACACCCTATCATCTCGTGCTAAACATGGTTAGAAAGATGACTACACTAGTATATGCCCATAGGTTAAACACATGGCTAGATGGATTGCATTGACAATTAATATGCATTGAGATTTTATTTGAGAAATATGATCTTAAGGATTAGTTAATTTCAAGTTGGGTAGTAGCATATTACCGCCTTCAAAGGATAGTTAGAACTTTACTGTTACAAGGTGGTATACACAAAAGGAATGTTTAGATCGAGAAAACAAAATTTTGATTTACGAAATTTTTGAAATAGTGAAATAGTTATGATTTATTAGGGATATGAAATCGAAATAACTTAAGTTTTTATATTATGACACATGATTTACGGTTAACTTTAAAAATTTGGATTATAATATTATAAAGTTTATCTCGAGATTATTTAAGGAATGTTAATTATGATTTTTAGACAACTAGAGAAGACGAAAGTTGAGTTTGAGAGAGCTGGAGGTTAAAAATTTGAGTTGTACGATTTTTAAGTTTATTTAATTTTGGGTTGAAGAAATGATGGTAAAATTTTTTTTAAAACATTTGGAGGATGTGAAAGCGACTTTGAAGGGAAATTTAAATTTCAAGTTGTGTCATATGATCTATGATTTAAAAGGTTAATTAGATTTCAAGTTTAAAGCCGTGATTATGGATATTCAAATTTTGGTAAAAAAAAAAATTTGAGTTTGAGTTACATGATTTGCGATTGATGAAACGGGCTAAGAGTTCATCTCGAGGTACATTTGAGAATTGGAAATTTTTTAAAAGTGATGGCTTATTATGAAAATTTAGTTGTGCCGTACTAGATATGATAAAGATTATTTGGAAATTTTTAAAGGAAATTAAACTTTAAGTTATGATTAAATACTTGATAGAGTATCTTGAGATTTTATTTCGAAACTGTTGAGGAACTTGAAATTTGAAATTATATCATATATTGGTAGAGGACCAAGAAGCAAGCTAGTCACCATAATGGGATACAGGTATTCCTCATTAATTGCCATGATAGTTGTATATACTCGAGTGCAGTTAAGTCATCTGCCAAACTTTGTGAAGATATCTCAATCTTGACTCACTTGACATTTCCTCAAAATCTAGATTTTATCGTGACCTTCTAACCATTTGAAACTTGAAAAATGATTAGATTGTTCCTTGATCGTACTTCATCTAAGTGGTTATCATATCTCTAGAAACTGTATTTCTAACTTATTTTACTCGAATTTGAATTATCTTTATTTCATGCTTTAACTTGGTCATTTATTTTGTGCGTAATCATTATCTTATGAACTCCCACTTTCTATTTAAATTCTTTTGTGTGTCTTTTACCGTGACTTGGATATTTGGAGCACAACACTAGACGTTTTCTTCCCGCAAAATTTCACAAGCAAGACCTACACGAGCCCACCTTCATATAGGTATATCACGTGCCACTAAAACACGTCTTCTTGTACTCTAATTTCATATTGCGACTTTCGGGTCAAAAAGACTGGACTCAAATCCCTACCGTGAAACCAATATACTTTTAACTATAGATGAGGCTCGACCTAGACTCAATTCTTTCCACCCGATGTGTAAAGTTTGACTTGCGCTTTACCTTGATTGCTTGACCCATTGACCCCTTTACACTACTAGTTTAACTCTTGTAAGTTGGGTAGAATACCTCCCGACCTAACCAACCTTTTGTGGACCATATTGATAAGTTCATTTGGACTATAACACTTAGAGGACCCTAACTTCTCTAGTCAACCAAGCCGACTGTATAGGCCCAAATTTTGGGCGAAACTTAGATTTTATAAGATCATGGACTATTTGATTTCTTCCATCATTACCTTTACTTATTATTTTATCTACCTATGATGCTAAAATAGCTTAGCTTTGCAAGCTTATTCTTTATCAAGCTTGATCATGACATATGTTTAATGTGGGCGCCCACTAATACATTGTCTAATCAGAACCGGTGCATGATGGTCTGATCAACCAAATGCACTTTGGTTCGCCTTTTTCATATATCAATCTACGTGGATGGATGTAGTTGAACTTTCTCCTTAGAATTTCATCCACGACTGCCTTGAAAATTCTTTTGAAAATTATTCGGTCGTCTTTGAACCACGTTTTCGTATTCGATAATATCGTCTTTTGAACTCTATATTGTTTTGGCCTTCACCCATTTTAGAATAACGAAGGTGGTATACTAGAACTTCCTCTAGCCTCCCTAACGAATATGACCATTACCACTCAAAGTTGCTATACCATCGTCCTAAACTACTCGTCCTTCTTCTCGGCCCTACTATGACCCTCATTCACTACCCACGACCATACTCGTATTATTTTTCTATGATCTAAATCGCAACTTCTTGCGACATGATTTTGTTGAGCCTTATAATTGATTGTTCCCCACCGATACCCCCTTATGTCTTCTCACCCCCTTGCAAATTCTTAATTTCGAGGACGAAATTATTTTAAGTTGGGTAGGATGTAAAGCCCCTAAATTTCTACTATATTTTTATCGATTTTGGTACTGAATTAAATTTTTTTATTGTACGTCGCATTGTCGTATTGTACGTGGTGCACAAAAGACGTATTTCGTAATTGCTCGACGAATACGAATATGTACGAGCGTACATATTTTTAGAAAAACGTTTTCTTTATATTTTATAGTTTCAAAATAATATATAGTAATTACTTTTAATTACTTAAAATTTGTGAAAAACGTCGCATCGAAATTTCAAAGATAATTTATTAATTTTATTAAAAAAAAGTTCTTATTTTATTTTAACTTAGGAAATGATATCCTTTTTTTTATTTTTATAATGTTCTATCATATGCGAAGTACGTGAAAACTTAATTCGCGCATATTTTTTATTTTTCGAAAGCTAATTGTATTTATTTATGTTAACAAGTATTTTAATTGAATAATTTAGATTTTCGAAATTTTATTTATTATTATTTTTAGAAAAGATATTTTGAATTTATTGTGGTAATTTAAACTTGGATTAGATTTTATTTAATTTAAATAAGTTTAATTTAAAGATTGGAATCATCTATATTGGATTTGAAATTTTCTAGAATTAATTGAGTTGGATTTGAATTTAGATTTAAATTTATATTTGATTTATAAAGGCTTAGTTTAAATTGAATTGAGTCAAACAATATTTATCTACTAGTTTTTAAATATTCCTAGTCTTTATCCTAATGGGCATTCCCACATCCTATAAATAGGCAGGAACTCCTCCATAATTACTCCACAAATAATTTCCAACCCAACACGTGCATCGTGTCCGTGCCTCCCATCCACTAAATTTTTCCCATTACAAATACAATATTTTATCCCGTCCGACAATCCCGGACGTCCATCCATATTGTGTCGGACACACCCCGACACGATAGAATTCTCTAAACCTAACCCCGTCTCCGGTGTCCTCCTCCCTGCCTTCAATCCAGCTCTACCACCACCGTATCCTGCCTCCGTCTCCCCGGCACCCCGTTTCTGATACCCAGCACCTCTCCGCCTTCGCCAAACCCTTGCGCTAACCTCTCTGGACAATCACCGCCTCCATCAACGACCATCTCCGACTCCCGTCACCACCACCACCGACTAGAACAACCACCACCATCGGGCCCTGTCTCCACCATTACCGTTTCCGACATCACCGCCGTCACCGGCAATTCACAACACCACTACCGCCACCATCCCGAAAATCCCCAACAAAGAAAAAGGAAGAAAAAACCAAACTTTTACCTCCATCGTCGCCGTTGAAACCTCCGTCGCTGTCCCACGAACACGACTGATCTCGGCGCTCGGACCTAAACCCACCGCCAACTCCGGTGAGACTCTCCTTCATACCTCCTCCGCCGCTAACAGTGTCGACTCATTACCGGCGCCATCGTCTGGCGTGCTGCGGCCGCCCTGGTCGTCTCCGACTTTTGGTGGTCGCCACCACGGTAAGTCCCCGCCCGGCCTTAACGCCGGAGTCCCAGATTAGACCACGAGCCAGCACCACCCCCCTTCTTCATGCCAGATCCGGCTCGGTGAGTCTCCTAGCGCTCCGGAGCCCGACATTCGCGGAACCAGCTTGGGCGAGCGTCCCTCCGTCGTGCTCCCCGCGCTGTCCGACGGCCGACTCTCGATCTTCAGATCCGGCCACAGCGTTGAGTCCGCTGCACCATAGCGCGGGCGTCGGCCCCATCTCCGCCGATCTCCCTCGATTGCCGTCGTTCCCGAGCCGCGCCCTCTCCGGCAGGCGCAGCCAGAGCCGCCCGTTCCTTCTCCGCGGCCGATCGGTCGCCGCGCCGCAGCTGGCGTCGGCCACGAAGCAGCCTTGATCTCCCCTGCCGCCACGAGCAGGGCGCCATCGGCGGTCCGACCACCCTCCGTTATTTCCCTTCCCGTACTCTTCTTTCTCTCTACTCTCTCTTGCTCTCCCACACCCTCTATTCTGACCTCTCTCTCACTTACGAAATCATTGGGGGAGGGTTAGCTGGGATATTAGAGGGATGAGCTTTACTATTATTAAGTTTTTTTATTATTATTATTATTACCACTATTATTATTAAGTTTTATTATTATTACTACCCTTATTATTATTAAGATTTTCATTATTATTATTAAGATTTTCATTATTATTATTATTATTATTATTATTATTATTATTATTGTTATTATTATATTTTGTTAAAAGATTATTAATATCATTATTATTATTATCTTTAATATTGTGTTGTATCAAACAAATAAATATATAATAAATTCTAATTTCGGCAACAAAAGTATATTGGTACTTGACTATGTATGAATTTCAAAACTGATTTCAGAAGTAAATGTTTTACTATATTATTTATATTTTAAAATATAGTCTTCGACCTAAATCTTATTTTGATAAAAATTAGATTCTCTCCCTAAAAATGATTTTTGAATATTTGGACTAATAAAAAGGTAGTTTCATATTATGATTTTTAATTATATATGTAATTAAGATATTGTAAAATTATACAAAGTTTTAAGTATCATAAATATTTTCAATTAGTACGAGTATGTTCTTCACGATTTCTCCTCGATTTTCACCACTGATCATGACTAATTATGCGTTTCTCTTTCTTATGAAATACCAGACCCTTACATATTGACCCCGGCTATTGGACAAAATAGGACATGACAGATCATCGCACCACGCCAGATAACACACCAGGCAAGACACCTTGCCTTTGCTGTTTAAATTTCCTGCTCAATATTATGCATGTTGTGTTTATCTTCAAGATTGTTTCTTTCTAAATTATATGTAGATACAAATTACTATATTTTATAAAATTGGGTTAGAGTTAAGAGACTACCATCAAATTTAGTGTGTCTCATTGACTTGCCACGATTGTACACGAGTTGTGTGTGAGAGTTGTGAGTATCATATAGAGGTCACTTGCGTGTGGGCTGATCCCCCGTGCGCATGCGTAGGAATAACTGTCAATAGATGCATGATTAGAAGACTTGACAGTTATCTATATTAAAACAGTGTGGTGGAAATGACACGTATTTGTGTGTCATGGTTACGACACACGTATAGTATCATTGGGGGGAGGGGACAGCTACTAGCGTAGGGGCTACTTTTATTTGACACACATTTGAGAGATAGTGTCTCGGATGAGCGCTACGTGTTACCCGGCCGATAGTGTCTCGGATGAGCGCTACTTGTTGGCCACTCTTTATTACATGCTTGAGACAGCCCCTGCGTAGAACGTTGTCCTCTGAAGTGCATTCCACATAGAATGGTTAGGAACCTTTACTCATGCATACTTTTTTTTGAGCTTTATTATTCAGTTTATTGGCATGATATTATGTGTCTTGTTACGTCCCTCTGAGGACCTGGTGATTTCTCTAAGTGTGCGTTTCGTGGTTTCTTGCAGGTGCTCTAGCTAGGGTCATTCCTTCCTTCGTGATGATTGCTCTTGGACTTGTCACTTGCTCTCGCTCGCTCAATTCTTTTGTTGTATATTTTTTTATATTTAATTTAGTTGGTAGTGGATTTGTCTCCGCCCAACTATTGTGTACATGACAAACTCAAAGTTTTTTATATCATTATTTATCTTCGTGGATGAGATTTAGTGTCTTGGCTTTCTACATTTACAGCTTATGTATACGTACGAGCCGTATAATTACTCGTATGTATACAGCTGGCATGATATATATCTAGTCCCAAGTATTTTGGGACTGGGGCGTTACAAAATTCCTGCCATTTAAACTCTTGTTGATAATTGCTTTCCTTTGAAATAACTATCCTCCTTTGATTTTGTTGCTTCTTTCTCAGTATTGATTCCTTGTTTGATCTGTCTCCAGGATGGTGATTGAGACACGATCGCAGCTCCCCATTACAGGAGGTACGTCAAAGAGGTCTGTCACTTCTCGTCCAGTCCAGTCGGGACCTGAGACGGCAGCTCCCCTAGTACCTACTCATGTTGGAGCCTCTATAACTTTTGGGGGAGCACCTCCACCTGTTCAAAGGCTAACCCCAGTTATTCCTGAGGTGCTTCAGCCACAGCAGCAGCCACCTGCGGGATTGGTTGACGTTGCACACCTTTTTTACTTCATGGAGCGGATCTTGGAGTCACATCAGCAGCAGCAGCAGCGCCAGACTGCTGACTTCCGTTAGGGCATAGAGGATGCCCACCAGCTGGTCGGGACGATAGTGTAGGTGGTGGCTGCCTAGCCACAGGGAGGGCAGGCATAACAGTATCAGTCGAGGACGCCAAACATCTAGGAGTTCCAAAGATATGTCCTAGGTACCTTTGAGGCACAAGGGGATCTTATATGCCGATGATTGGATCGAGCATATCGAAGAGATATTTCGGCTGGCGAAGATACCAGCACGACTTTAGATCGAGGCGGCAGGCAGCCAGATACAGGATATGGCCCGCACTTGGTATCAGACGGACCCTAGAGTGGGTACCGATGGAAAGACATGGGCAGCCATCAAGAAGATGTTCAAGGAGGAGTTCTTTCTAAACGTAGCACTGGAAGACATAAAGTAGCAGTTCGAGATTCTGGTTCAGAAGAACCAGACAGTCGAGGAGTATGCTGGAGAGTTCTGCCGACTGAGCAGATTTAATAAGGATCTAAGCGAGACGATGAAGGTGCAGAATTTCTACAAAGGTTTGATCAGGGAGGTCCGGTCCTTGACCAAGAGTGACCGGGATGCTACTTTTGCGAAGTTCCTAGTAGGAGCTATGGCAACGGAGGACGACCTAGAGCTGAAACTGAAGAGAGGTCGGAACTTTTATGGAGCCAGTAGCAGCGGAGGTCTGGCCAAGAGGCCATACTTCTAGAAGTAGCACCAGCAGAGGCAGTTCCAGCAGCAGCCACAGGGATAGGGCCGGGCACCTTTTCAACAGGTATAACAGCAGCAGGCCTCCTGGCAGCAGTAGACCACTAATTGTCCATTCTGCAAGAAGTCGGGGTACGGGTGGAATGACTGTAAGAAGAGGCTGGGGAGGTACCTGATGTGTGGTTCGGCGGACCACCAGATGAGAGACTGTTCCATAGTGGCGATTCGTCCGATACGAGGAGCAGGAGCCAAGGCTCCAGTAGGCCAAGAGAAGGGATCAGCCCAACAGACGCAGCAGCAGAGGTTCGTTCAGCACCAGCAGCAGGCCAGGGGAGGCTAGTAGGGGCGAGCATTTGTCATGGCAGCGAAGGATGCAGACGCTATTGGAGAGCTGATTGCAGGTTCTGTTCTTCTCAACTCCTTTTTCGCTTTCGTATTATTTGATTCTGGGGCATCCCATAGCTTTGTGTCCATATCTTTTGCTATTAGACACCATCTTGCTTCTAAATTGTTGCCTAGGACTTGCAAGATCAAGATCGAGTGTGGCATCATCCTCGTTAGTAATATTTACAAGAATCGGAGAGTAGTTTTGGGAGGCCGAGAACTGGATGTGAGTGTGCTCGTAATGCCAATACCGAACTACGATATAGTACTCGAAATGGATTGGTTGAGCAGGTACCATGCCAGTATAGATTGTTGCGGTTGTATAGTTCTTTCCTGTACGTCAGGAGAGCCAGAGTTCGAGTTCGCCAGACGGAAGATCTTCAAAGACCATAAGAGCTTGAAGTATGTGTTTACACAGAAGGAGCTCAACATGAGGCAGCGTATATAGTTGGAGTTGATGAAGGACTTTAACATTTCACTGCAGTATCATCCAGGGAAGGCCAACATGGTTGTCGATGCTTTGAGCTGATATCCGACAGCCTTGTATTTGACTGTATATCGTCACTCAGATCTGGAGAGACTAGGGATCGAGGTACTAGTGCCAGGAGTGGAGATGCAGATGTGGGATTTGCAGATTCAGTCGGACTTGATATAGAGGATCAAGTCGACTGAGTTCGATAATGTTGCTCTACGGTGCATCCGAGAGAAGGCTCGAGCAGGATTGGTAGATGAGGAGTTCACCATTGCAGAGTATTGCTCATTGAGGCATGGTTCTAGACTTTATGTGTCCAGCGGAGAGCTTCGAGAGCAGGTTATATAGGAGGCCAACCGACCTCAGTACTCTATGCATCCAAGTGCTAACAAGATGTATAGGGATATGAGGAAGAATATATGGTAGTGTGGGATGAAACTGGAGGTAGCACGCTTCGTCGTAAGATGTTTGGTCTGCCAGTAGGTGATGGCTGAGAGGCAGAGGCCAGAAGGTTTGTTACAGCCATTGTCCATTCTGGAGTAGAAGTGGGAGCACATCACGATGGACTTTGTTTCGAGATTGCCGCGTACGCCAGGAGGGAAAGACGCGATTTGGGTCATCATAGATAGGTTGACCAAATCAGCTTACTTTTTGCCATTTAAAGTGGATTTATCTACCGAGAAGCTGGCAAAGATGTATATGCAGCATATTATCAGGATTTATAAAGTTTTGGTGTGCATTGTCTCGGATCGTGATAGTCGCTTTACTTTCCATTTCTGGCGGAGTCTGCAGGCTAGTTTGGGCACTAAGCTCAAGTTTAGTACTGCATACCACCATCAGACAGACGGACAGTCAGAGAGGACTATTCAGACACTCGAGGACATGCTGCGGACTTATGTCTTGGATTTTGGAGGTTCCTGCGGGGATCACCTACACTTAGTAGAGTTTACATACAACAACAGTTTTTAGGCCAGCATCGAGATGTCACCGTTCGAGGCACTGTATGGGCGTAGATGTCGTACACCCTTATCTTGGGATGACGTTGGAGAGCGAGCTTTATCGGGACCAGAGATAGTTGTGGATGTAGCCGAGAAGGTGAAGCTTATCAGGGATCAACTTCGCATGGCGCAGGACAAACATCAGCATTGGGCCAATAGCCATCGTATGCCGTTAGAGTTCGAGGTACAACTTAGAGATAGGGATTAGAAGTAGGATTGTTTATTTTGTGATTTTGTTGATCATTTATTATTGTTATAGTTAATTTGAGACCTTGTTTGTGTTAGGTTGGAAATCTGCTTTTTTTGAGGATATCTCCGACACGTGGTACCATACGTTTTGGTGGAGGTGGGAAGCTAGCCCGGCTTCATCGGACCTTTCAGTTGACGTGGCTTTACAGGCTAGACTTTCCACCTATATTAGTGGGAGTCAACAACGTATTTTCACGTGTCGCAGTTGAGACGGTATAGTGGTGGACCCTAGACATGTACTCGATCATTCAGAGGTCGAGGTAGGACCTACACTTAGCTATCCAGAACAGCCTGTAGAGATTCTGGATCGACGAAAGAAGGTACTGAGGAACCAGACGATACCCTTGGTTTCGCGTCGCATGGAGGCATCATTCTCCAGGAGAGTCTACTTGGGAGAGGGAGGATGAGATGCGCGAGCGATACCCATATCTTTTTGGACCTTGAGATATGATTTTCAATCCTACTCATCAGGGATTTGCTATGAAGCCTAGAATATTCGGCTTGATTTATGTTCTGATGGATTCACTCCTTTCGAAAAGTCGGGGGCTCAGTACTCTTGTTGGCCGGTGATTTTGATCCCTTACAATCTACCACCGTGGATGTGCATAAAGTCTCTTTATATGTTCTTGACACTTATCATATTCGATCCAAAAAAACCAAAGAAGAATATCGATATCTACTTGCAGCCGTTGTTGGACGAGTTGAAACAATTGTGGCAATTCGGCGTTCAAACGTATGATATATCGATGGAGAAGAACTTTCAGATGAGAGCAATATTGATGTGGACCATCAATGATTTTCCAGTATACGGAATGTTATCTGGGTAGAGTACTCATGGTATTATATCATGTCCAATATCTATGGAAAAGAGTAAGACATTCCACCTTCAGAATGGAGGAAAAGCTTTTTTTTACCATCGTTAGTTCCTTACTATATCGCATCCGTGGAGAAGGCACTGGGACGCCTTTATAGATGGTAAACAGGAACTAACTCCTCCCCCGTTGAGATTGACTGGAGATATCGTCTGGGAAGAGGTAGAGGATTTATCGACTATAAAGTAAGATCCAATATCGGGCCATCACTTAGAACGATTCGGATATAGCCATAATTGGAAGAAGTGGAGTATCTTTTAGGACTTACCTTATTGGAAGGATAATCTCATAAGACATAATTTTGATGTCATGCATATTAAAAAAAATGTATTCGACAACATCTTTAATACGGTGATGGATATCAACGGAAAAATAAAAGACAATCCCAAAGCAAGAAAGGACTTGGAAATTATTTACAGGCATCCAGAGTTGCATCTAACACGAAGATCCAATGGTAACTGGGTCAAGCCCTCAGCACCATTTACATGGTAGGGATGATAAATTGATAATATGCAATTGGATTACAAAGTTGAGATTCCCTGAAGGTTACGTGTCGAATCTGGCAAGATGTGTCGATCTCAACGAAGGCAAGCTGATATGGATGAAAAGTCATGATTGTCACGTGTTCATGGAGCGTTTACTTCCTATCGCTCTGAGAGAGATGCTGCCTTCTTAAATATGGGGTTCGCTGGCCGAGTTATCTATATTCTTTAGAGACTTGTGTTCAAGTAAGTTGACGGTGCAACATATGTTTGAACTTGAGAAGAAGATTATATTGAAATTGTGCAAGTTAGAAAAAGTGTTTTCTCCCCGACTTTTTTGATAGTATGGAATATTTGTCGATTCATCTTGCATACAAAGCACGTATCGGTGCTCCCATCCTTTATTGATGGATGTATCCATTTGAGAGGAATAAAATAATTAATTATCTAGTACTAATAATTATTTTATTCAAATAGTTCTAGTATTGAATATATTTTTTATATATATCTACATCACCTGAAGAAGAAGGTCTGTAATAAGGCTCATGTAGAAGCATCGATATGCGAAGCATATATTATTGAGGAGGTCTCAAACTTCTGCTCAATCTACTTCGATACTCATGTCAGAACAAACTGGAATAGAGCACCAAGAAATGATGAAGGTGAGGTCGATGCATCAAATAGTAGAATTCATACTATCTTCAATATTGGTGGCAAGCCTACAAGTGCTTCTAAGTTACGATGGTTAGAGGACGATGAGTTTGAAGCCTCTCATCGGTATATCTGCCTAAATAGTAGTATAGAGGAGATGGAAGATATAGAGAAGTAAGCGACATAATTTTGCCACATACTCTAATTTTTTAATATACTTGTAATAAGTTCCCTAACTTTTCTTGTTATTATCATATTATTTTGAGAGCTGAGATAAAAATGGAGAGACCTAGCATTGATGACGATGATCTTGCTAGAAAGGATGATAGAAAATTTCTGTCGTGGTTCCATAATTATGTAAGGATTAAAATCATTTAACTATTCTAAATTCAATTGACCGACGAAAGAGCTTTGTCCTAATGACGTTATGATACGTGATGTTTTAGGTTTTTTGTCCTGGCACACAATTGACCGACAAAAGACTTCGAGCACTATCTATCGAACCAAGCAAGAGGGCAAAAAGTTGGGATGGATATACTATCAATGGCTTCAAATTTAGAACCACTGATAAGCCTATCAATCACTCATTTATTGATGAGGAGGCTAATTACACAAAGAATTCTGAAATCTGTTAAGTGGTTCAGTCTACGATACCGATCCAGAATTTGACTATTATGGTGTTCTAAAAGATATTCTAGAGCTTGATTACCCTTTTCATACCAAAATTGTGCTGTTTAAATGTGATTGGTTTGACAGAACACCCAAGCAAGAATGGAGAATTGACAAATAGTATGAATTTATTGATATAAAACACAAAAAAAGATTTGTAGGTTTCGAACCATTTGTGTTGGCTAGTCAAATGGTCTAAGCTACACGAGTTATCCAAGTCGACGTCGCAAGTACTCGTGATTGCTGGACTGTATTCAAACTAAAGCAAAAAATACATATAATATTGGAGATCAAGCATACCACGAGGATGAGGTAGTCATGCCTCAACCAACAGATATGAGTTTAGCCGACGTTGGTGATATAGAGGTTGACGTTACTATAGCGGATGATATAGTTGACGAAGAGCTTGACATAGAGGACGTACCTCATGTAGAGGAGGAGTCTGAAATGGACGTATCGGATAAGGAAAAAGAATTTGAAGATGAAGGTGAAAGTGGAAGTGGTAGTAAAATAAAAAAGATTTGGAATACCAAGAAGATGAAAAGATTAGTACGTATTACCTTCTTATGAGTATCATCACACCATTTTTTATTTCTATTAGATTAGCATTGATTATTTGTATCAACACACCATTTTTTAATTTTTATTAGATTTGCATTTATTATTTGTATCATCACATCATTTTTTATTTCTTCAGATTTGCATATGGCGGGTCCAGGACGTACACGACATTGAGGATCTGGGTGCCGCCCTCCTGCTCCTCCTAGTACTCCAGTTGCAGATCGTAGAGGAGTTAAGGACGATGTGGTTGATGAGAAGGATAGCTTATCTCCGTCATTCACTCGTTCATCAGTCGGCAG
Source organism: Iris pallida (assembly GCA_029216955.1). Classification (NCBI taxonomy): domain Eukaryota; kingdom Viridiplantae; phylum Streptophyta; class Magnoliopsida; order Asparagales; family Iridaceae; genus Iris; species Iris pallida. The sequence goes on along the minus strand of JANAVB010043558.1, from coordinate 87,534 downwards.
AGCTAGTCTTGATATTCTTTCCAAATCTACTACTACCGGTGCTGGTGCCCCGTCTTCTACGTCAGAGACTACACCTGTTGCTCCTATTAGGGCGAATCTATATCCTAGCCTTTTGGTGGACCGTGGAGTGTACATATGTCGATCAGGATTTGCAGATCCTCCTACTCTACCAGAGCGGCCAGCTAACATCACTCATCGAGAGATGTGGGCCGATGGAGCTTCGTAAGTATATAATTGTTATTATATACATTTATTCATACTTTCTTTATTTTCTAATGGTATATTATTTTGTTAATTCCAGGTTCTTTTTGCTCCAGGCTGGTAGAGATTTAGGCGACTTGATGCGTTATAAATTCCATGGTCCCTATCTGAACTTTGGGGACATGCCACTTGATAGACGATTCATTTGGCTCGAGATACTTGGGATATGCCTAAACAATACCATCTTTGTTTACAATATTTCTTAAATATTTGTTCATCTGTTTTTATTTTTTTCTTATTTGTAGAAGCTGTACTGGTGGCCGACGCACAGAGATCAGGCGATCCGAAATTGCTACAATTCTGTCCCCAGCAAGAGGTTGAGCGATATGCTGAACGACCAGAAGGCGTTGGCTACACTAAATAGTGCACTTCGCAAGGAGTGGTTGAAGGAGAAATTTTGGGAGGCGATGAAGAATAAAATAGACACTCCGACTTATAAGGCCAATTATGAGAAGGCAAAGGCTGCCCGTGCTAAGGGTGATCACCCATACGGGTGGATCCATCCAAATTTTAGAGCAATTATCGACAGCTGGTGAGTGTTCTTATTTATTATTTCTTTAATTGTTTAAATTTATTATTTAGTTATAAATTGATTTTTAATTATTACAGTGCGAGGAGGTCGCCGGGCTGGCGGCGACCTGAATGTCATTGACTTTCTAAAGTTTTCGAGCGTAACCATAAGCGAAAGAAGGATGGAAAGCTCGTAGATGATCGCGTGACCAACGCCTATGTAAGTTTTTCGAGTCTTATATCTTATTCAATTTCTTCTTTGTCTTTACGTACTTAACTATATTTAGTTTGCCTAAATAGTTAGTCATAACTCTAATATTAATATTAACTCTAAATCGTAACCCTAAGTAGCACTATAAATCAAAGAAAAATTTAGGAGACATATGGGAACCTAACCATAACAATACTTAATAGTAATAAAATATGAATATTAACTCTAAATCTATTTACCTATATAAATATAGGAGAATATGAGACTTTAGAGAGCCGAGTCGGCGAGGGAGGGACTATCGAGGAGGGGAGCTAGGACTAGTCAGCTACCAACGTCGGCATTGAAGAATGACTTGTGGATACAAGTCGTCGGTAGAGTGAAAGAGGGCAGTATGTATGGTACCGGATCTTTGGCATCCCAGCCGTCCGTTTATTCTAGAGCTGCTCTATCTCCACCTCCACCCGTAGATACATAGACCGACGATACAGCCGGTACCTACACTTGGCGACAGATTACACAGATTTTGGTGGGCCTACAGGGTCACATGACCAAGGTGAACGGAGTTCTAAACACGGCAGGTCTGATTCCTACAGCCACTGCACCGGCTCCAACTTTGACCTCAGCGCCTCTGGCGACTCCTCCTCCTCCGACCATAGCGCCTACTACCCCGGCTCCTCCGACGACCACCGCGCCTCTTGTCATGCTGCCGACTCTTGCAGACGTTCCTACCCAGGACGTACAGCGGATCGTCATTTTGGTCTTAGGGCAGATATATGCATGCGGACGGCCGACTATGCCTCTGCCACCTCCTCTACCTCCTCCGCCATCAGTTTGATTTTTGTTTGATTTTTGGTTTTTTTTATCGATGAGTTTGTGTGAACTTGAGAGAATTTATGTATTATTAGACAAATTTGTGGATATGTACTATATTACGACTATTGGAGTTCATTTTTGTATTTATTGGAGCTAATTTCTGTATATATTGGTGCTGGGTTAATTTATGTATATATTGGAGTTATATTTACTGTAATTTAAGTGACTATAATTGTATATATATATATATATTGACAGGTTTGAGCAAAGCTGGAACAATTTAGTCTGGCAATAATGAGCAGCTTAGCGACTGACTAGCGACGGAAATAGCGACGAATCTCTAGAAAATTTTCCAGGCTAACGACTGACTAGCGACGGAAATAGCGACGAATCTCTAGAAAATTTTCCAGGCTAAAGACGGTCTACCGACTGAATAGCGATGCATTGTTGTATGTTAGCGACGAATTAGCGGCAGAAATTTCTGCCGCCGACATTTTGTCTGATACCAAATGCGTATCAGACGATGTCAGCGACAAAAATTTTCGTTACTAAGCTTCTGGAAAATTTATTATTTTAGCTCACAAAATTGTGTCGGTAATCCGTCGCTAAGGAATCGCCGAGATTGCCGACGGGTAAAATTTGTTGCTAATCCGTCGCTATTTTTGGTCGGTATGTCCATCAGTAATCTGTCGCTATGGCGACGAATTACCGACGAATTTGTCATAGCGACGTTATAGCTATTGACGTACCATTTCCGTGGGTAATCCGTTGGTAAATGATATTAGCGACGGAAATGTCATATTTATCGACAAATATTTCTGTCACTAAATACCAATATTGTAGTAGTAATATGACGTGTTACTTTTGCTTTCGTTGTCCAAAAGGCCTATAAATAACTATAATGACCCTCCATTTGCATATATAACCTTCTAATCTACCATTTACATGTACAATTAATATTTTCAATGGCAACAAAAGAGTTTTTCTTTTTTATGTTGATGGCTTTTGCAACGTCTCTAGGTGTTGCTAATAGGTCTCGACACATTAAAAATCTATTGATGGAGAAGCACCAAGAGATCAGCACTAATCAATTGGAAGAGGTCAAGCGTAAAGCCCCTGGCGGTTTATACCCGATACATAATCTTGTGGCACCCACCAAGCTGAAGCACTCATCTATGCTAATAGATATGGAGAAATCAAGCGTTATTCCCCTTGGGGCCTGGACCTGATACACAATCGTGCAACAGCCACCATGCCTACAGTACTCATAAATGCTAATGGATATGGACACATCACGCTTGAAGTCCCTGGGGGGCTAGGCCCGATACACCATCATGCATCACCTACCACGCCTGAAGAAGTCACCAATGCTAAGGGATTTGGAGGTATCAAGCGTGAAGCCCGTGGGGGGCCAGACCCGATACATCATCCAGCATCACCTATGAAACATGAAGCGTTCATCAATTCTAATAGATTTGGAGAGATCAGTTGAGAAGCCTCTTTTGGATCAGACCCAATATACTAACACGTGACACCCATCAAGCATGATGTACTCATCAATGCTTATGGATTTTTTTTTATATATTTATATTTATATATAAATATATATATATATATATATATATATATATATATATATGCAAATGACCTCTAGCCTAGTGGTTAAGAGAGATGCATGCGGCCCGAGCGGTCAGGAGTTCGAATCCCAGTGGGAGCGATTCCAGAAATAATTTACCTGGTTCCAAAAAAATATATATATATATACACTCAACGATAATGAATTTGAAGTAATTAACCAGGAAGCAACTTCATGTCTAAACATAATAAATAGTTCTGCGCCACCCACCAATTAGGCCAAAAGTTGGAGTCAATTGTATCGTTGGAATAATATATATATATATATATTATTTGTAAGTTATGATATAAAAAAGATTGTCATGGACAATGAAATATACCACTTCTTATATTAATATCGAGTTGAATTTCTAGTAAAATATCACTTCACACAGAGCAGTTCTCTTTATCATGATGCATTATGCTAATTAAAACATGTGATAAACATGCCCAAACTATTTCTTTGAGCCTACTACAGTTTTTTTGTAACTTTTTGGTTGGGAGCAAGGTTGAAAACTTTTAATCGAATATGTTGTTTTTCTTAAAAGAATAAGGAAATCAACTATAAAGAAGAAGAAGAACTCGACTACAGCTTAAATATCATTCCTACGATTTCATTACCATGAAATATTTTACCAATCAAAATATCATAATTATCATTGCATGACTAGGAATATATAACTGAACCTTCAATTATTAGAAGTATTTAAAAGTTTTTGATTTCTTTGTTTATCGCTAACCAATCACTTCAATATGTTTATTTTTAGCATTATAATGACTGACATCAAATTACGTGCTATTTTTTGCTAACAAAATTACGTGTTACATCACTTTTTGGTTAAAAATTACGTGTGATAAGCAATTTTTTCACATCGATCAAACTCAAAATAGTCTAAATTTGACAATGCAAATAATTAAATTTTGGCTACACCTTCTAAGATATTAGTAGTAAGTATTATAGTATTTTCGAAGACGAGAAAAGTGTTTTTAATTTTTCCTGATGATGGTGTTAGCATTAACTTGACACGAATGAATTACTTTGACATTTATTATACGAACCATTGACCAAATTACGTGTTATTTTTGTTTTCAAAGTAACATGTTACTTGTTTTTTGTTACAAAATTAAATCAAGTGTTACTTTAACATGCAATTTTTTGATGTAGTGTTAATTTATTAGACATGCCCACTAATACCAAAACATTTATAAACTGTTGTAGTGACCTCCTTCGATTTTCACATAACATTCTCTAGTTTACCTATTGCTAGTAGTATATCATTTGAATTGGCAGCCAAATTGTCCCTCTGTTTCTATGGTAATGGTGATGGTTTTAGATCTCAGCATTGTTAATGGATCCGACCCAACAAGATCATTAATAACATATTACTAAGCCATATTATAGCTCACAAACATATGGTAGATACTAATAGTTTGGAGAGAGGTCAATTCCGTTTGGACAAAAATTGATGCATAAATGGGTGATATCCATTGAGACTGAACATATCGATGGAAACTGGTATGGAGAAATCACACGTCCCTTCGGGGCCAGGCCCCATACATGCTTTTAACTCTGGAACCATCAATGTCAATCAGTACGAAGAGATCAAGGATCAAGATTCTTAATCCGGATCCGCTACACACCGACCATCGGGCCGTCGATGTCAATTCATTGGAATAGATGAAGTATCATGTTCCTTCTAGTACCCGTATGACAAAGATTCATGTGTCGGCCATCGTTGTATATTAGTTTGGAGAGATCAAATGTGAACTTTCTTTCGGTCTAGATTAATAAACATACCAGAGAGATGTTGTAGTCCTGTATAAATGAGATTACATTGGAAAACGAATTATGCATGACTTTCTTTATCTATTATTCTTTAAGTTAGGTTTCTAGCAAAGTATCACTTTCAATAGTGCAATTTTATGTGACTTTATTTGCCATAAATTAGCAGCTTTTTGCCATCATGATAATAATAAATAGTTTATAGTGTTATGTTGATCGAAATATGTATTGAACATGAATAAAATACATTGGTAGACTTTAGAGAACACTCAAGGAATAGTCGCATGTATACTCATAAAATTCTAAATCAAGGTCTCCTCCCACTATGAAGATAAATAAGGTTTGATGAACATAATTTTTATCATGTTCTTAAAACTAAAGATTGTACCATTTTATTTTATATATGGGTTTGATTGAACATATGATTTACGACAAAATAGATCGACATTTTTTTTCCCATTATCGGCGTGTGTTATTTTTGGTGCTGGTGTGATACATACATAGGTCATGCCTAGTATTTGGCTAAAATTTCTCAATTTAAAAACACTTTTATTAATTTCCTAATTTCTTGTAGTTTGGTTTTAGGTTTGGACTATTCTCCGTTTTGTCTTAAATAAAAGAGAAAAGAAAATCCAACCTAAAACTAACTAGCAAACCAAATATAATGAAACTATTCTTAAAAGATATAGCTTTGAATTTTATTATTAAAATTTTAGCTTGTACGAAACATTTTATCGATCAAAATACCAATATAACTACTTTGTTGTTGTTTATATAACTAAACAAAAAATCAAGATTTATTAAATATAGTTTTTTTCGGCACGAGTGGATCAGTTTGACATGTTTATCTTTCTACCATGTCAACTTACTATTACTTTGTTTTTTAGAAAAGTAGGTGGTAACTTTTTTTATGGTTAATATGACGGGTTACTTTTGTATTCATTGGCCAAATGGCCTATAAATAACTATGATGGCCCTCTATTTGCATATATAACTTTCTAATCTACCATTTACGTGTACTGTTAATATTTTCAATGGCAACAAAAGCGTTCTTCATTTTTATGGTGATGGCTTTTGCAACGTCTCTAGGTGTTGCTAATGGGTCTCGACACATTAAAAATCTATTAATGGAGAAGCACCAAGAGATCGACACTAATCAATTAGAGGAGGTCAAGCGTGAAGCCCCTGGCGGTCTAGACCCACCCACCAAGCCCGAAACACTCATCGATGCTAATAGATATGTAGAAATCATACATGAATCCCCTGGAGGCCCGGCCCCGATACACTACCGTGCAGCAGCCACCATGCCTGAAGTTTCATAAAAGCCTATGGATATAGAGAAATCAAGCATGAAGTCCCTTGGGGGCAAGACCCGATCCACTATCATGCATCACCTACCAAGCCTGAAGCACTCATCAATGCTAATGGATTTGGAGATATCAAGCGTGAAGCTCATGGGGGTCCAGGCCCATACACCATCCAGCATCACCTACGAAATCTGAAGCATTCACCGATGCTAACATATTTGGAGAGCATACGAGAAGCCTCTTTAAGATCATACCCAGTATACTATTACGCGACACCCATCAAGCGTAAAATACTCATAAAAGCTTATGGACTTTAAAAATTCAAACATCTAGTCCCTTCGAGTTCGAAGCCGATAAACAATGTTGCAATATATATCCACTCATTGACAATGAATTTGAAGAAATTAACCATGAAGTCCCTTCATGTCTAAACCTAATAAATAATCCATTGCACCCACCAATTAGGCCAAAAGGTGGAGTATTATCCAATTGAATTTCTTGTAAAATATCACTTCACACTGAGCAATGCTCTTTATCATGATGCATTATGTTGATTAAAACATGTGTTGAACAATCCCAAACTATTTTCTTGTATCCAATAAGCTGTTTTCTTAAAAGAATAAGGAAATCAACTATAAAGAAGAAGAAAAACTCGGCTACAACTTAAACATCATTTCCATAATTTCGATTTCCAAGAAATATTTTACCAATCAAAATATCCACTACAAGAAAAATCCCCTTTTACAACGTTCCATCTACAACACTTCCTAAAAATGTTGCAAAAAATAGGGGTCTTCTACAACCTTTATTGTAAAAATGTTGTAAAATACATGTGCAAACAACGTCTTACATTCAAACGTTAAGGCTTCTACAATGGTCATTCACAAAAGTTGTGTATTATTATTTTTAACAACATTTTATTAACATTGTAACATTATTGTTGCCAAAGTTACTAATTTTAACAATGTATTTAACATATTATAAAAATGTCATATTCAACAACGTTTAACAATAGTTGTACATTGTTTATATTACACAATGTTTGTTTGATGTTGTAAACTAATTTTATTTTACCACGTTATGTAAATGTTGTATATGTAATATCATTTTGCAATGTTTATGAAACATTAAAAAAAGGGTTATAACAACTTTTATAAATTTTTGCAAAATATGTTTTTTTACAATATATAGACAACTTGTAAATATATCTTTAAAATATTTCTAGGATAATATTATTTGAAAAGTTGGTCTTATTAGGTCAATGCCTCACTTGGTAGCAGTTCATGGTTAAATGGATTTGTTACATGTTGAACCATCACTTCCATGACTTCGAAAGACAGACCTAATATATATACTTCTTGCATCAATCCCTTCCCCTGCTTCTTGCTTGTTATAATATTCTTTCTTGTAAAAATTAGCTCTCCTCCACCTCTAGTTTACTATTTAAAATGCTGCTTTAGCTTAGGGTGTGTCATATATTCAATTAATGAATGATTAAAATATCTAACAAATATTAGAACTTTAAAAGCGTGATCATCGAGATAAATAAGTTTTTTTTTACATGTTTTTACAACTTACTTTGCGTTTACACCTTAATTGTTAGTCTTTTTTGTTCAATTATCTTTGATAATTATTTAATGTTTTTATATTATTCTTGTTGGTCCCAATCTTGATTTTCTCATGTTGGTTCAAGAATTATGTTTTGGTATTGGCATATGTATAACTTACTATGCAAATATCTTACTCCCTATAAAGTGTATACAAGGATTGGAGATTTCTGTTCTATCAGTTTGCTCAATTTGCTTTTTGGGTTCCCTTTAAGATCTTATAAGTGCATCAACTAAATAATATTATGAATTTGTTTAGAAATTTGTTTGAAAACAACTCAAAAATTTGAAATGTTGTAGTTACCGTAGCCGGAGCATGTGCCTCTGGCCCAAAATTTAGAATATCTAAATGTCATATATATATTATCAAAAGACAACTAAGTTAGTCAGAATGAAGAAAAAAATTCGTGCAGTCGCTGTCAAAATTAAATCCACTCCACTTCTGTTGTTGATCTAACATTATGATGCTCCAAATCTTCTTATACCCTTTAGTCGCTGCCAATCCCCTTTTATTTCCTTTCGTCGTTGTCAACATCCTCTCTCTCTCGCTATCCAGTTGGATTTAATTGAACAATAGAACAAGTTACAATTTTTATTTTTTTATTATTTTCATAAGAATTATTTGAAACATTTTTAGTTATTTATTTGTTTAGAACATCAATTTTTTTGCTTGGAATATCTTCAATTTTATTAGTATTTCATTATAAAATATATTATTTTGGATATTATATTTGTTTATTATTTTTTCTTAAATTTGGTGTTGAAAATAATATTTTATTGTGTCTATAAAAAAATTGTATGAGCTTAAGCTTTGAGGGCACAACTTTTAAAGTTCGACATTGGTAGCTACCTCTTGTAATTTCAACAAATAATAGCTGCCAATCCAGCATCTTTCCCTCTGAAAATTAAAACCTATTGATGATAGTTTGCTTTGAAGCAACTAAAACATATGAGTACACATACATTATGTTAGTAAAGGCGATCATTGTTCTTCATGAGATATTTTGTATAAACTCTAGTAAGAGCTGAAATGTAGGAAAACAATAACTTACCTAAAGTATAAAAAAAGACTCACACTAATCTAGTTTAGGTACATTACACATATAAAAATAATCTATGATATTATTTTATAAAATAGATAAAGATTTAATTTGTATTATAATATTCTAAATATAATTTAAATATATTTTAATTATGATTTATTATAAATATATTGTTTGAATCTTTGGTATGTGTTTAATTAGATAATACGATGCAGTTAGTTTAAATATAATTTTAATGTCGAACATATATTATATTTTCATGTTATTTTTAATTTTTTTCAACAACTACATAGAAGAAAAACATATACAATAGTTATTTTTTAAATTTTTATGTATTAATAAGTGAAATATATATACTATTTGGAAAACACATTTTTAATCATTCTAAGCCGTATTTAATATAGAGAACGATCATGTATGTATTAATTCTAATTCGAATCCGAATCCGAACCCGAATCTAGAAACCGAATACAACTAGTCTGTATTCTCTCTCACGTTTTCTTCTTTTTCTACTCTGTCTCGATAGAGGTTACTCATGCCTTCATTTCTTTATTTTATTTAGGGTTTATAGTGATTCCAAATTTATGAGAAATTATTTAGAATTTTTTATCATTAAATAAAAACGCAGTAAATATTTTAGTTGCTTTGAGATGAATATTTGGTACTCCTTTTTCGTCATAATAATAAAATATTTTTATAAATAAATTTAATAAAAAATAATAATTTAATAAGTATAAATATTTGTTGGACTTGGTCAGCAAAAATAGAAAGTAGGTATAATTTTTTTCTTTGTGCGCCACTTTTTTCTCTCCAAATTTTTCCCCCTTCAAAATATTTCCCCCTTCTAAACTTTTCCTACTCCCAACTAATAAAAGGAACGAACTCCCCGCCCCCTCTAAAATATTTCCCCCACCCCTCTAAAATTTCTCCTCTCCCTCCATCGGTTTACTGCCGTTCTCCTCCTCTCCTTCTCGGTGTCAAAGGGCTGCTCTCCTCCTCTCCTCCTTCTCGGCTATCTAGGTCAGCGGACTTCTCCTTCTTCTTCTTCTTTTCTTCTTCTTCTTCTTTTTCTTCTTCTTCTTCTCTATTTTTTATTCCCTCCTCTCTTCAAATTATTTTCTTCTCTAATATTTTGTTTTTGTTTTACAGCTGCTTATCAAGTCCTTCGTCCAGAGAGAGGATATCCTACCGCCGGCACCGGTATGTTTGAAACCTAACCCCTTTTTTATGTATTTTTTACTTTTTTTAATATTTTTTTGTGGGTTTGCTTCTATGCTCTTTCTAATTTTTTTTGGCTTTTTAATTATATATAGAATTATTGTTTTTAGGGGTTAATGATTTCTTTGTTATGGTTGCAATCGGCCAATACAAACATCTTCTTATCTTAAACACAAACTATGAATATGAGCAAATCAGACTATTTATTAGGATTATTGTTATAGAATGATTGTTTTTAGGGTTAATGGTTAATTTGTTATAGAATTATTATTTTTAGGGATGACCTGCACAACAGAATTTAGACTATTTATTAGGATGAACACACATGATATCGGCTAAATACCAATGCACAGTAAACACAGATTATGAATAGGAGCAGATCAGTTAGTTATGTGTGTAAAAATGAACTACTGCAATTTTTAGTTAGTTAGACTTGTAAAAATGAACTACTCCAGCATTACCAATTACATTGGACCTGCATAGCCCTGGAATAGTTTGAAGTCCCTCCTGCTGTTTGTTGAACTAGAATGACCAGAGGATCAATTTGGTTATACAATTGTGATACTTGCATACTTCTTTCGGTAGTTTTGATCCACCTACTGCTGAATGGATTTTAACTCAAAATGCAACATGATTCACAATTTTGTTTTTTCTTTTCCTTCACAGAAGTAATAGACTGATAGGAAAAAAGCATAATTCTTGTGATGGATAAGGCTTGGGTTCATCTGCCAAGGTTAAATTTAACATTAACATCATATTTTTTATTATATTATTATCAACTTTTCAATATTATGCTATCCTTTTTTTAAAATATTTTCTTTATATGAGAGTTACTAACGAGTACAAAGAAGGAGCATCGAATTTTTAAAAATGCTATAAAATATAATGAAGTTCTTAGAAAGTCAAATATACAGAAGATAATCCAGAAACAATGAACAACTTCAGAATATTAGTTGTCCATGTACAAAGTGTCGGAACACATGTGCTAACCACATGGTCCTATTGTGTTTGAGCACTTAGTGTGTAACGGCATGGACCTACTTATACTACTTGGGTTTTGCATGGAGAACGTTCTATTGTTCAAGGAGATGAAGAATTATTTTCTGATGCATATAGGATGTTTCTAGATGCACATGATAAAATTATCCTAGATGATAGAAATGAAACACAAGAGGGCAATGTTCCAGAAGATGCTAAAACTCTTTTATATCCGGGTTGTACTAAGTTTACAAAGATTTCTGCTACAATAGCTTTATACAAGATCAAAACTATGAATGGATTATCAACTAGTAGTTTTAACGAACTTCTAAGCACAATTAGTGGTATGCTAGCAGATGCGAACGTGCTTCCAAAAAGCAACTATGAAACAAAAAAGTTGTTGAAGTCTTTTGATCTCAATTACGAAAAAATACATGCTTGTGAGAATGATTATTGTCTGTTTAGAAATGAATTCTCAGATCTGGATGCTTGTCCAAAATGTGGCTCTTCAAGGTACAAAAAAGATGACAATGAGAATAAGAAAAGGGTGCCATGAAGGTGCTTAGATATTTTCCAATAATACCTAGGCTTAAAAGGATGTTTAGATCTCAAGGTATAGTAGAACAACTGAGATGGCATGACACGAATAAAAGCACAGACGGCAAACTAAGACACCCAGTTGATTCTTTAGCTTGGAAGACAATTGACAGAAAGTGGCCTAATTTTGCTTCGATTCTAGAAATTTAAGATTTGGACTTACAGTCGATGGATTTAATCCTTTTTTGATCTTAGATCCACGTATGGTTGTTGGCCGGTCATGCTTGTTACATACAACCTTCCTCCATGGTTATGCATGAAAAAAGAACACCTAATGTTATCTTTATTAGTTCCAGGTCCAAAGCAACCAGGTAATGACATTGATGTATACTTGGCACCATTTTAGATGATTTAAAAGATCTATGGAATAATGGAGTGGAGGTACATGATGCATTCAGTAAGTCCATTTTCAAGCTTAATGCTATCTTGATGGGACAATTAACAATTTTCTCGCTTACGATAAACTGGCTAGTTGTACCACAAAAGGGAGGACAGCTTGTCCTATTTGCGGTGTTAATACATTACATGACTGGTTACCATTTAGTAGTAAATGCGTATACATGCATCATAGGAGATTCCTTCCTCCAAACCACCCTTTTCGTAAAAAAAAGAGTTGGTTTAATGGTAAAAATGAAGAGGGGTAAGCCAGTTGTAATGAGCAGTATGGATGTGTTTAAAGCTACAAGTAATATTGAAAATGATTGGAGAAAGGAAAAAAAACCAAAGAAGAGAAAAGGAAAAAATCACAGAAGGTAAAGGATATAGATGATGCTAATATTCAGATATGGAAGAAGAAGTCGATATTCTTCGAGTTGCCTTATTGGAAGGTAAGTCACTTGAATTAATCTAGTACTATTATGTTTTTCTTAGTTTAAATTTAATACTGATTATGAAAAATAATTTTTTTTGTGTTTTTTCTTTTCAGGAGTTGTTGTTACGTCACAACTTGGATGTAATGCATACTGAGAAAAATGTTTGGAAGAGTATAATTGGAAATTTTGGATATAAAAGGGAAATCTAAAGACAATCTTAATTCTCGAAAAGATATGCAACATAGAAAATTAGGAATGAGTTGCATCCCCAAGAAAGGGATGGGAAGACGTACCTTCCAGCAGCACAACACACATTATCGAAACAAGAAAACAAAATTTTTATAATCGTTTAAGGAAATTGAAGGTACCCGATGGATACAGTTCTGATATTCGGAGATGTTTCTCAAAGGATAACAACATAATAGGTCTCAAGTCCCATGACTGCCATGTTCTGATGCAACAACTTTTATCCGTAGCTTTGAGAGGACTCTTACCAAAGGGTCCAAGGAACGCGATATTTGGTTATCTTCATTTTTCAACGAACTATGCCAAAGGGTAATGGATCGAAGGAGACTGGAAAATCTCGAGAATCAAGTTGTCGAGACATTGTGTATGTTGGAAAGGTTTTTCCCTCCATCATTTTTTATATTATGATACACTTGACATCCACTTAGTGCGAGAAGTGCGTTTGTGTGGCCCTGTACAATATCGTTGGATGTATCCATTCGAAAGGTCCAACACTATACCCTCTTAATCCTCAAAAGTTACTTTGTAGAATCGTATAAAAATTGTTATATATTTACATATAATTGAAAATATTTTTATTTGTAGATATATGAAAACACTAAAGTGGTATGTTAAAAACCCCACACGTCCTGAAGGGTGCATAGCAGAGAGTTATCTTACGAAGGAGTGTATGAGATAGTAGTGGTTATATAACAAAAGCCGCTGAAATAGGTGAGCGACCGAGTCGAAATGAAGGATTACAGAGTATAGGTCGTCCAATTAGTAAAGGAAAGCATGTAATGATTTTTGATGAAATGTTAAAAGTTGCACATCGCTATGTGCTTTTTAATACTGCGAAAGTGGAGCCTTATGAAAAGTAAGTATTTACATACTCAATAAGAAGAGAATCTAGATTATAAGCTTAGTCTGGGTAACACTTGCATTTTTTACCATATTGTTTTCTACTAGAATGCATATGGATGAGCTGAAGCATTTAGATAGTCATCTCGTCACAAATGAAACCCAGCTTTGGAATGAACACTTAATTACATTTACTGATTGGTTCCAAGAAAAGGTATTGATTATATGATATTTTTTATTAGTCCAATATAAAATTACGACAAACATATACAAAATATCAGCTTTGGAATAAACACTCAATTATATTTACTGATTATTATAACTAATATCAAACAAATTTACAGGTTCAGGGGAAATTAGCACAGGAAAGCCCATATCTGATACGATAAAGTGGTTATCATATGGGCCTCTAAAGCAAGCAATTACTTATACTGGATATGTTATCAATGGGTGTTGGTTTCATACCAAAGATGTCCAAAGGGCAACACAAAATTGTGGTGTTTCGATTAAAGCAAACAGTATGAACGAGTCAAATTCCAGTAACAGTATACAAGCTTCTAAAGCTTACTATGGTGTGCTAAGTGAAATTATTGTGTTGGACTACAATATTCTCTAAATTTCGGTGTTTAAATGTGATTGGGCTAGTATTGATCGTGGCGTAAAGGTTGAAAATGGTTTTATATTAGTTAATCTCCATCAATATCAAAATCAATTTCAAAGCGATCCTTTTATTCTAGCTTCCCAAGCTAAGCAAGTTTTCTACTCAAGAGAGTCTTATTCATCTAACTGGTATGTTTGTTGAAAGCACCACCTAGAGGTTTCCATGAATTAGAATCATTTGATGAGAATACTGAAATAAGCTCTCAACCGTTGGATGTATCGAAGCTCAATGAAAATATGGACGATGAAGATGATAGCTTTGAAAGAAAGGATTGTGAAGGCATTTAACTATAGTTGTAATTATTTATGTTTGCTTTGGGATTCTTTTTTCGTTGGTTGTTTTAGTTGTTCTGGATGCAGTACTTTGGTTGTTTAATTAGTTGATCATTCTATTTGTATTTAATTCTTGTTATGTGTCAGACTATGAATCGACTATGGATATTAATTTAATTTCATATTCATTTAATCTAATTGTATATGTTAGTTCATGTTTGTCACTTTCAGCAATTGGAACAATCGGTAACTGGAACTTAGGATTGCAAACGCCAAATGGAGGTAATAAAAGTTAACAATTTCTATTGTCTTAAAATTATTTTGTTTAGATTTTACTTTTTCTACATATTTATACAAAATGTATTATATTTTCAGAACTCAAATAGGTTGCCGAAGCGATCATCAAGAAGATTGCAATCTGTGAATTTTAGAGCCAATGGGTGTGATAATCTGATTGTATGGGCCTTTCTGTATTGCATTATTTAGAAACAAAATCAAGAATATAGAATTCAGTTTAAAATGTTACTTTGTATATTGATTTTCAACTTCAATTGTATTTCAGAAAGATAAAAAGACGGAAAGATGGACAAGACGATCACAACCATCGCCTATGCCTTCTATTGCAGATCTTTAGCACGAGGATGATAATATCCAAGACGTGGGTTTAGATGATCCAACTTCGCTTGATGCAGACCCTTTTGTAAATGGTTCTCAGAACAATGGCGAATATGAAGAAAATTCAACTCAAAACATGATGAACCTGAAGGAAATTCTACTCAGAATAATGGTGAAAATCCTAAAACCTGAAAGGATTAAATGCGGCAAAACACTACTAAAAGGTCTTGGGGTTCAAGATACTCATTGTGCAGCTATAGCAGTAGAATTCAATGAAAAGGGACAGCCTATCTGTGACAATTCTGTTACCTTATCCTCTTTCATACGTGCCTTAGTTCGTGATAAGGTTCCTATACTCTTTGACGATTGGAGAAAAGTTTCGACGGATCATAAAGACAACCTCTGGACACTTGTGCTGGTAAGTAACCCCCTAAATATTTCTGATTCAAATACCAATTGTTAATGAATTTTTATATCTAAATATATTATACATGATATGCATTACAGTTGAGATACAATCTGGATGAAACACAAAAGGATTACGTATTATAAAAGATGGCAACCTCCTTGAGAGAGTGTTGAGAATCAATAAGGGACTTTTAGTCCCACATCGGAATATGTAGTTTGTAGAGGAGCTAGACTCCCTATATATAGTGAGGTAGTCCATCAATAAAATCATCCAACCATTATTTTCTACATGGTATCAGAGCCATAACTCTCTCTCTCTCTCTCTCCCCACAAAAAAAAAAAATTTCTCTCTCTAGCCGACCCCCCCCAGCCGACCCCCCCTCCCGACCCAACCCACCCCCCACCCGCCCACAGCAGCCACCCGCCGCCCACAGCAGCAACCGCCCCTAGCCGCTCCTACCTGGCCGTTCCTCCCCCCCCGTCGCCCGACCACAGCAGCACCCCCCCCTCCCGACCCCCCCGACCCCTCCCCCCGACCAGACCTTCCCCCCCGCCGCCCGACCACAGCAGCACCCCACCCCCGACCCCATCAAAACCCCCCCGACCACAGCAGAACCGACCCTCCCCCCCCGACCAGAACCTTCCCACCCGACACCCTCCCGCCCTCCCCCACCCGACCCCCCCCCTCGACCAGGACCTCCCCCCACCACCCGACCCCCCCTCGACCAGGACCCCCCCCTCCCGACCCCCCCCTCCGACCCCTCCCGACCCCATCAAACCCTAACCCTAACCCTAGTTTTTTTTGCCATGGACACCCTAGCAGACCCATCAAACCCTAACCCTAGCTTTTAAGGAAAAAAAAAAAGAAAGGAAAGAAAAAAAGAAAAGAAAAAAATTGGCATATTTCGAATAGAGACGGCTGTCAAATCTTTATTTGCACCAACTCTGTTCCGTGCTTACATCGTTTGGAACTAACAAATGCTTTATTTGTTATTCCTTCTTCACATCGGGACCTTTGCAGAGACTGCTCATGTCTTCTCTGGTGTCCTGACGTGTTCACTTTACATGCGCGCGCCGGTGCTGACCAAGTTAATAGTGCATTAGTAAAGTCTCTGGCGTTGAAGAAGACGACGTCGACGACGAAGACGACGAAGACGACGAAGACGACTAAGTTGGGTCAGTTGCAGGCTTCGACGACGACGAAGTAGACGACGAATTGAGCTCACAGTTGAAGACGCCATGGATTCGATCAGTGGCAAACTGACGGCCGATGAGATGAAGGCCTTGGTTGATGATATCTTATCCGAGAGATTAACCGAGGTAACCCCACGTGTGATCCATACTGATGTGGATCCGTCGCCTTACAAAATGGGGAAGCTGGAGAAACTAGAGACGAAGTTGGAAGGAACTTCTAACTACTTGAAGTGGTCGCGGCAGGCGATGCGGACACTGAAGGGACGTGGCTTGGTTGGCTATGTCACTGGCCAAGCCAAAGCGCCAGCCGATCACTCCACCAAGGAGTTTGCTGTGTGGGAGATTGTCAACAACGTCGTGGCTGGGTGGTTGACTGCCTCTTTAAACCGACCAGGTGTCGGGCAATGTCGAGGCTATGGAGGCTGCTGCTGATATATGGTAGACTCTAAAAGATATGTACTCCGGCTCCGGCAATCCTATGCGAGTCTTTCAACTGCAAGATGAACTCGATAGGGTGGCCCAAGACGACTGTACCATCTCTGAGTACGCGGCCATGTTGAAGAAGTATTGGTCTGATCTGGATCATTATGATCCTCTTGGGTTGGAAGATGCACAAGTCGAACCAGCCTTTGCAAAGTACTTTCAGACGTTCCTGGCTTATATTTTCCGGCAGCGTATGATGAAATTTCTGAAGGGACTACACCCTGTATTTGAGCAGCGACGGAATATCCTCCTTTCCCAACCCATACTCCCGACCTTGGAAGAAGCTATAGCTGTCATGACACAGAAAGAAGCTCGACTGAAGTTGATGCCCAACAAGGACTCCTCCCAGGGGGAGCCAGCCGCGGTTAAAAAGTCTGCCCTTGTTGCCTTCAATCAACCTCCATCTATGGGTGGTGTTTGTCACAATTGTGGTGACTCCGGACATTACATCCGATTTTGTCCAAAACTATTGCGCAGTCAGTCTACTGATCGAGGACGGGGTCGTGGAGGCCGATGTGGTGGTAGAGGAGGATATGCTGGTCGACGGGGCGGCCACAAAGCAAATCTGGCGGAAGAAGGAGGAGAGCATCACCTGGCTGCAATAACCCCGCTTGAGCGGGAGTTTCTTGAGAAGTTGCGTAGCACGAAGCTGGGTTCGGCCGACAGTCCTGGGGCATCTTCAAACTCGGAAGATCATTTCACTTGCTTTGCACAAACCAACACCGATGATTCTGCACGTGCTCTTGCATCTATCCATCAGCCAGGATGGATTATGGACTCTGGGGCATCTCGCCATGTCACGGGATCCCGTGATGCCTTTCGGGAATATACTCCCCTATCATTGCCGGAGAGTATTCAGACGCTGATGGTACATCCAACCCTGTAATGGATAAAGGCACTGTCGCATGCACCCCTTCCATCACTCTTACCAATGTCCTTCATGCTCCATCTTTTTCTGTCAATCTTCTATCCATTAGTGCCATTATACTTGATCTTAACTGTACTGTTTCCTTTGACATTCCTCAGGTGACTTTTCAGGAGAAAGGGACAGAACGACGACTTGGGACTGGCACATGGCATAAGGGGCTGTGGTATTTAGACAGGACTGGATTGGACAAAGCATTGGCATCCTTGGTAGCAGACGCATCACCAGAAGCTTCCTGTCGCAGTATTGAAGCCGACTTGCTACTCCACCACCAGCGTGTCGGTCATTCCTCTTTTTCGGTTATTGGTAGAATGTATCCGTCCTTATATCAAAGGGCTAATAAAGAGAAGTTATTTTGTCATGCTTGTGCTTTGGGAAAACATACCAGAAGCTCGTATGTGAGCACAGGGAATAGTAGTTCAGTTGCTTTTGACATGATACATTCAGACGTATGGGGCCCTTGTCCTACAACCGGGATTAAAGGCTTTCGATGGTTTGTCACCTTTATTGATTGTTATACCCGTGTGACATGGGTCTACCTTCTGAAAAATAAAGTGACGTCCTTGAGGCCTTTCAGGACTTTCATCGACGAGTGGAAACACAATATGGCGCTAAAATTAAGTGTTTCTGATCCGACAATGGGACAGAGTATACGAATAAGCGGGTTGCTGAGTATTTTTCAACTCATGGAATACTTCATCAAACTTTATGTGCTTATACTCCGCTCAAAATGGTGTGGCAGAACGAAAGAACAGACACTTGCTGGAAGTTGCACGGACGATGATGCTGGCTATGAATGTCCCGAAGCACTTATGGGGGCAGACTATATTGACGGCCTCTTATCTCATCAACAGAATGCCATCTCAGGTATTGGACTGGAAGACACCATTGGAGATGCTTACTGGAGCCAATACATACACTGTTCCACCAAAAGTTTTTGGATGTGTATGCTTTGTCCAGGATAATCGGCCAGGCGTTGGCAAACTGGATCCTCGGGCAGTTAAATGTGTCTTTGTCGGTTACACGGCGACTCAGAAGGGTTATGCCTGTTGGAGTCCAGTCGAGCGGAAGATGTTTGTCAGCATGGACGTTACTTTCCGAGAACTCGAACCATACTATGGTTCGGATGAAGGTTCCGCATTTGGTGACACACCTAACACAGATGGTGTTCGATGTGAGGGGGAGATAATACACCCAAATGTGGTCGTCGGATCGGTTCCGTGTCCGGTTGTAGAAAACTGGACGAAAGGGGGAGAGCACAGTGACTCAGAAACAGAAACTGAAGAAGAAGATCCATATGTTACGCTGGGGGAGCAGCAGACAAGGGAGAAGGAACTCCAAGTCTACAAAAGAAGACAACAGAAGTCCAGTACTGTGCCTATGCCATGCCCTGTGCCTACTGTACCAAGTCCCTTGTCTACTCCTGCTCCAACTCCTGAAGATGTTGCCCCCGTACTGAATCACTCGGATTCTGATACGGATCTCTCCGACTCGGATGGTACGATCTCTCCACCACCTATTGCTCCCTTAAGGAGATCTTCTCGCATCAATGCGGGTAAGGCTCCTGCTCGTTTTGATGATTACGAACATGACATTGCCAACTTCTTGTCTTATTCTAACATTTCTTCGAATTATCGAGCCTTCATTGCATCGTTAGACTCTACTTCGTTGCCCAAGTGTTGGCAGGAAGCAAAGAAAGATCCAAGGTGGAAAGCTGCAATGATGGAAGAACTTGGAGCACTGGAGAAAAATAAGACATGGGAGCTGGTTCCATTACCCAAAGGGAAGAAAGCTGTGGGATACAAATGGGTGTACGCAGTGAAAAAGATGCCAGAAGGAAAAGTAGAGCGGTACAAGGCGAGGTTGGTTGCAAAAGGATTCACACAGTCATATGGAATAGACTATGATGAAACTTTTGCCCCAGTAGCAAAAATGAGCACCGTAAGAACTCTGGTCTCTATTGCAGCGAACTATGGGTGGAAGCTGTACCAGTTGGATGTGAAGAATGCCTTTCTTCATGGGGACCTGCAAGAAGAAGTATATATGGAGCTCCCGCCTGGGTGCTATGCTACGGAATCAAACGGAGGGACATCGCAAGGAAAGGTATGTAAACTGAAGAAGTCACTATACGGGCTCAAGCAATCCCTTCGAGCCTGGTTTGACAGATTCAGAAAGGCTGTTACAGGCATGGAATACCGTCAAACAAATGCAGATCATACGGTCTTCCTTCAGCATGCAAGAGGCCACATCACTATACTTGCTGTATATATGGATGATATAGTGATCACAGGTGATGATGGAGTCGAGATCACTAAACTGAAGTCAAAACTCGCGAAGGAGTTTGAAGTGAAAGATTTAGGAGCGATGAGGTACTTTCTAGGTATCGAGGTGTGTGAAGGCGAACAAGGAATTGTTCTCTCATAGAGAAAATACACACTAGATCTGCTAAAGGAGACAGGGATGCTGGGATGCAAAGCAGCGGTCACTCCAATTGACCAGAAATGTAAGTTGGGAGCAGAAGCAGGAGAGCCCGTTGATCGTGAAAGATATCAACGACTTGTAGGGAGATTGATTTATCTGGGATACACTCGCCCTGATATCTCATTTGCGGTAAGTGTAGTAAGTCGCTACATGCATGATCCAAGAAAGGGTCATATGGAAGCAGTATTTCAGATCTTGAGGTATCTGAAAGGAACGCCGGGAAAGGGGCTATGGTTCAAGAAGAATGGACGCATAGAAGTTGAGGGATACTATGATGCAGACTGGGCGAGCTGCATAGACGATAGAAGGTCTACCACGGGATACTGTGTTTTTGTAGGAGGAAATCTGGTCTCATGGAGAAGCAAGAAACAGTCTGTGGTAGCACGGTCGACAGCTGAAACAGAATACAGAGCAATGGCTCTGGGAGTGTCAGAGTTGCTATGGGTGAAAGCATTGCTGACAGAGTTAAAGCTGGATAAGGGAGCACCATTGCGTCTTCTGAGCGATAGTCAAGCTGCAATAAGTATAGCTAACAATCCAGTCCAGCACGACAGAACGAAGCACATCGAGATTGACCGATTCTTCATCAAGGAGAAGCTGGAACAAGGGATACTGAAGATTGACCAGGTTCGCTCAGAAGAACAAGTTGCAGACTGTCTGACTAAGGGTCTTAGTTCATTAAGTCTGTCGAAGCTATGTAACAAGATGGGAATGATCAATATCTGTCGCCCATCTTGAGGGGGAGTGTTGAGAATCAATAAGGGACTTTTAGTCCCACATCGGAATATGTAGTTTGTAGAGGAGCTAGACTCCCTATATATAGTGAGGTAGTCCATCAATAAAATCATCCAACCATTATTTTCTACAGAGAGTATAGATCCCGTGTAGGCAATGGAGTGATAGAAGCCCTTAAGCTAGAAGATGAAGAAAAGGCAACAAGTCTTGTTGGGTTAAAGCCTATGAACTTATCTGATAACCAATGGAGCGAATTCATAAAAAAAAGAACTTCCGCAAAATTTCAAGTATGTTAAAAAGTCTAATGACTAATAATATAGTACAACTAAATTTCATGTTTGTTGTTCTTATTTTTTAATCCTGCTATTGATTTACTATTTGACATAGACTAAAAGCGTTCTGATGAAGGATGTAAGGAAACATCATACACAACCACACACGATGAGTCGGAGAGGGTATGCACGATTGGCAGCTAAATTGGTAAACATATATTCTAGTATTTTTGCAATTAGGCCATATGGATAGCCATATTTGTTCAAAGTATGCTAAGTTATTATAATTTGCAGATGAAAGAAAAAACCCGATCAAGAATTAACTAGAGTCCTATTATGGACCGAAGGATATTTAAACAAGGATCGAGAACCGTCAAATAAAGCAGTCGAAGCATCAATGGTAAGAAAAACATAATTATTATATGTATATTCTTACTATCTTCCCCAGTTAACATTAAATATTTTTCATATTGTTTGTCCAAAAAAAAAAATTCAATGAATCACGATCTAAGTGCACAAAAACATCCATGAAATATGATGCTCTTTCACATGTTTTGGGTGATGATCGACTTGGTAGAGTAAAAGGACTAGGGTTTGGAGTTACACTTTCCAAGCTAAAATCTAAGCACAAACCAATAAGGTGGTGCTTTCACTTGAAGAAAAAAATGAGAAAAATGGAGGCTAGACTAGATATATTTTTGGAGGTAAGTACTTGGGTTTGGTTTTTAACATTAACATAATTTAGTAGATTTTGTGAACTAATTGCTTATGCTTATTGTAATTATGACAGAAAAATCATCGCTCACTTGGTACACGTTCACCCGAAGTTGATACTCCCATGGTAAATCGCTATATGTCTGTCAATCGACCATTGGTGTCCACATGTAAACTAATTGTATATGTTTATTATGGTACAGTCAAATCGTGCTAGCAATATCATGGAAGGTACCAACAACATGCGTGAGCCATCGGTTGGAGCTAAATGCAAGTTGTTGAGTTGGTATATGAAAGGAGAAGTTGTGGCTGAAGGTGAAATCTTTTCTACAAATCCTATTGATTTGGTTCACTTTAAACCTCTAGGACTCGATGCTTGGAAGGTTTCTGTTGATATTGCGGTGGATGAAGAAGCTTATTGTGGCAAAGTACAGATGAACTCAAGGTGATTAGGGATGATATAGGTTCTACAGTTGCATAGAGCAAAGCGTTCATCTCTTTTGATATTTAGAATCCTTATTTGACTATTATCGATAGTTTAGATTCCTATTCAAGAATTTTTATTGTATGTATATATTATTAAATATTTGATGGTATATGGTATGGATGTTTTATTGAGTATCTTGACAGGATACCTTTGTCAACCCTTTTTAACTCCGCCAATGTAAATTTTATATTGCCGGTCCCAAGCCCGGATAAAGGAGGAGGGATAAAAAGAGCTTACTCATCTCTAAGGAAAAGAAACCCGCTAGGTAAATTTTTAGAGTTATAATATAATTGTAATTGTAGTTTTGTTTTTTATGTCTTTGTCTAATGTCTTGTTGTTCTCTTTTCATTTTGTCAAAACCATGATGCGAGTGATAATTTGTTCTTTTGATGAACTCTAAAATTTGTGGAGTACCTCTTTATAAAGAAGATTACGACATAAGAGTGACAGATATTAAAACCTCTTGCCAATGTTCTTTACATAGCCTTATTAATAATGACCGGTTCACTCCCATTATAATGAGCATTACTTCAGAAAGCAATCTACAATCCTTTCTTTGGTATATTTGGAGCATAGAACGAAGCCCACTCTCCATGTTCACAAGCTTAAAATGAAGCCTACTCTTATATCTGGCCTTGAGGGTCATGAGTCAAGATGTTCCTTATACACATTTACTTATCAAAACATTGACATTAAGAAGCATAATAGTTATGTGTACTTATTATAGTCTTAAAATTTGAAATGATGCCTTGTGTTGTTGTTGAGTTTTAAGAGCATGATGGTAATAATGAATTGTGTTGTTGCTGAGTTTTAAGAGCATGATGCTAATAATGAACCTGGGCTACAATACCTGTTTATTCCAGATTTCCTGAATTAGATGCAGTGAAACTGGTGAGAGTTTATTAACCGTGGGAATGCATGACTAACTTACCTTTGTGAGCTTCTAGGCCCCTTTTAGCATATAGCCTACAAAGTTATCTTCAGCTAAAAATAGGTAATTGAGAAAGGAAAGCTCACACTTGATAATTAGAGCAGTTTAGAATTTGTAGAAGAGTTTTGTGTTGTTACAAATACAACTGAATTTCTTATATACAACTAACAAAATAAGAATAGATCATGTAATGTTATCTCTGGTGTTGAGGCTTTTAGGATAGCTAGGACTGTTGAAGTCGTGTAGAAGAGTCATCCTCACTTGGTCTTACATCTTCTAGGACTGCTTTAGGTAACTCTGTAATTGTGTGGACGGATCATTTTCAGACTTATTGTTCACAATTGCATGAATTTTAATTGTTGGAAGTGGACACTTTTTTCTTACTGAATATTATTGTGTTTTTTGTCTCATATTGTCATTACTTCTGATATATCGAACTTCTTGCATAAAACTATTATTGTTTTGGTTTATCTCATCAAAATGTAGGAACAAATTCATTGGATTGGGTAAAATGTTACTTAATCATGCTAAGTTGTATGTCTTTCAATAAATATGTGATAAACTTGCTTGTATCTAAATACATTGGAGTTAAGTCACTAGGAATTACATTATGACCTTGTTCCTAATCTGGGAATTGTCCTCTCGCATGAAATCTCATTTATTCAAATTTTTTCTCCAAATGTAGCTACAAGTTCAGTAGAATATCATGAATTTATTCAATTTTTCGATGTTTTAATTATTGTATAGTTCACATCCTATACTTTGCCAATTCTTTTGCTGTTGGAGATGGTTTTTATGTCCTGCTATATTGTTGTTTTTAGATATTGATGTCTAATATACGGAATTATTATGTTATTGAGTCATTGAATTTCATGCTAGTTGTAGTTGACATAAGCATCCCATTTCCTTTACTTCTGACTGCTTTTATGTTTGATTTAGGGAGTTGTTGCACACTAAATAGAGACAAGATAATACATGTGAAAGGTTGAATGTCGTTTTGGGAGAGTCATGTATTAGTTGCGTGTTCTAGTTAATTAAAAGTTTTTTGGAGGGGTTCTCTTACCTTCCTCCAGCTATTGCTGACGAACTTTGCTAACCCAAGGGATAATTATTAGCAGCCGGAACCAACAGTATACAACAATGCTCCTCGGATGGGGGTGTTGTTGTTACAGTAGCATTCATGCCTTAGCCGTTTCAGTAGGGTGTATAGTGGCGACAATGACAAATCCATTAACGCGTGGTGTTTCCAAGTAACTCTTATAAAAGTATATAAAATGGCCTATATGAATGCTTAATATACATGTATAAACAATTTAATTTTCAGATACACACACACAAAATGATTCTTTGCACATAGAGGGCGACATTGTAGAGTTAAATCAGCAGTTGTTCTAACATCTCTCGTATTTGCATCGAATTTGGCATATGTGCTTCTGCTAGCTTTCACTTTTTTGAACTTTTGGGTTCTATTATTAGTTTATATGATCTGTGTACACCTTGATTTTCAAACACTTTTTTGTGAAATATAAAATAATCCATTTTCTATATCATTTTTTATACAGGGTATTATTTCTATTGCTCTTTACATATTTTGCAAGATCGTGACAGGTCACAAGTCCACAGTATCTTCTCTAGTATTGGGCAATAGCAATCTCTATCATGGAATTTTGAACATTCGATTATGGTGTCTTAATTATCACAACCTGCTGTCAGTATTAGGAGATGACAGTTTTGGTTCTTCCCTAATTTTGTCACTTGCTTTGGACCGCCATTTGCTTGTTTCACACAAGAATGTATCCATAAAGGTATGTGGTACTCTTCTTAATTTTATCACATTAACCTTCTTGGATGGTACCAACTTTTTTGTAATATCTGACTAAAGGTTTTGTGATAGAACACCCTTAACATATCTTACTGAGTTTTGAAGTTGGATTTGTAGTTTGTAGAGTTTAGATCAGATATTTGGAAGAAGATTGGGTCCTTTTAAAGTGATTGGAATTTACATTTTTTACATTTTACTTTCTTATTTTGTGTAGATCCTCTTCCCTCAAATTTATTCCTAATTTACATCATCTTTGCTTAGACCTGGCATGAATATAAGACTCTAAAATCTATTAGTAGAATTCCCAGCCTAATTTGTTATCGCATATGCTTCCGGTATTTTCTGGTTTGTCAGATTTAAAGAAGGCTAAATAACTCAGATCAACTTCTCATAACATGTGCTTCTACTCAAACTCTGATAGTAGCCGAAGCTCCTAAGTGACTTGCTTCCACATCCCACTTGCGTATATGTTATAACCACTTATATTCTCTTGTTCTCTTTTTGTGTGTGTTTCAAGCCTTATGCACTAAAGATAGTACTCCACGATAAAACAGCACCTTCATCGTCAAATATCTAATTGTGTTGTCTTGACTTTATTCGGGAGTTTCTGAGTCATTGGACGTCCCACTGGCTTTCATTAGTGTCATCTTACTTCCTATTGTTGGAAATGCTGCTGAACATACTAGTGCAATCATGTTCGCCATTAAAGATAAGCTTGTAAGTGTTTGTAGGATCTTTTTTCATGTATATAATTTTACTATCTTTGGTTGATGAATTTGTTATTTTCTTTTCACTGCAGGATATAGCATTGGGGGTTACTATCGGGTCATTTACACAAATTGCAATTTTTGTGGTAATTTCATTATCCTTGAAGTTTCTGAATTTGTGATGCTAGCAATATGGCCAGACCTACTAAAATGTAAAGAAAAACATAATACATGTAGGATGTAGTTCTTGTCCTTCGTATTCTATGTAGGAAGTACTATAACTTAGAGATGAACAGCAGAGTAGATATTCTAGCTTGTTTCTTTTTATGGCAAAATGTAGATTGTTGTTTTATTCGATATAAGAATCCTTTAATTTCATGCACAACATGTGCTCGACATAAAGGCTAGCTGATTTAAACTTTTTGTCTTAGGATGATATTATTACGATGCATATGTATATATTCAGTCTTCGATGTCTATGCCGACCTAACACAGCTTATTCAAATCTAGGAACCACAGAAATGTAACCGCTACCTCCATATAATTCATCAAAGATGGAAGTCAACTGACCTTGATAACTTCTTTGCTCTTCTTTTATCTAAAAATCTATCTTTAATCATCAAAAGTGAATCCAGAGACAGGTTTGTTCATTTGGAATTTTTTCATTTTGTTTTGATTCATCTGGCAATTGCGACTTGGCCGTTTAGTTCTCTACCTTAAATTTCTGTAACTATATTCTTCTTTATTTTATTTTATTTTCTTTTCTTTTTTGTACTTGATCAGTGATGTGAAAGACAAAGAACCAAGGAATTTCTATGACAAAGTTGAGTTGGCCTCCCAGTAGGTAATTACAATTTCATCACTTGATGTAATCTTCCTTTTAATATCCAATGGAGAAAGTTATAGTTATTGCACTAAGCTAAGATGACTGCTGACTTAGACTTCATGGAAGTGGTTTCCGGAGTCTTGGCTTGTGCAAGAGCATGACACATTGAGTTCTCGTTCAAGCTACAGAAGTGTATTTGTTGTATGAACCTCCTGAGTTTCATTGTTTGTACCGTGTAGTGCCCACATGGTGGTAGCATATAAGTGAACTCTTAATGTAAGATCGATCGAGGATGCTAGTCTGTCGATGTACTTGTTCTGAAAGTAGCCAATTTTAAAATCTGTTTTGGCTACTTTTAGTAAGGTTTGGCCATCCGTAGGATATATCATAATGGAAACCAAAATTTTCCTATATAACCATATTTGCATGATACTGATTTTATGGTACAGTTACATATTGATTCAGGTAGACACGAATGACCAGTCAATTGTTTAGGAGTAATAGTGTGCCCAGGTAACTGATGATTAAACTAATTTTATGGTGCAGCTACATATTGATTTAGCTACATATTGATTTGAAGAAAATACTCCATACTTTTTCATTCACACGATAGCTCATAATGACATGAGTAACCGATGATTATACAAATGTGATCGCGAGCAAGCATGGCATGCAGAGATCCTTTTTTATAGTAGCTTAGAATGTATATGAGCTGATTTCGTATGTTGATATCATTTGTGAGACTAGTAAATTATGAATCTGGAAGCAGCTGTTTAATATGCAAAATTGCATGAGACTTTAATGACGATAAGCAAATTGATAGTAGTTAACAATGATAGTCAGTTATGTTATCCATATGACTTGAATGGTTTCTGTGGCTAAAAATATCGATTTCGGAATCTATACATATTGGACCTTCTTAATTGGAAATTTTGGGTGTCGGTATTAGCCGATATAGGGAACTTTACTTTCGACGCAAGGCACTAGCTTCTTTTTAGAAAACTGTTTGTAACAAAATAATTTAGTCTAGAAATCCATAGATAATTTAACATGCCTTGAGAATTTATGTGCACATCATAGATTTGTCATCATTCAATGTGTTGTTTCAGTGCCATTGAACACCATCAGAATAGAAGGGGCTAGTGCATTGTAAATATTCATTTATTCTAAACTTTCTAGCTAATGATCTAGTTATATTTCATGATATGCCATAATCTCATCAAACAAATTTATATTTTGCTGCCTTGTTAATGTACCTTATTTATTCAGTTTTTTTATGACTAAATTGTTGCAGAGGCCTGACGAGAGATCCGCACAATATGTGCCAGACATCATATTTTCATCTGCTTATCATCAAGCTAAAGATGGCTGTGGGGCCATTCCTGATAAAGGTACTGTACTTGGAAAGGAAAAGAAATAAAAAAAACAACTTATGTTCATGTGCCCTTCTGTTGTTTTTTCTAGTAATTTGGTATGTTCAATAGGCATGGTACTTTGAGTTATTAATTTTTGATGCAACTCTTATTATTTTATGTACAGGAATGTCTTTCATCCTTAATTAAACCGAAAGCCGTTGGATTGGTTGTAGGGTAGCACTCAACAAACCTTGTGGGTAGGGTTTGGATTGGAACTACATCTTATTCCAAACCCTAAATTAAGTTTTTTTTTAATGTATGTAATACAAGGTAGTCATATTAGATGGATACGCTCAAGGATGGATTACTAATTTGTTTCATTTCTCATGTAATGATGAAAACTGATAGGATTGGAGTAGGGGCTTATTCTATATAACCTAACCCAAGTTGTGTTCTGATAGGATTGGAGTATTTGGCCTTTATTTGATAGGATTATACAGTAGATGTGTGGTATTGTTTTCGTTTTTTTTCCAGTGGACTTCGTAAAATTTATTAAGTGAAATAACCAAGTAGATCAACAATAACCTTGTGGCTGAAAAGAAAGCCAATGCCTTGCCTAGTCATGGTTACAACAAGCAGAATGTTATTGAGAAGAAAATGGGGGTTGCATCAACTCAAGCATGTGATATGCAACCTGATTCAACGAGTAGGCTATCTGAGTCTAAAGATACCCAAGAGAATGATGGCTGCATGCTTGATATAGAATCAAATAGTGCAAATAAGTCTTAAGAGGAATACAGCGTCGTAGGAAACCTTTCTTCTTTAGTCTCAGTTATATATCTTGCAATGCAGCACTCTAAATTGGAGTGTCTCGATGAGCAAAGTAAAGATTCAATATCAACAAAAGGTTATGTGGAACCTGACGACAGTGATGTGTGGCGATTTTGATCCATACGTATTCATTAAATATTTACCTGATCCGTCAGCAGTTGTTCCAAAATTTCGGCATGTACTTCTCCCAAAGCAAACACGGAGTTGCCCTTCTACTACCCTTGTTCTGGATTTGGATGGCATGATGCTTTAAACCTCAGCCTCAGAAATTTTGGTTTACATTTCTATCTTATAATCATATATCCAATATAATATCTGGTTAATCAATTTAGATATCTGATTATTTGACTTTTTTGACTTGTGTTGCTTTGTTCTGTGTGATATACCAATACTGATTCATTTGTTACATATTCTCACAGGTTCTTAGATCCTTTAATCTTTAGTGATTAAATGTGCCAGATTCTAACATCAAGACTACCCTTGGGGTAAGTCACTAGTAATATTATGCAACTATGAGGTTGATGTCGTCTGAGTTCAACTGATTCTAGTAAAATCCCATATTCCCTCATCGAGGAAACCTTTGGGGTAAGTCACTTCTTTTCAATTCTTCATGATTATGTAAATTTTTGTAGTTGTGTAATTCATGAATTTTTTCCCCTCTATTAACATTATTTCTTCATGAATGTGCTTGTTATTCCCTCTATTAACATTATTTCTTCATGAATTGCACAGCTACATTCATGATTTTTTTTCCTTTAACAATTTTATTCGGTATCTACAATGAATAATAAATCTTAGCAATTATGGAGGTGGGAGGGGGTGGATTTTGCGGTGATGGAATAATAGATCTTGGCAATTATGGAGGTGGGAGGGGTTGTGGTAGAGGGGATTACAAAACATTACAGGTTTTGGAATCCATTCTAGTTATCTTCATTTTTATGGGCTTGGTGGTGGAGTTTCTGAAAAAGTAGCTATAATAGCAGTAGCAACAACAACATCGGTAGCAACAACAACAATGGTAGCAAAAGTAGCAGCAACAACAACAACAACGGGCGTGAAAATTTGAATAATGTATTTACATTTGTACAATCAATATACTTTTATTTGTAAATTGTATTTTTTTTAAAATGTAAACATAATCAACAACGTTTCATAACTGTTGTAAGATAATATTATAACAACTTTTCTAAACATTGTAAAATTTATTTACAGTACTTTTAAATTATTGTTGATGTTATAATTACAACATACAAATATATATTACAATGTTTGGTAAAAAAGATTGAATAAAATATACAATATTTGTTAAAAGTTGTATAAACTATTTTTACATTGTTTGTACACTATTGTAGAAAATCTATGTATAATATAAACTTGAACGTTGCAGATATTGGTTTTACCTCAGTTGTAAAACATTGTTGAAATTATATTTACAACACTTGTAATATGTTTTAAAAAGCATTTTTTACAATACTTGTCAAATGTCGTCGAAAGGTTTTTGTCATATTTTATATATTTCAACAATGTTTGTAAATTGTTGTGAAAATAACTACTGCAACGTTTTGACAACATTCAAACAAACATTGTGGAAGATAACCCCCCTTTTGCAACCCTGGATATAACAACCTTCTACTAAACGTTGTAAAAGACTTTTTTCAACGTTTTTGCAACGTTGTAAAATAGGTTTTTTTCTTGTAGTGATCGTAATTATTATTGCATGGCTTGGAATATATAATTGAGCCTTCAATTATCAATAGCATTTAAAAGATTTATTTTCTTTGTTCATCACTAACCAATCGCTTCGATATGTTTTTTTTTAGCGTCACCATGACTGACATCGAATTAGGTGCCTTTTTTGTAACAAAATTACGTGTTACCTCACGTTTTTGGTTAAAAATTACATGTGATA
The DNA here is from genome assembly GCA_029216955.1 of Iris pallida. Taxonomy (NCBI): domain Eukaryota; kingdom Viridiplantae; phylum Streptophyta; class Magnoliopsida; order Asparagales; family Iridaceae; genus Iris; species Iris pallida. The sequence goes on along the minus strand of JANAVB010043558.1, from coordinate 56,066 downwards.
TGAAATTTTGACTTCGATTAAACTAAAAATAGTCTAAATTTGACAATGCAAATAATTAAATTTTGGCTACACCTTCAAGATACTACTAGTAAGTATCATAACATTTTTGAAGGCGAGCAAAGTGTTTTTAATTTCGCAAGATGATGGTGCTAGCACTAACTTTACATGAATGAATTACTTTGTCATTTATTTTACTAACCATCCACCAAATTTCGTGTTATGTTTTGGTTTCAATGTAACATGTTACTTCTTTTTTGACGTAGTGTTAATTTATTTGACATGCACTACTAATACAAAAATGTTTATAAATTATTGTAGTGACCCCCTTCGATTCTCACATAACAATCTCTAGTTAATATATTGCTAGTAATATAGCCTTTGACTTTGCCACCAAATTGTCCCTATGTTTGTATGGTAATGGTGATTGTTTTAGATCTCTGCATCGCTAATGGATCCAACCGATCAAGATCATTAATAACATATTACAAAGCCAGATTATGCTCACAAGCATATGGCAGACAATAATAGTCTGGAGAGATCAAGGGTCGATCCCGTTTGGACAAAAATTGATGAATAAACAAGTGATATCCATTGAGGCTGAAAATATCGATGGAAATCGGTATGGAGAAATCTTTAGACGTCCCTTCAGGGCTAAACCCCATACATCCTACTAACTTTGGAACCATCAATGTCGATCAGTACAAAGAGATCAAGGATCAAGTTTCTTCGGGTCCGAATCCGCTACACATCGAGCATCGGGCCATCGATGACAATTCATTCGGATAGATGAAGTATCATGTTCCTTCTAGTACCCGAATGACAAAGATTTATGTGACGACCATCGTTGTCAATTGGTTTGAAAAGATCAAACATGAACTTCCTTTCAGTCCAGATTAATAAACATACCAGAAAGATGTTGTAATCCTGTATAAAATGAGATCACATTGGAAAATGAATAATGCATGACTTCTTTTATCTATTATTCTTGATGTTAAGTTTCTAGCAAACTATCACTTTCAATAGTGCAATTTTTTGGGGACTTTACTGCCATTAGTTCTTTTTGCCATCAAAATAATAAAAATAGTTTATAGTGTTATGTTGAATAAAATATGTATTGAACATTCATAAAAATCAATGGGTTGACTTTAGACAACAGTCAAGGAATAGTCACGTGTATACTTATAAAATTATAAATCAAGGTCTCCTCCCACTACGAAGATAGATACGATTTGATGAACATATGATTTTTTTATTATATTCTTAAAAACAACGATTGTACCATTTTGTTTTATACTATGGGTATGATTTAACATATGATTTAGTGCAATAGATCGACCTTTTTTTTCAATTATCGGTGTGTTTTATTTTTGGTGCTAGTTTGATACATAAATAGGTCATTCCTAGCATTTGGCTAAAATTTCTCAACTTAAAAACACTTTTATTAATTTGCTAATTTCTTATAGTTTGGTTTTAGGTTTGGACTATTCTCCATTTGTCTTAATTGAAAGAGAAAAGCAAATCCAACCTAAAACAAACTAGTAAACCAAATACAAAAAAAACTACTCTTAAGAGATAGAGCTTTCAATTTTATTATTATAATTTCATCTTGTACGAAATATTTTATCGATCAAAATACCAATATTATTACTTGGTTGTTGTATATATAACTGAACATAAAATATAAAGATATACTAAATATAGTTTTTATTTTAGGCATGAATGTATTAGTTTGACATGTTTATCTTTTTACCATGTCAACTTATTGTTATTTTGTTTTTTTTTACAAAAATAGGTGATAGTTTTTTTTATAGTTAATATGATGTGTTACTTTTACATTCATTGGACAAAAGGCCTATAAATAACTATAATAACCCTCCATTTGCATATATAACCTTCTAATCTACCATTTACATGTACTGTTAATATTTTCAATGGCAACAAAAGCGTTCTTCTTTTTTTTGGTGATGTCTTTTGCAACGTCTCTAGGCGTTGCTAATGGATCTCGACACATTAAAAATCTATTTATGGAGAAGCACCAAGAGATCGGCACTAATCAATTGGAAGAGGTCAAACGTGAAGCCCCTGGCGGTCCAGACCCGATACATCATCTTGTGGCACCAACTAAGCCTGAAGCACTCGTCGATGCTAATAAATATAGAGAAATCAAGCGTGAATCCCCTGGAGGCGTGGACCCGATACACCATCGTGCAACAACCACAATGCTTGAAGTACTCATAAATGCCAATGGATATGGAGACATCAAGCATGAAGTCCCTGGGGGGCCAGACCCGATACACCATCATGCATCACCTACCAAGCCTGAAGCACTCGTCAATGCTAATGGATTTGGAGATATCAAGCGTTATGCCCCTGGGGCCTAGACCCGATACACCATACAACATCACCCACCAAACCTGAAGCATTCACCGATGCTAACAGATTTGGAGAGATCAAGCGAGAAGTATACTATCACGCGACACCCATCAAGCTTGAAGTACTCATCAAAAATTATGGCCAATCAATTTAAAGAAATTGACCATGAAGTCCCTTCATGTCTAAACCGAATAAATAATCCAGTGCCACCTACCAATTAGGCCAAAAGGTGGAGTCAATTGTATCGTTGTAACAATATATATATATATATATATATATATATATATATATTTTTATATATATATATATAATTTGTAAGTTATGATATAAAATAAGATTGTCATGGACAATGAAATGTACCACTTCTTCTAGTATTATCCAGTATCATATAAAAACTCAACTACAGCTTAAATATCATTCCTACGATTTCGATTTCCATGAAATATTTTACCAATCAAAATATCATAATTATTATTGCATGGCTATGAATATATAACAAAACCTTCAATTATCAAAAGTATTTAAAAGATTTTTTTCCATTATTCATCGCTAACCAATCACTTCAATATATTTGTTTTTAGCGTCACCATGACTGACGTCAAATCAGGTGCTATTTTTTGTAACAAAATTATGTGTTACTTCAAATTTTTGGTCAAAAATTACATGTGATATGCAATTTTGACATCGATAAAACTAAAAAAAAGTGTAAATTTGACAATGCACGTAATTAAATTTTGGTACACCATTTAAGATACTACTAGTAAGTATCATAGCATTTTGGAAGGTGGGCAAAGTGTTTTAATTTCGTCTGATGATGGTGTTAGCACTAACATGACACGAATGAATTACTTTGACATTTATTTTACTAACCATTCTCCAAATTACGTGTTATTTTTTGGTTTCAAAGTAGCATTTTACTTTTTTTTGTTACAAAATTAAATTAAGTGTTACTTTAATATGCAATTTTTTAAGTAATGTTAATTTATTTGACATGCACTACTAATACAAAACACGTATAAATTATTGTAGTGACCCCCTTCAATTCTCACATAACATTTTCTAGTTAATCTATTACTAGTAGTATAGCCTTTGAATTGGAAACCAAATTGTCCCTCTGTTTGCATGGTAATGGTGATGGTTTTAGATGTCAACATTGCTAATGGATTAGACCCTTCAAGATCATTAATGACATAATACTAGCCAAAGTATGGCTCACAAGCATATGACAAACAATAATAGTTTGGAGAGATCAAGGGTCGATTCTGTCACGCCCCAGAACCAGAATACTGGAAAGTAGGGATGAAACAAAGCCAGCTATGTATATCAGAGTACGCTAGTAACCCATTATACGATTATGGCTATCTAGAAGATTATCAGAGTATGCTAGTAACCCATTATAGGATTACGGCTGTCCAGAATATACATTCATGTCGTCGATAGACGGAGGGAACAAAATCCAGATACAAGGACTAACACATGCCCTTGGCTAAACACCATCAAATAAAAGTAAAAAAATAGAGTAGGAGATAAAGGTAACACACTCGCTAATCCATGTCAGTCCTTTGAGTGCGATCCATTCGAAGAAGAAGATGGTAGAACCTCGAGATCAACTATGGAACCTGGCCATGCAAAACTAGTGTGGTCAAAACCCCAAATAGCAAGTTCCACAAGAAAAGCTCGAGGTGAACGACAAAGCCCAACAACAATACAACAATAATATATATACATTAATAAATAAATGAGGGTCGAGACTAGTGTGGTACCAATGCACGCATCGCGAGAATAGAAATGACTGAATGGAAATATTGAACAATATAGCAATAAAGATTAATAAGCCGATGAGCAACAAAGGACTTAGGAACAACTCGAAGTCGAAGCCACAACCCTTAAACTAAACAAGGACCGGGATTGCAGATATTTTTTCGAGCAGAACTTAGCCTCTGGCCAATCACCGACACAAAGAGCATATAAAGTAATTCACAACCCAAAGTGCACTGCCAATCATTGCCTACGACTTTCTATCATTAACTAAATAGGGTTATCACAAAGCTAGTTACTAAAATGCAAGTTGAGGATCTTCGCAACTACCTGACTACAGAATCCTGGATGTCCTGGGGTACGAGTAACTTTTATATCTATTGGTCAATAAGACTGTTGGTAGAAGAAACGTGTCTTGAATATAACGTGAACAACCATATCAAAACTTGTAAAAGAAAACATATAACTGACTGTGCCGCTACTCGGCACGACATAGGACTTGATCGTAACATATGAAACATATAATTGACTGTGCCACAACCCGACATGACATATGACTTGATCGTGTATTAATACGCACAAACTTGGTAGGTCCTGGAGCCCTTACCTAGCAGGGTTAAGCCATGCCTCATGGGGCCCTTGGAGCTCGGGGTTGGTAGTGCGAATTTCCTCCGACAATGATCTACTTGAATTTACTTGTCATTTACCTTATCATATTCATGTCAAATTCTCAAGTCATGGACACTCAAGATTTCCTAAGATGACGTGTGCTATGTACGAGTAATTCGTGAGTTATCACTTGCGAACATCCCCGTACTAATTTTATGCGATACACGGGATAATACTCACACTCGATTGTCTAGTGCTAAGATGCAATAGATTTAACATTTAACAACCTATATCCATGGTGTCAAGAAAGAATATGAACTTATATCTTTCATTTAGAAATTAATAAGGAAATCAACACATGAGTGCGCTACTACGAGCCACTATCAAGAATCTAGACATAGAACAATACGTAAACATAAACATGTGACATCTTTATAGGGTGTACATCACTTTCTAGCTAGATAACAACACTAGAGCATGATAAGACATCATTTAAATTGAAAAAGTAGTAATAACGGACGAAAACGGGCAAAATGGGACAAAAACAGCTCAAACCAGCTAAAAACAGCCAAAATCGGTATACCGGCTGTATTTTGTAGTATACCGACGGTATTCCGACCAAAAGACAAAGAGTTTACGGGGTATAAATTCGTTATTCCGTCGGTATACACCGGTAAACCATCGATATACCATTTTGTAACAGCGATAAAAACTTAAAAAAAATGGCAAAACTTGTTTCGGCCATAAAAACCTCATTTTAAATCGAAATTCAAAATTTCAAAAGTCAAAATCGCATATAATTGAATTTTCTACAAAATAAAAGCATTAGTTTTTACTGATTTTAATAATAGAAAAATAAATACCTCAAAATATTCTAAAATACTATCTAGAAACACTAATCTACGCAATACCACCGATCGAAATCAAAAATGCTGTATACTAAAGATGTCAACAATTTAGAGAAGCATATTATCGAACAATAAAACTTTACTTTCAATGAAAAATGAAAATAAAGAATGGTCATGTCACTTTTGAGCAAGATGTACTTGCCTGGAGTCTCTAGCAACCAAGTCTAAGCTTCTACTCCTCCTCCTAGGGGTGTTTGACACCATAACCAGGCCCAAGGGGAGAGAAGAGAAGAAAAAATGAAGAGAGAGTGAAAAAAATAAAAAGAGAGGAAAGAAAAAATTAAAGGATATATATAGAAGGGGTAAATTAATCGTAATCGTCCGATCGCGATTCGCGACTCAATCAGGATTAATCTCGACTGTCCAGAAGAAAACCAAGAAACCAATGGATCATAGAATGTATCATCACTATTCATAAAAATATGTAAACACTATTAATCAAAATATCTAAATACTATTTATCAAAATATCTAAAATCAAAAATATATAAATGTGAAAATATCCCTCGTACGGTATACCGTCAGTACATACTGGTACACCGTCGGTATGCCAGTCAAAAAGAAAATTTATAATTTAGAAAAAGTTTTAAAGCGTTCCAAAAACCAAGAAAGTTCGAAATACACTACAAAATATTTCCGAATATAAATACCGATTCTGTGAGACGAGTCTCACAACTCTCCCATCCTTAGAAAAATTTCCTCCTCAGAATTTTCTAAAACAAGACGAGTAAAACACGCATGTTAAAACAAGGTCAAAAATCATAACTCATCGGAAAAAAACATCCAGTGTATAAGTGATAATTGAGATACAAAATTTAAATAAATGCCAAAAATAATAAATACACACATATATAATACAAGAAAAAATAGAACTATGAGGCATATGGAATAATATACCGCTGAGTCAGTTGAGTAGGGATTCGACCTCGCTAGCCTACGCTGATTTACTAATTGGACAGTGGTCAAGTCTTGAAGAAAGTTGGTACCAACAACTCAGTCAAAGACATAACTCTAATCCAGGATGCACCTACATAGTCTGGATACATGATAGATATCGCGTATCACGTGATACGAAGATAGAAGAGTGGTACAAGAAACTCGCCTTTACTCGCTAAATATGTCAAGTCGACCATCGCATTCCGGGTATAAGTAGAAGACAAAGCCGTCGAAGAAACCCAAGAATAAGATTGATTGAAGGAACACCTCAGAGGCTTACCAATAATATGACTTCTCTCAGCCAACATCTGCTCTATGATAACAAACTCTCTCTGACCATGCAACAGGGCTGCGCTCTGACATGCTGCTGATTCTACCTAACCTGCTCGACTTGGGTAAACTAGGCCAGATATTGACATTGAAACTGCTGATACCGCGTCGGAAGGGGATGCTGAACATGGGATCAAGCTGACTCTGCTGGTCCTCTCTGACCTCAATCACCAAGGGCACTAGGCAACTGCCACTAGATGGAAAGTAAGTAAGACCCTATATGTGATTAGAGCTCCACACCTGAGATACTTACCATTGGCCCTCACGTACTGAGATGCTTCATGCTGGGAGCTTCTCATAGTAGGTACACCCTAACTGTTATACTGATATAGTCGTCCGAGCTGATGGTACTACCTTACTAGGAGCTCGATGACCTGGAGCTATAACTACAGGAGCTATAGACTAGATAGTAATACCCCTAGAGTAGAGTGGACTAAGCAGCCTACAGATGCTGAGATGGTACTAGCACATGACTCTGCAAATACAGGATCTGATACTGATTTACTGCCTAAACTACCAAAGAAGACGGAGCAATAAAATCCTCGAATGAATAAAAATATGGGGTGTCCCTGAATGATAAGGACTTGTGATATCAAAAGGGGACAGGAATAAAGAAAAGACATATCAAGCATGTTAACAGTTAAAGGAAAAGAGATGATATGATACACAAGAGGAGATCAAACGAAGACAAATATAGGAATGAGATTCCCACACGATGAATCCGCGACAAGTCTGAAAGACGGACCGACATGGACCACCAAAAAATCCTATCACGCCCATAACCAGAATACTTGATAGTGGGACAAAACAAAGCCAGCTACTTATATCCGAGTACGCTAGTACTCGATTATACGATTATGTCTATCTAGAAGACAAGTGGGTTGACTCTAGCATGCCACTGATGACTCCTAAGGTCAGACAGGTCCTATCTCAATCCAAACAACACAAGAAGTAATAAAGAGTAAATTACATATGAGATGAGTAAGGCGTCACAACACAAATGCACATATAATCATGAGAGCTGACATAATAAAAGATACATCAACTAAATATAACAAAGGTACCTAAATGTACAACTAACAACGATCCAAAATATACATCCATATCATCTATTGAAGGAGGGAACAAAATCCAGATACAAGGACTAACACATGCCTTTGGCTAAACACCACCAAATAAAAGTACAAAAATGGAGTGAGAGATAATGGTAACACACTCACTAATCCATGTCGGTCCTTTGAGTGCGAAACATCCGAAGAATACGATAGTAGAACCTCAAGATCAGCTATGGACCTTGGTCATGCAAAACCAGTGGGGTCAAAACCCTAAATAGCAAGTTCTATAAGAAAAGCTCGAGGTGAACGATAAAGCCCAACAACAACACAACAACAATACATATACATAAATAAATAAATACAGGTCGAGACTAGTGCGGTACGAATGCACGCATCTTGAGAATAGAAATAGCTGAATAGAAATACTGAACAATATAGCAATAAACATGAACAAGTCGATGAGGAACAAAGGACTTAGGAACTACTCAAAGTCGGAGCCATAACCCTTAAACAAAATAAGGATCGGGGTTACAGATCTTTTTCGAGCAGAACTTAGCCTCTGGCCACTCACCAACATAAAGAGCATATAAAGTAAAGCACAACCAAAAGTGCACGATCAATCATTTGTTGGAGTGGGTGGGGTTCCCAACCTATGTGGAGAAGATCCCGGAGTGCGACGAGCGTCGTTCGTGTGTCGAAGAAGCTCGGAAAGTAGGCGACGCGGAGTCACTGCTGCTGTTGAAGACCCGGAGGGAGGTTCTGGAATGAGGCAGTCGAGTTCGGGCCGAACTCGGTCCCAGGCCGAGTTCTGGCCGAACTTGGTCTGGCTCTTCCAGAAGTTAGCCGTCCAGTGCTGGTTGTCCGACACAGAGTTCTGGCTGAACTCTGTGTCGTCGGGGGCTGAAGCGGGATTTCGGGTAAGTTTTCACCACTGGATCTAATCCAACGTTCCAGGTTGGTTGCGGGATTGGGGAGTTAAATTGGGATTTCCTAACCCTAATTCATTACACAATATCGCAAAGGCTACACAACTTGGAGAGAGGAAGGAGGCAAGAGTGCCATTGCAACTTCGGAGAAGAAGACGGAGGATTGAAGGTCGCTATTCGAAGGTGATCGTGTTCGGGTAATCTCTACTCGTCGTTCTCGCTCTTCGTAGCCTTGTAATCATTATTCGTATTTCTGAGTGTTGTGGGGATCCGATTTGGATCGGGGGGAGTTTGTAGAGGGTGTAATTCTTCTATTCCCTTAGTGGAGGCTTCTCAGGGATGGACTCCGATCGTCCCATGGTTTTTCCCGCAAGGGTTTTCCACGTCAAAAATTCTCTGTGTCTGCGTGGATTGCTTTGTGTGGTTGTTTTTGGGTTCGTGCGTTTGTATTGCTCGGTCCTCTCACAGGTACTCTCCGGTTTGGGGAAAGATTTCCGCGTTTCTTTTCCAACAGAGTGGTATCAGAGCCAGGTTCTAGAATTCAGAAGGGTGTCAGGAGTTGACAGAAACCAGAGAGGAGAGATGGACGTGAAGTCGGTGCGCATGGTGAACCTGAACGGCACAAACTATTATTATTTGCGGAGCAAGATGAAGGATTTGCTATTTGTCAAGAAGCTGTATCTACCCGTATTTGCATCCGAGAAGCCCAGTGATAAATCCGAGGAGGACTGGACATTCGAGCACATACAGGTGTGTGGGTACATACGGCAATTTGTTGATGAAAATGTGTACAACCACGTTGCCAATATTGAGCACGCGAAGACGTTGTGGGATAAGCTAGAATCCTTGTATGCGAAGAAGACCGGGGTAAACAAATTGTTCCTGATCCGAACGATGATGGGTCTGCGGTACAAGGATGGGGCGTCTATTTCGGATCACTTGAGTGAGTTCCAGGGCATGGTTGACCAGCTATCTTCTATGGGAGTCAAGTTCGACGACGAAGTTTAGGGACTGTGGCTGCTGTGTACTTTGCCAGACTCGTGGGAGACCGTACGAGTATCTATGATCGCTTCTGCTCCAGAGGGCATGGTCAGTCTGGAGTTTGCCAAGAGCGGGGTGCTGAATGAAGAGATGCGGAGACGTTCTCAGGGCACTTCATCCACATCCCACCACTCAGAGGCACTTGTTTCCGAGAACCGCGGAAGGGGCAAAAGCAGGGGTCCGAGTGGTGGCAGAGACAAGAGCAGGGGGAAGTCCAAAGGTCGGTACGAGGACTCAGAGTGTTACCATTGTGGTAAGAAGGGCCACATCAAGCGGAACTGTTTCGCTTGGAAGAGAGAAAAGAAGGGCGACAAGGGGAAGCACGAAGAGAACACTACAGCGACGGCCTCGATGCATGGAGGCGATGTGATCATCGTAGGTGATGAGGTCATTACTAACCTCGCCTGCGATGACAATTCTTGGCTGGTGGACTCAGGGGCTTCAGCACATGTATCTTACAACAGGGCACTATTTGCCACTTACACTATAGGCGACTTTGGAGTGTTGAAGATGGGCAATAGAGATGCGTCGAAGGCGGTTGCTATTGGAGATGTGCATTTAAGAACGAAGACGGGTGCGGTTCTTATTCTCAAGGATGTTCGTCATGTCCCTGATATCCGTTTCAACCTGGTGTCGGTTGAAAGGTTGGATGATGAGGGATTCTTCAGTCTCTTCGGGAATAGTCAGTGGAAGCTTTCCAGAGGTTCGATGGTGTTTGCCAGAGGAAACAAGAAGTTCGGTCTCTATTATATGGAGGGGAGCGCACAGGGGGCACAGGAGGTGAACGCAGTCAGTGATGCGTCTACCGAGTTATGGCACAGGTGACTCGGCCATATTAGCGAGAAGGGGATGAGCTACTTGGTGAACAGGAAGGTGATTCCGGGGCTCAAGTCTACAAAGTTGGAGAAGTGCACGCACTGTTTAGCTGGGAAGCAAAATAGGGTGTCTTTCCAAAGTCACCCAAGTTCGAGGAAGCCGGCGGTGCTCGAGTTGATTCACTCGGATGTCTGCAGTCCTATGAAGGTAAAATCTCTTGGTGGCGCTTCTTACTTTGTAACCTTTATTGATGACTATTCCAGGAAGATTTGGGTCTATGCCTTAAAGACCAAGGATCAGGTGCTGCCTACTTTCAAGGAGTTTCAGGCCTCTGTTGAAAGAGAGACGGGCAAGAAGTTGTTGTATGTTCGGTCCGACAATGGCGGCGAATACATCGGTCCTTTTGATGCGTATTGCAGAGAGCAAGGGATACGACACCAGAAGACTCCGCCAAAGACACCTCAGCTCAATGGTGTAGCGGAGCTCATGAACAGGATACTGATGGAGAGGGTACGGTGTTTGCTGTCAGAAGCAAACTTGCCGGGCAGTTATTGGGGTGAGGCTCTTCTCACAGCTGCTTATGTTATTAATTTGTCTCCTAGTGCTCCTTTGCAGGGTGATGTGCCTGACAAAGTATGGTACGGCAAAGAGCCGTTATACAATCACCTGTGGGCGTTTGGTTGTAAAGCCTTCGTGCATGTACCGAAGGACGAGAGGACCAAACTTGAGCCGAAGACGAGGCGATGCGTCTTTGTCGGCTATGGTCGGGATGAGTTTGGCTATAGACTCTACGATCCAATGGAAGGAAAGCTCTACAGAAGCAGGGACGTGGTGTTCGTCGAGGATCAGACCATGACCAACACTCAGGATTCCGAGACGCCTTCTGAGGCTGAGGAATTGCCTGAGTTAGAGTTATTTCGCTTCGAGCAGTTTCCAGAGGACATCGCAAAGGATCCAGTTATGGGAGAGCCGGTACATGGAGTTGCTCCCAACCTTGATCATCAGCCTGCTGATGGTGGTCAGGGTATCCCTCAGGAGGATGAGCATGTCGGAGAGGTAGTTCCTGAAAGGGAGGAGGCTGTTGGTATACAGCCAGCACCAGTGGCTCCACTGAGAAGGAGCGACAGAAATCGTCGAACATCTATGAGATACTCACCGGATGAGTATGTGCTATTGACTGACGGGGGAGAGCCCAAAAGCTTTGCAGAGGCTATGAAAGACGAACACAGGCAGGAGTGGGTGGAGTCTATGCAGGAGGAGATGAGTTCCTTGCACTCTAATTCCACTTATGATCTGGTACGGTTGCCAAAGGGCAAGAAGGCTTTGAAGAATCGATGGGTGTTTAGAGTGAAGCAGACGGATGATGCTACTCGCCCTCGATATAAAGCGAGGCTGGTAGTTAAAGGCTACGGTCAGCGGAAAGGCGTGGATTATGATGAGATCTTTTCGTCTGTCGTCAAGCATTCGTCTATTCGGGTGGTGCTAGCATTAGCAGCCAGTCTCGACTTGGAGGTCGAGCAGATGGACGTGAAGACGGCATTCCTCCACGGTGATCTTGAGGAGGAGTTGTACATGGAGCAGCCAGAGGGATTCTGTGAGAAGGGCAAGTCACATTTGGTCTGCCGGTTGAGGAAGAGCTTGTATGGTCTGAAGCAAGCTCCGAGGCAGTGGTACAGGAAGTTTGAGTCGTTTATGAGGGAGCATGGTTATGCACGGACGACGTCGGATCATTGTGCATTTGTGAGGTATTTTGCCGAGGATGATTTTATCATTCTATTGCTCTATGTTGATGATATGCTATTAGTGGGTCGGAATGCCACTAGGATAGCGGAGCTGAAGCGCCAACTGGGCACGACCTTCTCTATGAAGGATTTGGGCACAGCGAAGACAATTCTTGGGATGGAGATCAGCCGAGAGAGAGAGTCCAAGCTGCTACACTTGTCCCAAACGAAGTACATTCACCGGGTACTTCAGCATTTCGGGATGGACGGGTCGAAGAAAGTGAGTTCCCCTCTTGCGGCTCACTTTAAGCTCACTGAGGAACAGTGTCCATCTACCGAGGACGAAAAGAAAGATATGGAGCGGGTTCCATATGCCTCAGCTGTGGGAAGCCTGATGTATGCTATGGTGTGTACAAGGCCAAATATTGCTCATGCAGTTGGTACGGTTAGCAGGTATCTTTCAAATCCTGGAAGGGTACATTGGAGTGCAGTCAAGTGGATTCTACGATATCTTCAGGGCACTGCTGGTTGGAGACTTTCCTTTGGTGGTGACGAGCCGAAGCTGGTTGGGTATACCGACGCTGATATGACTGGAGATGTAGACACGAGGCGATCGACTTCAGGCTACGTGATAATATTTGCAGGAGGAGCAGTGTCGTGGCAGTCGCAGTTGCAGAAGTGTGTTGCCTTGTCGACGACAGAGGCAGAGTACATTGCGACGACGGAGGCTTGCAAGGAGCTGTTGTGGATGAAGAAGCTGCTGCAGGAAATGGGACTGAATCAAGAGCAGTATACTTTGCTTTGCGACAGTCAGAGCGCTATCCACCTTGTGAAGAATCAGATGTTTCTTAGCCGGTCCAAGCACATCGAGACTCGGTATCATTGGATACGGGATGTGGTTGAGAAGAAGGACGCGGAGCTTGAGAAGGTTCATACAGATGACAATGGAGCTGATATGTTCACGAAGATTCTACCAAGGGAAAGTTTGAGTACTGCAGGCAGGTCGTCGGAATGACGACATTCTCCCCATATTTGTGAAGGGGGAGATTTGTTGGAGTGGGTGGGGTTCCCAACCTATGTGGAGAAGATCTCGGAGTGCGACGAGCGCCGTTCGTGTGTCGAAGAAGCTCGGGAAGTAGGCGACGCAGAGTCGCTGCTGCTGTTGAAGACCCGGAGGGAGGTTCTAGAATGAGGCAGCTGAGTTCAGGCTGAACTCGGTCCCAGGCCGAGATCTGGCCGAACTCGGTCTGGCTCTTCCAGAAGTTGGCCGTCCAGTGCTGGTTGCCCGACACAGAGTTCTGGCCGAACTCTGTGTCGTCGGGGGCTGAAGCGGGATTTCGGGTAAGTTTTCACCACTGGATCTAATCCAACGGTCCAGGTTGGTTGTAGGATTGGGGAGTTAAATTGGGATTTCCCAACCCTAATTCATTACGCAATATCGCAAAGGCAACACAACTTGGAGAGAGGAAGGAGGCAAGAGTGCCATTGCAACTTCGGAGAAGAAGACGGAGGATTGAAGGTCGCTATTCGAAGAAGATCGTGTTCGGGTAATCTCTACTCATCGTTCTCGCTCTTCGTAGCCTTGTAATCATTGTTCTTATTTCTGAGTGTTGTGGGGATCCGATTTGGATCGGGAGGAGTTTGTAGAGGGTGTAATTCTTCTATTCCATTAGTGGAGGCTTCTCAGGGTTGGACTCCGATCGTCCCGTGGTTTTTTCCGCAAGGGTTTTCCACATCAAAAATTCTCTGTGTCTGCGTGGATTGCTTTATGTGGTTGTTTTTGGGTTCGTGCGTTTGTATTGCTCGGTCCTCTTGCAGGTACTCTCCAGTTTGGGGAAAGGTTTCCGCGTTTCTTTTCCAACAGAGTGGTATCAGAGCCAGGTTCTGGAATTCAGAAGGGTGTCAGGAGTTGACAGAAACCAGAGAAGAGAGATGGATGCGAAGCCGGTGCACATGGTGAACCTGAACGGCACAAACTATCATTATTGGCGGAGCAAGATGAAGGATTTGCCTAGTAATTCAAGTTGACTCGATCGTAACATATAAAACATATAACTGACTATGCCGCAACCCGGCACGACATATGACTCGATCGTGTATCAATATGCACAAATTTGGTGGGTCATGGAGCCCTTACCTAACAGGGTTAAGCTACGCCTCATTGGGCCCTTGGAGCTCGGGGTTGGTAGTACAAATTTCCTTCTACAATGATCTACTTGAATTTACTAGTCATTTACCTTATCATAATTATTTCAAATTCTCAAGTCATGGAGACTCAAGAATTTCCTATGATGACGTGTTCTATGTACGAGTAATTTGCACGTTATCACTTGCGAACATCCCCGTACTAACATCATGCACTGCATGGGACAATACTCACACTCGATTGTCCAGTGCCAAGATATAATAGATTAAACATTTAACAATCTATATCCACGGTGTCAAGAAAGAACATGTACTCATATCTTTGATCTAGAAATTAATAAGAAAATTAATACATGAGTGCGCTACTACGAGCCACTATCTAGAATCTGGACATAGAACAAAATGTAAACACGAACATGTGACATGTATATAGGGTGTACATCACTTTCTAACTATACAACAACATAGAGCATAATAAGATATCATATCTGTAGCAAAAACGGATGAAAAACGGGAACAAACAGATAAAAAATAGCTCAAATCAGCCAAAAATAGCCAAAATTGGTATACCGACGATATACTATAGTATACCGACGGTATTTCGGACAAAAGATAGAATTTTTGGGGTATAAATTCGGTATTTCGTCAGTATACACTCGTATACCATTTTATAACAGCGGCAAAAACTTCAAAAATGGCAAATCCTGTTTCGACCATAAAAAACCTTATTTTAAATGAAAATTTAGATTTTCAAAAGTAAAAATCATATAGAATTGAATTTCCTACAACAAAAAAGCATTAGTTTTTACTGATTTAGAAAATTAAAAGATGAATAACTCAAAATACTTTTGAGCAAGATGTAACTGCCTAGAGTCCCTAACAACCAATCCAAAGCTTCTACTCCTCATGTGGGGTTAGACACCACACCCAAGGCCTCAAGGTCAGCCCCCATGCATAGCCAAGGCAAAAGAAGAAAAGAAAAAATAAAGAGAGAGTGGAAAGAATAAAAAGAGAGAAGAAAGAGAAAATCAAAGGATATATAGAAGGGGTGAATTAATCGTGATCGTCCGATCGCGATATGCGACTCGATCGGGATTAATCTCGACCGTCCAGAAGAAAACCAAGAAACCAATAGATAATAGAATGTATCATCACTATTCACGAAAATATCTAAATACTATTCATCAAAATATTTAAATACTATTCATCAAAATATCTGAAATCAAAAATATCTAAAAGGGGAAAATATCCCCTGGGCGGTATACCATCGGTACACACCGGTACACTGTCGGTATGCTGGTTAAGAAGAAAATTTATAATTTAGAAAATGTTTTAAATCGTTCCAAAAATAAAGAAAGTATGAAATACACTACAAAATACGTATCCGAATATAAATACCGATTCTATGAGACGAGTGTCACAACCATTTAGACAAAAATTGATGCACAAATATGTGATATCCATTGAGACTAAACATATTGATGGAAATCGATATAGAGAAATCTTTACATGTCCCTTCATGGCTAGACCCCATACATCCTACTAACTCTAGAACCATCGAAAAGATCAAGGTTCAAGTTTCTTCGGGTCTTGAACCGCTATACACCGAGCATCGGGCCATCGATGTCAAATCATTCAGATAGAGGAAGTATCATGTTCCTTCTAGTAACCGAATGACAAAGATTCATGTGTCGGCCATCATTGCTAATTGGTTTGGAGAGATCAAATATGAACTTCCTTTTAGTCCAGATTAATAAACATACCAAAAAGATGTTGTACTCCTGTATAAAATGAGATTACATTAGAAAATGAATTATGTACAAATTTTTTTATCTATTATTCTTGAAGTTAAGTTTCTAGAAAACTATCACTTTCAATAGTGCAATTTCTTTGTGACTTTATTGCCGTTAGTAGCTTTTTGCCACTATAATAATAAAAAATAGTTTATAGTACTATGTTGAGCGAAATATGTATTGAACATTCATAAAAATTCATGGGTTGACTTTAGAGAACAATCAAGGAATAGTCATGTGTATACTCATAAAATTCTAAGTCAAGGTCTCCTCCCTCTACGAAGATAAATAAGGTATTATGAACATATTATTTTTTTATCATATTCTTAAAAATAATGATTGTACCATTTTGCTTTATACTAACGGTTTGATTGAATATATGATTTAGAGCAATAGATTGACCTTTTTTTCATTATCTGTGTGAGTTATTTTTGGTGCTGGTGTGATACAAACATAGGTTATGCCTAGCATTTGGCTATATTTTTTTAATTTAAAAACACTTATTAATTGGCTAATTTCTTCTAGTTTGGTTTTAGGTTTAGACTATTCTCCATTTTGTCTTAAATGAAAAAGAAAAGAAAATCCAACCTAAAATAAACTAGCAAACCAAATACAAAGAAACTATTCTTAAAATATATTGCTTTCAATTTTATTATTGTAATTCAGCTTGTACGAAATATTTTATCGATCAAAATACCAATATTATTACTTGGTGGTTGTATATATAACTAGACATCAAATATCAAGATATACTAAATATAGTTTTTATTTTCGGCAAGAATGGATCAGTTTGACATGTTTATCTTTTTACAATGTCAACTTATTATTATTTTGTTTTTTACAAGTGATAGTTTTTATTATGGTTAATATGACGTGTTACTTTTACATTCATTGGCCAAAAGGCCTATAAATAACTATAATGACCATCAATTTGAATATATAACCTTCCAATCTACCATTTACATGTACTGTTAATATTTTCAAAGGCAACAAAAGCGTTATTCTTTTTTATGGTGATGGCTTTTGTAATGTCTGTAGTCGTTGCGAATGGGTCTCGACACATTAAAAATCTATTGATGGAGAAGCACCAAGAGATCGGCACTAATCAATTGGAAGAGGTCAAGCGTGAAGCCCATGTCGGTCCAGACTCGATGCATCATCTTGTGTCATCCACCAAGCCCGAAGCACTCATCGATGCTAATAGATATAGAGAAATCAAGCGTGAATCCCCTGGGGGCCCGAAGCCGATACACTATCGTGCAGTAGCCACCATGCCTGAAATACTCATAAATGCCAATCCATACTGAGACATGAAGCATGAAGTCCCTGGCGGGCCAGACCCGATACACCATAATGCATCACCTACCATGCCTGAAGCACTCGTCAATGCTAATGGATTTGGATATATCAAACGTGAAGCCCCTAGGGCCCCAAAACCGATACACCATCCAGCATCACCCACCAAACCTGAAGCATTCATCGATGCTAATGGATTTGGAGAGATTAAATGAGAAGCCTCTTTTGGATCAGACCCAATATACTATATATCACGCAACACCCATCAAGCATGAAGTACTCATCAATGCTTATGGATTTTTAAAATTCAAACATCTAGTCCCTTCGAGTTCGAAGCCGATACACAATGTTGCAAAATATATCCATTCAACGACAATGAATTTAAAGAAATTAACCATGTAGTCCCTTCATGTCTAAACCTATTAAATAATCCAATGCCACACACCAATTAGGCGAAAAGGTGGAGAGAATTATGATATAAAATAAGATTGTCATGGACAATGAAATGTACCACTTCTTCTAGTATTTCCAGTTGAATTTCTAGTAAAATATCACTTCACACAAAGTAATGCTATTTATCATGATGCATTATGCTGATTAAAACATGTGTTAAACACGCCCAAACTATTTCTTTGAGCCTACGTACTACAGTTTTTTTAAACTTTTTGGTTAGGAGCAAGGTTGAAACTTTTAATCCAATATGTTGTTTTTTCTTAAAAGAATATGGAAATCAACTATAAAGAAGAAGAAAAACTTGACTACAGCTTAAACATCATTCCTACGATTTTGATTTCCATGAAATATGTTACCAATCAAAATATTTTAATTCTTATTGCATGGCTAGGAATATTTAACTGAACCTTCAATTATCAAAAGTATTTAAAAGATTTTTTTTCTTTTTTCATCACTAACCAATCACAACTTCGATATGTTTGTTTTTTAGCGTCACCATGACTGACGTCAAATTAGGTGCTATTTTTTTTTACAAAATTACGTATTACTTCATGTTTTTCGTTAAAAATTATGTGTGATATGCAATTTTGACAATGATCAAAATTAAAAATATTCTAAATTTGACAATGCCCATAATTAAATTTTGGCTACACCTTTGAAGATACTACTAGTAATGTATGATATTCTTTCATTGATTTATGTATGTAGAATATGTTGATAATATATGATGTTCTTTCCTTAATCGATTTATATGTTTGAGCCTTAAATGACTATATTATCACAATATTAGAATTTATACTCAGAAAGAAATCACAATATTGTTCCATCACAATATTTAGACAAATTTTGCATGTACTTATATTCTGCGGTGCTATAATTCTTTTGACTTATTAAAAACAATTAGTCACAAGAAAATAGTTAGTGAAATTGCAAATTTTTTTAAATCTAAAATTTTAAAAGTTGAGAATATTTTTGGTACAAGTCGAAAGAGTCCTTCTGTCAACCGGGCGTAAATAGCGCTAAGCAACAAGGTACTTAATCGTCCCCCTGTGGACCTCCGCTAGGTGGAAATCGGCCCCTACAGCTAACCCAAGTTAATCAACAATTGATAGACTAAATATTTTTTAAAGTTGATTAGCAAAATCACTTAAACTATTATTCTAGTACTTTAGAGAACCATTTTTGCAAACATGGCTAGTAAAGTTAAATCTTTAGGCCCACGGCTGAATGATACTATGGCTTACATTAAGAGGTGACAAAATCAGCTAATTTTTGACTCATTATCTTAAGGCTTATATCAACAATTTGTGTAATCAAATATTTTGTTAAATGGATTCTGATGACATGGAGTGTAATTTAGGAGTAACCCAAAAATTTGTCTTAGTCAAACAAAAAATTTCCTAAAGAAATGGAGTATAATTTGTTTCACAGAATTTAATGTGTTTTTTTGTCATTATATGGCATTTTCTTCAGATATAAAAAAAACTAAATATCACTCACATCCAGTGTAAGGTTTCACCTGTGGAACAACTTAGATACTCATAAGTTGATAGGTCTTAGTTACAAACTAGCATAGCTAGGAGTATCAAAGAATTTGAAATAGTATATTTAACATAGTTTGTGCTGAAGTTGAATGGTTCACACATCTTACTATGTATATATCAAATAGATCAAAGCTAATTTTACTCCTGCTATGACTTCATGTTATATTGAAACTGAATAGATTAAGCATCTTATTATGTATATACATGATCTAGATATTTATGTACCTGTTATTTTTATAAATTATGCTAAAGAACTGGTAAAGCATGATCTTGTGAATTCTAGGATGAACAAGTATATGCAGCTGTATTTTAAGACATTAAAAGAGCCTAAAAGGCAAAAATGGTTCTTGACTATAAAAGTCATAAAAGAACTTTATAGATCTCTTGACAAAGAGTCTGTTTACTCTTAACAAAGAGTTCTTCTAGGACATTAATCCTAGAATCATCGAGGGGGATGGGGTTAAGCATATAAGTTCGTCACCAGTGGCAACCCAACCGAGTTTGACTGTAGATCCCAAGAAGCCAGTTCAATAGATAGGAACAAGCAGGACTGGGTGACAATTGTGGAACACTGACCCTGAGATTAAATTCTCTTAAAATAAATGTCCAAAAGGTTGTACATGTGTAAATGGATACCCCATCCCTATGGTGACAATGTTCTGGTGTGATATGTGTAGGGTAAGTTTAAACTCTTAATAAGTCCAAGCATGATATGCAGGGTTGATTCCTATAACATACCTTGAGGACTTACCTATATGTGAGGTTGTGAAGGCCACAACTATAGGACATGGTGATCCTAGACAACTCTCATGAATATGAAAAAGTGTACATGGCCAACCAAATGTGACACCCGATAGATCCAGTTACCTCTAGCGTACTATGTGTATTATTTTCTGAATGTGGTTCAAGAAAACTAATTCAAGGCATAGTCCATCAAGCTCTTCTTCAGACAAATACAATAATCACTAAGTGCGATTCAAGGTTGTAGTCCATCTCATCTATGCATCATATATAACTGCACATAAATTCTCTTATTCTTCTCTTAGTTTCTTTTCTTCTGTTACATTGGAACTTGACCTTTTGGGGGGATGGGTTAGGGGGATTGTTGGATGTGAGTGTGTGTTTGAGCTGACATAGCAAAAGTTCATGTTCCCATTAATAGTTCCACATCGGTTGGGAGTTCTTATGAATTGTGCATATATACACTTGCTCTCCTTTGCTTCATTGAACTCTTGGGTGGCTGCCCTATGGGCCACATGCATGCACCGACGCCGACGTCCTGCTCGGCTCGATTCGGTACATGTAACGGGTGTGGGTATGTGCCCACATTTGCGAGCGCCAAATGTCGATTCGATTTCCTCTTCGGGTTCGGGCTGAGACCCTTAAAATTTTTTTGCTCCTATTAATTTTTTACCATTTGTGAGTCATAAATATTTGAAAGTTGGATAGTAAAAACATTTTGATTTTCATATTAATCCAAACATTACACCGATTGATTTCCCACATTAATCTAAAAGGTACACCTATTGATTACCCACATTAATCCACACGTTTTAATATGTTTTTTTATGTGCCTTTATCTAGCATCAATTATGTCCTTAAAGTCCAGCCATCGGTTACATAGTTCTATGCCTATATAATTTGCCTTTTTTCTTCTCTTTGGACACAAAAAATATCTCTACAGAATCTCTCTCACAAATTCTTCTCTTCATAAAGTTCTTTCTGTTCCTCATATTCTCGCTCTGGGCAGAGCTAAGTCAGGGTCAATCTCCCCGAGTTGTGTGCGACAACGGGACACCGGTACAGCGGGGGTTTTACCACTAGGAGCAATCGAAAAAGTATACACATAGACCCGAAGTAACTCTTAGTGTAGTGCTTCGTGTGCGACTTTCCCGAAGGCCGGTAACCATTAATTTTTGTTTATTTTATTTGTAGTTTTGAACAAGAAAACTTATATTTATCTAACAATCTAAGAGTAAAATCATCATTATATAATTGACTTACTGGAGTTTAGTATAGATATTCATGTGCAATATTTTTAATTTGATTATTGATATTTAGAAAGTATGTGTACAATATGGACTAGAGCGTATTTCTAGTTTGGAAGTACTTTAGTATTTTCAACATGTTTTCCAATATGTTTCCTATTGATAAGAGTGCTTTGTGTATGAAAAATAATTTTCTGCTTTATCTTGGAGTACTTAGTAAAATATCAAAAATCATATTGGACTAATTCTTATAGAATTCTTGTAATATGATATGTATTGTACTAGCTTATCCATATAATTTTTCAATTTTCTTACAATTTATTTGCCTCATCATGACTCATCGACATTAGATTGGTATTTGTTCATATATAAGTATTTGTTCATACATACCACCAGTGTCATACTAGCAATCTAGCAACAAATTGGCTTATAGTTTCTTACTTAAAAATTAGTAATATTTGAATAGTCGGTAAGACATTGTTTCTTAACCGTGTAACTTGAATGATACCATTGAATTTAAATTGTATTTAATGTTACTTGGTGAACGATTAACCTGATTAATAAGGTGCTCACCGTTTGAATGAATGATGATATTGTGAGGGCTAATAATCTTTTATGGATTAATTAAATATGTTAACCAATGTTTTTTTAGCTAATTCTGTTAAAGAAACTAAAACTAAAATTGTCCATATGGATGGAGTGGAAGTGCATTATTATACCCTAGATCTGTATGCTAGATTTCTTTTCTTTTGATTTTTTACCTAATGCATGGCAGACATTCTATACTATTGATTCTATATCCTTTCATATTAATTTATGTTGATTTAGTCTTCCATTGTTTCTTCTGCAAACAAATATAATGATAATCACATAATAGTCTTCAACTCTTTGGGTGTGGTCTTACTACTTTTCCTCCTTTAGTTATTGACTCAATACAAAGACACACAAGGTTAACTTTGTTCTAGTAAAAATATTGGTAATATCCTCAATCTTGTTGAGAAATACATATGAGATTAATTACAAGCTTTACTTATTTAATTTATCGACATTTTTGTCATCCATATGCTTAATTTGTCAAAAGGACAAAAATGCTAGGAAAGAAAGAATGCTATGGAACAACATACACGAACATGATACATGACACAGTAATATTGCTATTAGAATATATACATTCCCACTGTAAGTTGCTAAGTGCAACGTTGCCGTTGAGAATATTAGAGCAAATAAATTTACTACGCTGACTTCCCAAGGATATATACAAAATTATTTTATCATCCAGCCATCAAATGTAACATTTGCAATAATAGTATTATGATTACTAAAAAGAAAAGGTTTCATAATGTATTATGAAATCAATCTATTATTATAGGTTATGCTTGCAAATTTTGCGATGACAATATTATAATTTTATATTAAAACATTTTCATATTTCAACCATACTCGTCTTATAACAGAGACTACTAGTCTTACTAGTAGACAACTATGCTAGTTTGATGGAGCAATATGTTCGTTTCGTTACAATGTTAAATATATATATATTTTAAAATATCTTTCATTTCGTGGTGAATAAGCTACCAGCATCCTATATTGTAATTTTTTGTTATCAAACTTTTAATTTGCAGTTTCTAATTAACAATATACAATTTTTTAATTTATAAGTAACATAGTATGTTAACATTCTTCTTCTAAACTTCAATATAAATTATTATGTTTTAGTATATAAATGATATTCATTTCTACCGGCTTTTTGTGCTCTTGCAAAATCCGAATCAATTGTGAATCGCTGCCATAATTTATAAGTATTTATATCTCTTAAGCACATCAATGCTTCTTTAATGTTGTGGCATTAGCCAATGGCTACCTTTTGAATGTTTTGGATTATTTAGATGTGATAAATATTTACCAATTGAGTGCTTTTAATTCTCCACCTAGTTAGAATTCAATGGTTTAAATTTAATAACCATGAATCCTCTTCATATTAGAATACCAAGCATTCAATTGATTATCAAATGGAGAAACGGTAGAAGAATAATCGTGCACTAAACTCAATATCTATTTATATGAAATTAGATTGATAAAATAAATCATTAATATCTTTTTTATATCTTAACATCCTAACCCTTGGTGGATATTTAGTTCGACTTGTACTGTTAAGTAGAACACTTTATACAAACAGGAAAAGCGTTCCTTTCTTAGTCCACTAGTCTAACACAATACATCATTGACATTTTGCCAAAATATAAATATATGTTGTTGTTGATTTATTTTAATAAATGATGCATGATTAAAACTGTGGGAAAAAAATTATTGTTAGAAAAGTTTGTGCATCGTTACATTTCTTGTTAATATACAAAGTAACTTCTATTTTGTTGAAGACATGATTATTATAAATATTTTAACTTTTATGAAAGGGGCATGTTGTTAATGGTGACTATAATACAAATTTATTTTTGCACTCACTTATTATTAACGTGATCTTTGTAATGTTCTCTCTTCAATTCAGAAGCATTAGAGATTATGCCTTATTGGAAAATGCTCAAACCTGCTAAGGATGAAGGTAAGTAATACAGAAGTCCTTCCCTCTATTTTTCTAAACTTGATATTTGTAAATCTTTTTTCCAAAATATTGGATGATGGATGTTTAGCAAAATTATGGAACTATCTCAATATAACTACTAAGACAAAATCAAGGCTAGAAGTACAAAATTGTTCTGAACACGTAGAAATGTAACTTTTTTACATTTATAATTCACATGCTTTATTCACTTTGATTACTAAGTTTAGTTGGACAAATATATGAAAGTCTATGAGCCATCAATCTTGGTTTCGGTATGTAGAATATGGTGATAATGTATGATATTTTTTCTTTGATCGGTTTATATGTTTGAACCTTAAATGACTATATTATCACAATAATAGAATTTATAGTCAGAAAGAAATTACAATATTGATATGTTACAATATTTAGACAAACATTTTCTTTACTTATATTCGGTGGTGCTACAATTCTTTTGACTTATTAAAAATAATTTAATCACATGAAAATAGTTACTAAAATTGTAGATTCCTTTAAATCTAAAGTTTTAGAATTTGAGATTATTTTGGGTACAAACCGAAAGAGTTCTTCTGTCAACTGGACATAAATAGTCCTAAGCGACACGATACTTAATCATCCCACTGTGGACATCTGCTAGCTGGGAACCAGCCCCTACAGCTAACCCAAGTTAATCAACACTTGATAGACTAAATATTTCTTAAGGTTAATTACCAAAATCACTTAAACTATTATTCTAGTACTTTAGACTGCCATTTTTTCAAACATGGCTAGTAAAGATAAATCTTTAGAGCCATGGTTGAAAGATATTATGTCTTACTTTAAGAGATGACAGAGTCAGCTAATTTTTGACTAATTATCTTAAGGCATATATCAACAATTAGTGGAATTATACATTTTGTTAAATGGGTTCTGATGACACACAGTATGATTTAGGAGTAATCCAAAAATTAGACTTAGTCAAACCAAAAATTTCCTAAAGAAATGGACTACAATTTGTTTCACATAATTTAAAGTGTTTCTGAGTCATTATATGACATTTTCTTCGGATATAGAAAAAAACTAAAGAGCACTAAGATCCAGTGTAAGTTTTCACCTGTGGAACAACTTAGATACTCATAAGTTGATAGGTCCTATTGACAAACTAGCATATCTAGTAGTGTCACTACTACATTTTTAGCTTGCGATCATTTTGCCATTTTTGACTTTTTGTAAAATTGATTTTTTATTGATTAAATATGTGCTAATTATTTAATTAAGCCTTAACCTAGAAGTTAACCTAATATAGATATGACCATGAGACTAGATATTACTTGAGAACCTTCTAAGCTAAGTGCCAAGATTAGAAATATCTGGATATTGTGTAAGTAGGATATTTTGGTTAGATATTAGTAAAGGAAACATAGTTTTGTTTTGAGCCTTTGATTGGACTTCATTTGCAAAGAGAGAAGCTTAGCCACACATCTAACTTTTTGCCAAACCCTAATTCCTACCTAGATGGCCGACCACAATGGGAATTACCTCCCTATAAATAGCAACACATGAGTTCATCTTGCCTCTTTTAATACCCACAAGAAACCCTAATATAGTTCTTCCCCAATTTCTTCTACTTAATCCAAATTGATCCCAAATTGAGTCAAGTCAATTGCATCATCATCCCCAACAGTAGAGGAGGCTAGTGGAGGCTTGCTAGCAAGGTTTGAGGACCATTGAACCAAAGCAAATTGGTAGAGGAGCTCATTCCTAGGTTTTTACATTAAAATTGAACTCTCAATAGGTAAACCTCTCTAAACACTTTAAAATCATGATTTCTCTTCATAGAAGCATACATCTACGTGTTATACCCCTGTAGATCAAGTTTGGTAGGATTTTGTGTCCATTTGGTATGCGTATCGGACACGTATCGGTGTTTTTAGATAGGTATTCGATGAAATGCCCAAGTGAACTGTTGGTTCATAATTTCTGAAACTATTTACATGATTTGATAGCCCTATATGTGATGGACACAAAACCCTAACTCTGAGCTGGATTTTGTGTCATATCCGTGTCCAAATTGGACACATCCGTGCTGCAAGAGACCTGGTGCTGTGTCCTGCTACCTCATTGTTGTTTCTATCGACACAAGCCAAGTGGACACGTGCTACTTGGTGGACACCTTGGGGTAGTGACTGACAGGTCATCCCTAGAGTCTTACACGATCTCGTGTCATGTCAGACACGAAAACACACCCATACTGGGTTTATACTGTTCTGTATATGGTGTTATTCGGTCTCTGACACGCACTTCGTGCCACACGAGGACACGTCGTGGACACGTGGTGAGGTATCGACCACGTAGACCAATACCCCAGCTATACGTTGACACAAGCACGTGGCACCTAGTGCTCTGTGTCGTCTCTACGAAGCCTCGAACCCACCACACGATGTTGTCCAGTTCGTTCTGTGTTTGTATAGTTAATTTTGTGATTTGACACCTCGTGTCCAGTTGTATGGACACGAGATAATCCCCCATGACACGTACTATATGCCTCTAATGTATGCACACATCAATTTGATGTTTAATTAGGTTTTCGAAATCAATTTTGGGTTTGCAATGCTGGGTTCCATGAACTCTGATACTGTGAACAGTTGAAGTTGTTTTATGAGTTTTCTTGAAGGTTTATATGAAGTTTTAATGTGGAATATAAACAATAATGGCATGAATGAAACTGGGATTGTATGTTGGATTGGGTTTGTACATGTTCTTTCAATATCGTGTTCATTTTGTATTCTAAATGTCTTAAAATCGAACATGTATATAAGTTAACCTGAGATCCTAGTGATATACCTGAGATTGATGAACTAAGGTTAACCTGAAATTCGAATACTATTACCTGAGAATGAAACTGAACATAAGTTGGTTTTAAAATGAAATCTGAGTTGTATTCACTGCTGGGTTAACATACAGGAGACTGATTTGATGTTCTTTCATTATCGAGTCCATTTCTTTAATCCTAATGTTCAAAACTGATATGTGAAATCTGTTTGTAAAACTCCTAAATTTCTACTATATTTTTAGTTATTAAAATTTGTACTGATTTAAAATTTTGTATTATACGTCGCGTAGTTGTATTGTACATCGCGCACGAAATTATTTTTCTTGCTCGTCGAGTGCGAATATGTGCGAGCGTACATATTTTTGAAAAAACATTATTTTTTTTATTATTTTTAATGTAGACAAAAATTATTTCTAGCTACTTTTTTCAAGTTTATGAACTTTTTATGAAAAGCCTTTCATTTATATAGTTATAATAATAAATAATTTTTTTCCTATAAAATGGTAAATTAGAAAAGTATATCTATGTAAATATTAATTGTACAAACATATATTTTCTTAATTATTTATTTGTTTATTTTAAATAATGTAATTTTCGAAATTAATTATTATAGTATTTTTGGAATATTTGTGACAATTTAAATTTGATTTGATTCTATGGATACATTTAAATAGATTAAGTTAATATCTATAATTGGAATTTGATTTATTGATTTGATTTTAACCTAACGGAATTAAATTAGATTTAATTGGATTTGGATTTAGATTTGATTTTATTGATTTAAATTAATAGATTGATTTATCTAATTTGGGTTTAAGCAATCCTAATCATTATCTAATTGGGAATTCCCACATCCTATAAATAGGCAGGTACTCCTCCAATTCATTATTTACTCCACAAAATTCTCCACAAAATCAACCGTGAGTGCATCGTGTCCATGTCCATCTTTTTCTTCTACTATTTTTTTTTATTACAAATACATATTCCTCGTCGTGTTGACATCCCCGACACGGTACGTCAAAAATCCTAAACCTAGTTACTACTCCACCCTCCACCATGTCCCGTCCAGCCACGCGTATCACCATAGACCATCCAACCCAGCCTCCGCCATTGCTGTCCGACTCCAACACCCCGACCCCCACGAAAACCAGCCAACACCATCACCTTCACCGTCACCATCGACCAACCCTAAACTTCACTGCAGCCATCGAGTGCCCAGATCTCCTCCCATGTTCCCACCTGCACCAGCGTCACATCCCCAACTACCTCCACCAGATCCACACGCCGCCCGCCTCCTCGCCGGACCACCCGATCCTTGCCAAAACCCAAACAGGACCAACACACCATCGACAAACACTAGAACCCCCAACACCGCTTCCGACCACCTACGCCCCACTACTACCAACGCCCCGGTCACCACGACCATCACCGCCATCGCCACCAATGACCACCACCACCGCCACCGACGCCAACGCCGGCGACAATTGGAAAACCCCTACAGCAAATACAGGAAAAAGAAAACCTAAATTAAAATCACCACCACCGCTCACCTGGCCTAGTCGCCGACGCCGCTGATGCCGCCGACGAGCCCCCAGAACCACCGCCCGCCGACCCTTGCCGCAGCCGCGTCTTCTTCGCGCGCGCGTAATCTTCCGTCCACCGCACGACCAGGGCTGTCGTGCCACCTCCCGGAGCCCAGCGCCGCACTCGAACGTCCACCGCAGTCCCAAGCCCCGCCAGTGCCTCCGTGGGTGCTCGACTCTTCCGGCGCTGCGCCGCCCCACCGCGTGCGCCGCCGTCGCCTCTTCCCTCCGCCTCCACGACCGACCCCCGATCCACCAACTCTGGCCTTCCCTAAACCCTTCTCCGCCTTCGATCCGCCCCTCTGGTCATCTCCATCTCCGCCCGCCACCGTAGGTCCGCACAGCCGCGCCCTTCCCCATCGTCAGCCCCATCACCGCCGTCCAGTTCCCGAACCCCCGACTCCAGCTCCTCTTCGCGGCCGAGCCGAGCTCCTGACCGCCGCAGCCGCAAGCACCCACTCTTCCTCGCCGTCGCCTCTCTCCCCCTCTCGGCCTCCTCTTTCACTCCGAGCCCTCTCTCTCTCTCTCCTTCTATAATTTTCTTTCTTCTTCTAACAGTGTTTTTTTTCTTCTTCTGATGTTTTTTTGTTTGTGTGGTTTTCTGACTTTTGTTTGGGAAGAGAACAGTGTTCTCGAAATTCGGGGTTCCATTATTGATGTTGTGAATTCTCTCTTGAATGAGAGAATAGGACAGCAGGCACTGCTGTCAATACTGTTTTTACTATCATTATTATTATTATTATTATTATTATTATTATTATTATTATTATTAGTTTTATATTATTATTATGATTGTTATTTTCGAACAGTATGTATTATAGTATATAGGTAGAATAAGTATTGTTATATATAATTAATATTAGTAGTTCTGTTCTCATTAGTTATTATTTATAAATATTTATAAATAAATATATAGTATTGAGCTTGAGCTCTATATTGATTCTCAAATTTGGTTTCTAACTAACAGTACAGATTAGTTTTCATAACAAGAATATTTATACGTATTTTTCTAAAAATGCTTAATCTTGACTTTATTTCTATGTATATAAAATTTTAAAAAGGATTTTAAGTATAGTTGAAAATATTATAAATAAATTTTATGTCTCCATAATATTTAGTTAAAAAGTATTTTCATATGGTTTCCAAAATTTCATATCTACTTTCAAGTATTTATATAAAATATTTTTGTAAGTTGCAGTTTTGACTTAAAACGATTTACTACTTACTAAATATTTTGGGATATAGTTTTACAAGGATTATAAATGGTTTTCTAAAAACGTATATATTTTAATTATCTAATTTTTCCTCGACTATCTTTCCGTCCATGACTAAAGCCTATTATTCATGTTCCCTCACCAATTCAAGCCTACCTTATGTCCGCCCTAACCAATTCGACCCTTCTGGACCCAATGGAATAGACCGTGTCACCATCCGTGGTCACCTTGCATAGTTGTTGCACTGGAGTTACAGATCGTGCTACCTTGATCATCGCAGCACACCAGGCGTCCTACCAGGCAAGACACCTTACCATTTGTTGTTTAATTATTTTAGCTCATATTTCATGCATGTTCATTATTTTCTTTATGCAAAATAAACTGTGATACATGGCATAACCTGTTAGAATTTACTATTCAGCTTCTTGCTATGTATTATTTTCTTACACATTAAACCTAGATTTAAGGGACCACCTTTGTGTGTTGCATTCATGGCCTTGACACGTTGTACCACGAAGTTGTGTGTCGCATGTAGAACACGAAAGTGCGTGATTGGCTGGCCACCAGTACGTACAAGCCGTACGGTAGGAATAACACCTAATAGAGGTTGCATGCTAGTTTGACTTAGCGGTTATAGAGTTAGCATTGGGCGGGAAGAACATGATTGGAAGTTGACTACCACCCTATCTATCGTAGACTCGCTCGCTACTGAGGAACTATAGGTAGACTATATGCTATAGACTCGCTCGATACTGAGGAATAGTATATGGTGTTGTGACTCGCTATTGAGGTACTGTATTGGTATTTTCTTGACTTGACCCGTTAGTCATGCGACCATGAACTGTTCTTAAAACTGCATTCACTTAGATTTGGTTAGGCGCCCTTATCCGTTAGGTATGAGTACTCTTGGTTTGCATACTTGTATCTGACCGTGGATTGGAACAATAACTTGTCGCAGATTAGTTCGTCACATCTTGTCCTTGTTTGGTTGTAGGTGTGACTTACTACTCCGATCAGAAGGTATTGAAACTTTTTGGGGTCCGGATACCATATTGGATTCATGGCATAGAAAGATACGTCACCGAGAATTAGTTTACCATCTCCTGTCCTTGTTTGGTTGGGGAGATGGTACGCTCGTTCAGTAGGTGCATATTGGACCATGTTATAAATTCAATTGACTTATTTATTTGAGCAATATTTATTCAGTTTATATGGCATGTTATTATGTGTCTTGTTACGTCCCTCTGAGGACCTGGTTATCTCCTCAGGTGTGTGCTAGTGTCTTTCGCAGGTGCTTTAGCTCTAGCCGTGTTCATTGCTATTTCTCGAGGATGATTGCACTTGGATCGTCTTCGCTTCGCTCGCCACTCATTTCATTTTCTATGTACTTTTCCTTATTTTGTTGGTAGTGGATTTGTCTTCGCCCAACATATTGTATCAAGACAAATTCATTCACATCATATGATATTTTTATTCATTTATCTTGTGTGGATGAGATTAGTTATGGTTCTACTGTATTTTATAGCTTATGTATTCATACGAGGTTTCCATATATTGGAGTGTACTTCGTATGTATACAGCTGGCATGTCTACGTTCCTAGTCCTACATATTTTGGGACTGGGGCGTTACATGTTTTTGTGGTGGCCCACGCAGGTCAAGATAAATTGTTTGGTTACTTTACCGTACCAAGCAAGCCCGCGTATAGGATTAGAAGTTTAGGATCTCATCCACATACTTGACCTCTTTCCTTGATTTTATCTACCGTTTGACTCATCAATTGTATCTTGCTTGCTTTGTCACGACCCGCACCCACTGTGAGGGTACGAGAACGTAACAGCGCCCAGCCTACGCCGCAGTGTCGGCGGTAGAACGTCGTTCTAGGTCATGAACAATAACTAATATAATATAAATACTCTCCATAAGGAGGCCAACACAGAGGTACAACTCAATCACAATCTAGAGGCAGAATATAGCACGATAAAATAGATAAGAAAATCCTCAACTGAGGTACAACAGAAATGAAATACAAGTCTCAACATCTCTACAATATACCACTCTGAAACAAAGACAACACCTAAACATGAAAAGGAAACAATCTAGACTATCTAAACTATGCAATGGTATCATCCTCAGCAGCTGCCTGAACCTCCCCAGGGGTCCAGGTTGCGAGTGTCATCTAGGCAAGCTCCAAAGTAAGGGGTGCAGGGTTCTTCATCATCCTCTGTAAAATTTTCAACAGGTCCAGTCAGGACGGGAGCGAGCACAATACATCTCACGCAGATCATAACAGGTTAGAGAATATAAACATGCAATAGAGTACGATACATAAAACTGAAAGAAAGTACATGACGTAACAGGAAGAGAACTGTAATAGAAATATCTACTATAAGTAGAGAGCTACCAGTGACTAGTGATTTAGAGTACAAAGTCGACATGTGAACGGCTGGATTTGCACATGACTATACTAAAGAGGTGCACATGGCTATACTACTTTGGAATTGTTCACATGACTATTTATACTCCCCCATACCCCAATCAATACACAAGGATCCAAACAAGTTATGTTACGTACATGGTTTTCACATGAAACCCATAAATGGGTGCACATGAAATATACACGAGAGCTCATACATGAGTGCACATGAAGTTCACATGGGGGCCCATAAACGGGTGCACATAAAATTCACATAAAAACTCATAAATGAGTGCACATGCAATATAGGTTATACACTAGATACATGGGATCACGATCGATTCATGAGAGTACACGAGCGAGCATGAACGAGCATGATGCACATGAGAAACATGAATAACATGAGAGCGAGGAATACACGATGCACATGAAACACATGACACGATGTATCCGATGCTCCCGAGGGGGATAACATCTCAATATAGGGATCCATATAGTACCAATCCGTGATAATATCGTGACAGCATCAAAAAAGGTAAACTAGAACAGGAGTATAATTCTAAACAAGTTATGAAATGATCAGTGAATGTACTCGCCTGTATCTGAATGTCTGAAGTAAATGTACTGTCCGAGATGAGGTACCTGACTCCTAGTTAGAGCAACACAAGTCAAGATGTATACAGAGGGTGATATATGAAATGTACAATGCATCTGCATGCTGTCTAGGTCAACTAGACCAAAGTCAACTCTCGGTCAACTCTAGTCAACTAGACTAGTCAAACTAGGTCAACTAGGTCAAGACTGACCCAAACAAGTCTAATAAGTCTCACTAGGCCTAACCAAGCCTATACTAGCCAATCAAACATGATTCCCAAGTCACAGAGCAACACACACCATTCAAGTAACACAGGTTCACATAACCCAACTTATGTGCATACTCCACAAACACAAGGCTACACTACACAGGCCATGAGCCAAATTCATAAATTAGGCAACACATATACCAAGTACCATATATACATACCAATTCCTATATGTCTATATACATACTATTTATGTATGCAAAAGCAAGATTTATATTATAACACATATATCACATTTATATATATATATATATACATATATGTAAGTAGGGAGATAGAGAGAAAAAAAACATGTGTGTGTGTGGAGACATTAGTGATTAGGAAGTCTGAAAATAGTGTATCATGAGAGTGTATATCAATGTAGAGTGTGATACAAGGAATTAAAGTGTGTGTGTATTATGAGAAATCAGTTTAACAGTTCAGTTTAGAGTTTTAGAAATGTTGGCAATGAATTCAGTTTACAGTTACTTGTAGGTTCCAGGATTTGGCCACAATTACACTAGTTCATATGGGAGTTAACAAATAGGAATGTGTATAGCATAAGTAGTTTAGAACCCAGGTTTTAAATGTTCAGTCATGCAGGAAACTTAGTTTAAATTTCCTTCAAGATCTCAGTTTACTCATGTGGGTGTTCTCATTTGACAGGAAATTGTGTGGCATATGAGAGTGTGTGAGAGTGATGTGAATGTGTTCTTGTGTACAGTGAGTGGTATAGGAAATCAGCGAGTAGATACTTCTGGATTAACAACTAATTATCATGGAAATGGAAACCCAGATTTCAGGTTCACACAATGAATAATAACAGTCCATCCCAACTAAAATTCAAATACCAAATCAATTCGAAAACCAATATGAAACATGATATCCAATCTCAGTTTTGTGCCAAAGTGCGATATGTGTGAATCTCTGGTTTCTAAACAATTAGCCACAGTTCATAAAATAAGGGAAAAACTGGAATCTCAGTTCCATCCATTTCAGGTTTCTGTAGATTAACACAAATTCAGGTTTACACATAGAAGAAAACCCCCTACTAATCAGTTAACAGAAATTAGTTTTAATACAACCCAAAACAGTAAACAACAGTCCAAACCCCATATTTCAATCTCAAATTATAGGAATCAACATCAGTTTAAACAATACTCATGAATCACACTTAAAAAGCATTTAACAGTCCTACATTCCCTAAATGAATTTCTCAGGTTTTAATGTTAATCCCAGTTCATATCAGTTAACATAATAACTCAAAATCAAACAAAGAGTTTAAAAACAGTTCTCTAATGCAATTCTTCAGGTTTTTGAATCAACCCACAACCAAATCACCCTAATTTCCCCATACTAACAGATATTACATAGGTGCACATCACAGAGGTTTAATTATAAGTAAAAGACAGTACAAAAAGGGTTTAATTGATTGCTAAATCTCAATTTGCAAAACTGGAAAAATTTCAGGAATGACTGATACACATGGCATTTCAGAAAAATGGAAAATGATAAATAAACAATAAAATTCGAATTAAATACAATTACAGAGGTTGGTAATTGTTCTAGCACATGTGTACGTGTCGTGGGGTCACCTCGTGTCCAACCAAGTCGACACAAATGTGTCCAAACAACAAAACACACACACAGACACGAACTATGCACTAACAGTGTCGTGTACGCGTGCACATGTGTCTAGTGCATGACACAGGCCACGTGGTGACACATGGCCATGCACACGTGTACACCTAGGGTATAGGTACGTGTCTACGTGACTGAAACGTGTCCAAGTGGTGTCGTGTCATAGCTACACGTACGTATCAGACGCGTTTTCTCGCTCGGCACAGCATAGTGCGTGACCAGTGCAGCCTCGATTTCGTGTCCAACACAAATCGAGGTACACTGAAAGTTTGGCGGAGTGTGCACAGACACTGCCCCCGTGTCCATACAAATTTTGGCGTATCCTAGTGTCGTGTACAGGGCGCACGAGACACGTGGTAGCAGGGAAGCTACAGTGCTCGCGCGCGCGCGTGGGCACAGCGTGTTCGTGTCCAAAATACGACACGAAAACTACCTCAGTGAATCAAAATCGTGTAAGCGACACAAAACCCTAAATTCCTATTCAAACACAATTCGAAAATTTAAACGAAATGCCCTTTATGGCATTTCGTCGAACACCT
This sequence comes from Iris pallida, assembly GCA_029216955.1. Classification (NCBI taxonomy): domain Eukaryota; kingdom Viridiplantae; phylum Streptophyta; class Magnoliopsida; order Asparagales; family Iridaceae; genus Iris; species Iris pallida. The sequence goes on along the minus strand of JANAVB010043558.1, from coordinate 20,773 downwards.
GTACCTGTCACTGATACGTGTCCGATACGGACACATACAGGACACAAAACTTAGGAAACCCTATACCTACAGAATCAGGACTCCTAGGGCTAGATGAATATGCAATTTAAACCTAGTTTTAATGGGTGGAATAGAATGTACCTATTGGTTGTTCTTCACACAAAAAGTCTCTTCTAATGAGTTCTTCCAAGCTACCCCAAATCTCCAAATTGATGCAAATCTGTGGTTTGACTCCACCATCAGCAAGAAAACATTGATTAGATCATGATGGAAGAAATTTCAATCAAAAAGGGGTCCTATTGATTAAACTAGGAAGGAATTAAAGGAGACTCACCTATTTTCTTAAGAAATGAAGAACTATTTAAGAAAGAGGCACAAATCCCCATAGAGACATTATATAGGCAAGGGGGGGTCTCTTGGCTGGTCATAATGGTTAGGGTTAGGGTTTCGGGATTCAATCCAAGAGCTCACATCCCATCTAGTATATTCAATGGTCAAAATCAAGGTCCCCCTTAATCAAGTTGCAACCTAGTTTATTCTAACTAGTCATGACTAACCATGACCAATCAAATTCTAACTTAGTCTAACCATGACTAACTAGGACTAACCTAGGTTAGGTCAATTCTAGGTTAGGACTAATAACAATCACATGGCAATTAATTAAATAATATTAAATCACACCATCTAATATAATATATATTAATTCCAAATAATTATAATAAATTCAAATAAATTCAAGATAACCAAAATACTCTCAAGCTAAATGTACTAAACAAAATCTCTACCCATATGGTTAGGCTCTAGGGCAGACAGTCACTACGGCTTCACTAGCTGCACACCAAATCATAAGTCATGACTCAAACCAGTTTTTAAATAGTTAAAAATTATTAAAAATCACCAAAAATCATATTATTAAATTTAAATACCATAATTAAACAATTTAAATACAAAATTTCAAAATTACCCTTATTTCAGAAACTGGGTGTTACATGCTTCCTTCTATCTCTATTCTTATCTTCCCTTCGTGCTTGCTAGAGATTGACCCTACTAGCTAGTTGTCCCAAAATACCATTAGCTTAATTTTTAAGTTGGATAGAATACCCCACACACCTTTGACCATTAAGGGAATACAAATGGTATTATCAATACCATAGAGACTAGAGGAAGTTAACCCATTTGGTCAACCAAGCTTTGGTCAATAAAACCATAGAATGATGGTATAGGAATAAACAAGACTTAGATCCTTATGACTCTTAGACTATTCATAATTGTTCTTTATTTTAATCTTAATCTCGTGCCTATATTTTTTCTATCTAGACTAATGATGCTAATGTAGCCTAGTTTTTGCAAGCTCAAATCTTTATCAAGCTTGTTCATGACATATGTTATTGGAAGAATTCTAACTAACATAGCGACTAATCAGAACCGGTGCATGATGGTCTGATCAACCGAGTGCACTTTGGTTCGCTTTATTTATCGTTCTACGTGGATGGGGACATAGCTAAACTTGTCCTCTAGAATCCCATCCACGACTGCCTTGACAATTCCTTTGAAATTATTCGATCGTCCTTGAATCACGTATTCGTAATCGATAACACCTCCTTCGAACTCTATATTGCTATTGCCTTCACCTATTTTAGAAAGATGAAGGCGTTATACTAGAACTTTCTCTAGCCTTTCTATCGGCTATGACCATTCTTACTCGATGTTGCTATATCTTCATACTAAACTACTCGACCCTATCAAGACCCTCTAATCGCTTAATTAAAGCGAATCTATTTCGTTCTCTTAGTCGTGACCCTCATTCATTACCCGTGACCATACCGTATTGTTTTTCTACGATCTAGATCGCGATTTCTTTTGACATGATTTTGTGAAAACATTGTCATTATTGGATCCCCATCGATAACCCCTTGTGTCCTCTCACCCCCCTACTAATTCTTAATTTCGGGGACGAAATTCTTTTAAGTTGGGTAGGATGTAAAACCCCTAAATTTCTACTATATTTTTAGTTATTAAAATTTGTACCAATTTAAAATTTTGTATTGTACGTCGCATAGTCGTATTGTACGTCGTGCACAAAATTATTTTTCTTGCTCGTCGAGTGCGAATATGTGCGAGCGTACATATTTTTGAAAAAACATTATTTTTTTATTATTTTTAATGTGGACAAAAATTATTTCTAGCTATTATTTTCAAGTTTATGACTTTTTATGAAAAGCCTTTCATTTATATAGTTATAATAATAAATAATTTTTTTCCTATAAAATGGTAAATTATAAAAGTATATCTATGTAAATATTAATTGTACAAACATATATTTTCCTAATTATTTATTTGTTTATTTTAAATAATGTAATTTTTGAAATTAATTATTATAGTATTTTTGGAAAACATAATTTTAAAATATTTGTGACAATTTAAATTTGATTTGATTCCATGGAAGTTAATATCTATAATTGGAATTTGATTTATTGATTTGATTTTAAACTAAGGGAATTAAATTAGATTTAATTGGATTTGGATTTAGATTTGATTTCATTGATTTAAATTAATAGATTGATTTATCTAATTTGGGTTTAAGCAATCCTAATCATTATCTAATTGGGAATTCCTACATCCTATAAATAGGCAGGTACTCCTCCAATTCATTATTTACTCTATAAAATTCTCCACAAAATCAACCGTGAGTGCATCGTGTCAATGTCCATCTTTTTCTTCCACTATTTTTTTTTATTATAAATACATATTCCTCGTCGTGTCGACAGCCCCGATACGGTACGTCAAAAATCCTAAACCTAGTTACTACTCCACCCTCCACCTTGTCCCGTCCAGCCATGCGTATCACCATAGACCATCCAACCCAGCCTCCGCCATTGCTGTCCGACTCCAACTCCCCGACCCCCACGACAACCAGCCAATACCATCACCTTTACCGTCACCATCGACCAACCCTAAACTTTGCTGCAGCCATCGAGTGCCCAGATCTCCATCTATGTTCCTACCTGCACCAGCGTCACATCCCCGACTACCTCCACCAGATCCACACGCCGCCCGCCTCCTCGTCGGACCACCCGATCCTTGCCAAAACCCAAACAGGACCAACACACCATCGACAAACACCAGAACCCCCAACACCGCTTCCGACCACCTACGCCCCACTACTACCAACGGCCCGGTCACCACGACCATCACCGCCATCGCCACTAATGTCCACCACCGCCGCCACCGGCGCCAACGCCGACGACAATTGGAAAACCCCAACAACAAATACAGGAAAAAGAAAACCTAAATTAAAATCACCACCACCGCTCACCTCGCCTAGTCGCCGACGCCGCTGACGCCGCCGACGAGCCCCCAGAACCACCGCCCGCCGACCCTTGCCACCGTCGCATCTTCTCCGCGAGCACGCAATCTTCCGTCCACCGCACGACCAGGGCTGTCGCGCCACCTCCCGGAGCCCAGCGCCGCACTCGAGCGTCCTCCGCAGTCCCAAGCCCCGCCAGCGCCTCCGTGGGCGCTCGACTCTTCCGGCGCTGCACCGCCCCACCGCGTGCGCCGCCGTCGCCTCTTCCTTCCGCCTCCACGACCGACCCCCGATCCACCAACTCCGGCCTTCCCTAAACCCTTCTCCGCCTCCGATCCACCCCTCCTGTCATCTCCATCTCCGCCCGCCACCGTAGGTCCGCACAGCCGCGCCCTTCCCCATCGTCAGTCCCATCACCGCCGTCCAGTTCCCGAACCCCCGACTCCAGCTCCTCTCCGCGGCCGAGCCGAGCTCCCGACCGCCGCAGCCGCAAGCACCCACTCTTCCTCTCCGTCGCCTCTCTCCCCCTCTCGGCCTTCTCTTTCACTCCGAGCCCTCTCTCTCTCTCTCTACACCCTCTCACTCTCTCTCTCCTTCTATAATTTCCTTTCTTCTTCTAACAGTGTTTTTTTTCTTCTTCTGATGTTTTTTTTTGTTTGTGTGGTTTTCTGACTTTTGTTTGGGAAGAGAACAGTATTCTCGAAATTCGAGGTTCCATTATTGATGTTGTGCATTCTCTCTCGAATGAGAGAATAGGACAGCAGGCACTGCTGTCAATACTGTTTTTACTATCATTATTATCATTATTATTATTATTATTATTATTATTATTATTATTAGTTTTATATTATTATTATGATTGTTATTTTCAAACAGTATGTATTATAGTATATAGGTAGAATAAGTATTGTTATGTATAATTAATATTAGTAGTTCTGTTTTCATTAGTTATTATTTATAAATATTTATAAATAAATATATATTATTGAGCTTGAGCTTATATTGATTCTCAAATTTGGTTTCTAACTAGCAGTATAGATTAGTTTTCATAACAAGAATATTTATACGTATTTTTCTAAAAATGCTTAATCTTGACTTTATTTCTATGTATATAAAATTTTAAAAAGGATTTTAAGTATAGTTGAAAATATTATAAATAAATTTTATGTCTCCATAATATTTAGTTAAAAAGTATTTTCATATGGTTTCCAAAATTTCATATCTACTTTCAAGTATTTATATAAAATATTTTTGTAAGTTGCAGTTTTGACTTAAAACGATTTACTACTTATTAAATATTTTGGGATATAGTTTTACAAGGATTATAAATGATTTTCTAAAAACGTATATATTTTAATTATCTAATTTTTCCTCGACTATCTTTCCGTCCATTACTAAAGCCTATTATTAATGTTCCCTCACCAATTCAAGCCTACCTTATGTCCGCCCTAACCAATTCGACCCTTCTGGACCTAATGGAATCGACCGTGTCACCATCCGTGGTCACCTTGCATAGTTGTTGCACTGGAGTTACAGATCGTGCTACCTTGATCATCGCAACACACCAGGCGTCCTACCAGGCAAGACACCTTGCCATTTGCTGTTTAATTATTTTAGCTCATATTTCATGCATGTTTATTATTTTCTTTATGCAAAATAAACTGTGATACATGGCATAACCTGTTAGAATTTACTGTTCAGCTTCTTGCAATATATTATTTTCTTACACATTAAACCTAGATTTAAGGGACCACATTTGTGTGTTGCATTCATGGCCTTGACACGTTGTACCACGAAGTTGTGTGTCGCATGTAGAACACGGAAGCACGTGATTGGTTGGCCACCAGTACGTACAAGCCGTGCAGTAGGAATAACCGCTAATAGAGGTTGTATGCTAGTTTGACTTAGCGGTTATAGAGTTAGCATTGGACGAGAAGAACATGATTGGAAGTGGACTACCACCCTATCTATCGTAGACTCGCTCGCTACTGAGGAACGATAGGTAGACTATATGCTATAGACTCGCTCGATACTGAGGAATAGTATATGGTGTTGTGACTTGCTATTGAGGTACTGTATTGGTATTTTCTTGACTTGACCCGGTAGTCATGCGACCATGAACTGTTCTTAAAACTACATTCACTTAGATTTGGTTAGGCACCCTTATCCGTTAGGTATGAGTACTCTTGGTTTGCGTACTTGTATCTGACCGTGGCTTGGAATAATAACTTGTCGCGGATTAGTTTGTCACATCTTGTCCTTGTTTGGTTGTAAGTGTGACTTACTACTCCGATCAGAAGGTATTGAACCTTGTTGGGGTCCGAATACCATATTGGATTCATGGTATGGAAAGATACGTCACCATGAATTAGTTTACCATTTCCTGTCCTTGTTTGGTTGGGGAGATGGTACGCTCGTTCAGTAGGTACATATTGGACCGTGTTATAAATTCAATTGACTTATTTATTTGAGCAATATTTATTCAGTTTATATGGCATGTTATTATGTGTCTTGTTACGTCCCTCTGAGAAACTGGTTATCACTCCAGGTGTGTGCTATTATCTTTCGCAGGTGATTTAGCTCTAGCCGTGTTCATTGCTATTTCTCGAGGATGATTGCACTTGGATCGTCTTCGCTTCGCTCGCCACTCATTTTATTTTCTATGTACTTTTCCTTATTTTGTTGGTAGTAGATTTTTCTTCGCCCAACATATTGTATCAAGACAAATTTATTCTCATTATATGATATTTTTATTCATTTATCTTGTGTGGATGAGATTAGTTATGGTTCTATTGCATTTTACAGCTTATGTATTCATACGAGGGTTCCATATATTGGAGTGTACTTCGTATGTATACAGCTGGCATGTCTACGTTCCTAGTCCTACATATTTTGGGACTGGGGCGTTATACTGTTTTCGAATGAGAATTGAATATGTATTGTTAAAACTAGGATTTTTTGTTATTGCCGGATATTAAGTCACATGTTGATAATTGAGAATGTATTCTCAGGATCAGTTTTAACATGAGATTGTTTCAATAACTAAGAACTCAATGTTTATAACCTGAGTTTTGTTTGAACTTAAACCTGAGAACCTATACATAACTGAGTTTACCTTAATGTAGATAACTGAGTTTTATATATGTACACTCGTACACCCCTACACTCACCCCTATCTCACACACTCTATACCATGCTAACACAATACTATATGCCACAGCCTCGTCACACATTACACCACTGTCCACTCTACACTTGAGCACACACACACACACACACTATCTCTCATTATTTACATATCTCACTATTTTCCTCTCTATGTATTTGATATATATGAATGTGATATATATGTAATATATATATATATATAATGCTATGATGTAGTTTGTGTGCCTTGTTAGCTAATGTGGTTAGCTATGAGTTGGTTTAACAAGTGAGTATTAGGCTATGTGTTAGAGAGTTTATAGTTTACTTGGTTACTTGTAGGCTTGACTTGTTTAGACTTAGAATGGACTAAGTTAGACTAGTTTCACTTTAGAGTTGACCAGAGTTGACCAAGAGTTGACCTTGGCCCAGATTGACCTAGAAACATGTAGATACATTGTACTCTTCAAATTATAATCCCTTTCTATACATCATGACTTGTGTTGCTCTAAATAGGACTCAGTTACCTCGCTTCGGACTTTATATTCATATAGACATTCAGATTTCAGGCGTCTACATTCTCTGTTCGTTTCATACTTGCTAGGACTTATATTAATGCTCTAGATTACTTTACTTGATGCTGACACTTGTTATCATGGATTAGTACTATATAGATCTTTCATGCAATGTTATCCCTCATCGGATACATCGAGTATTTCGTGTTTGTGTACTTTATCATGGGCATTATGTATTCCTTGTGTTCGTGTTATTCGTCTTCAAATCGTGTGAAGTCGTATACTCTCATGTGCTCACATGATCTTCGTGTACAAACTAAACTTTGTGTACAATAACATAACTTGACTGGATCCTTGTGTATTGATTGGGGACGGGGGAGTAGAAGTGGTTATGTGATCAGTCTTGTAGTTTACTCTGTGTATAACCTCTGTAGATTACTCGTGTATAACATTGTGCCATTTACATAACCATCTTGTGCTCTGAATCACTAATCACTTACATTTCTTACTTATATTGCATATATTTCCAGTTTAAAAATACCTCTCTTGTTCTCATGTACATCTTCTTACAGTTCATGTATCTTACTTTTTTGTATTCTTTATATTTTCTGCCATGATATGAACTGTGTGAGATGTATTATGCTCGTTCCTGTCCTAACTAGACCTGTGGAAAATATTACAGAGGACGAAGAGGACTTCAGTACCACGTATTACAGAGCCCACATGGATGATACCTGTGAGCTGATCCCACAGGAGGACCCGACAGCAGTTGAAGACACCATCCCTTTAGTTTAGGCTAGTTAGCTAGACAGTTATCTTATTTCTTGTTATCTTATCTTATTTTGACATTCTGAGATGTATTATTTTTGGATGTTGTTGTTGTTGTGTCGTATAGACACTTAGACTTATTTCTTTTCTATTTGTACTTCTTTTGGATTTCATATCTATCATATCGTGTTGTTTCTACCTTAGATTGTGATTGAGATGTACCTTTTATATTATCCTCCGTTCGTAGAGTATATCTTATGCAGTTTCATTTATACTGTGTTAGATGTTGTGACCTAGGACAGCGTTCTACCGTCGATACTGCAGCGTAGGCTGGACGTACCCACTTCTCGTGCCCCTACACTGGGTGCGGGTCGTGACACGTTTTTAGTGGTAGCCCATGCAGGTCTAGTTTTGTAGTGGTATTCGAACTAGAGTATCATTATAGCCTGCAGTAGGATATGGGATATAGTTTTAAGGTACTCAATCACATTTAAGAAAAACTTTTATCTAAATTCCTGCCATTTAAACTCTATCTCATAATTGCTTTCCTTTGAAATAACTGTCCTCCTTTAATTTTGTCGCTTCTTTCTCAGTATTGATTCCTTGTTTGATTTGTCTACAGGATGGTGATTGAGACACGATCGCAGCGTCCCATCACATTAGGTGCGTCAAAGAGGTCTGCCACTTCTCATCCAGTTCAGCCGGGACTTGAGACGATAGCTTCCCTATTACCTACTCATGTTGGAGCCTCTGCAGCTTTCAGGAGAGCACCTCCACCTGTTCGGAGGCCAACCCCAGTTATTCCAGAGGTGCTTCAGCCGTAGCAGCAGCCACCTGCGGGATTGGTTGACGCTGCACACCTCTTTTCCTTCGTAGAACAGATCTTGGAGTCACATCAACAGCAGCAGTAGTGCCAGACTGCTGACTTCCATCATGGCATAGATGATGCCCACCAGCTAGTCGTGACGATAGTGGATATGGTGGCTGCCCAGCCACAGGGAGGGCAGGATCAACAGTATCAGCCGAGGACGCCGAGCATCCAGAGTTCCAGAAGACACATCCTAGGTACTTTCGAGGCACAGAGGGGATCTTATATGCCGATGATTGGATCGAACATATCGAGGAGATATTCCGGGTGGCGGAGATGCCCGCCTGACATCAGATCGAGGCGGTAGGCAGCCAGATGCAGGACCTGACCAACACTTGGTATCAGACAAACCCTAGAGTGGGTACCGATAGACAGACTTGGGTGGCCATCAAAAAGTTGTTCAAGGAGGAGTTCTTCCCAAAAGTAGCACTGGGAGGCATAGAGCAGCGGTTCGAGAATCTGGTTCAGAGGAACTGGATAGTCGAGAAATATGCTGGAGAGTTCTGCCGGCTGAGCAGATTTAATAAAGATCTGAGCGAGACGACAAAGGCGAGAAATTTCTGCAAAGGTTTGATCAGGGATGTCCGATCCTTGACCAAGAGTGACCAAGATGCTACTTTCGCGAAGATCCTAGCAGGAGCTATGGCAATAGAGGAAGACCTAGGGCTGAAACTGAAGAGCGGTCGGGACTTTCACGGAGCCAGTAGCAGCGAAGGTCCGGCCAAGAGGCTACATTTATAGCAGCAGCACCAGCAGAGGCAGTTCCAACAGCAGCCTCAGGGACAGGGCCGAGCACCTTTTCAGCAGGTGCAGCAGCAGGTCCCCAGGCAGCAGCAGACCACCAGTTGTCCTTTCTGCAAGAAGCTGAGGCAGGGATGGAATGAATGTAAGAAGAGGCTGGAAAGGTGCCTGATGTGTGGTTCGTTGGACCACCAGATGAGAGACTGTTCCATTGTGGCAATTCGTCCGGTACCAGGAGGAGGAGGAAGAGCCAAGGCTCCAGTAGGCTAGCAGAAGGGACCAGCCCTACAGACGCAGCAGCAGAGGTTCGTTCAGCACAAGTAGCAGGCCAGGAGAGGCCAGCAGGGGCGAGCATTCGCCATGGCAGTGAAGGATGCAGAGGCTATTGGAGAGCTGATTGAAGGTTTTGTTCTTCTCGACTCCTTTCCCACTTTTGTATTGTTTGATTCTTGGGCATCCCATAGCTTTGTGTCCGTATCTTTTGCTATTAGTCACCATCTTGCTTCTGAATCATTGCCTAGAAACTTACAAGATCACAATGGGGGGTGGCATCATCCTCGTTAGTGATATTTGCAAGGATCAAAGAGTAGTTTTGGGAGGCCGAGAACTGGATGTGAGTCTGCTCGTAATGCCAATACCGAACTACGGTATAGTACTCGGAATGGATTGGTAAAGCAGGCACCACGCCAGTATAAATTTTTATGGCAGCATAGTTTTTTTCTGTCCACCAGGAGAGCCAGAGTTCGAGTTCGCCAGACGGGAGACGGAGCAGAGCAGCGAAGTCTTCTGCGGAGTTTCAGTTGAGGAGCAGACAGTGCCACATCCATTTATAGCAGAGTTCATAGATGTATTTCCGGAGGACTTCCCATTACTACCACCGAACAGAGACGTTGAGTTCTCTATAGACTTAGTGCCCGGTGCAGAACTGATATCTCAGCACGTCTATAAGGTGAACAACAGTGAGTTGGTGGAGTTGAAGAAACAGGTGGATGAGTTGCAGGACAAGGGCTTCATCCAATCTAGTTCTTCACCATGGGGTGCACCGGTACTTTTTGTACCAAAGAAGGACAAGACGGTACGGATGTGTATCGACTATATGGCACTCAACAACCTTACGATCAAGAACAAATACCCACTGTCGTGGATCAATAATATCTTTAATTAGTTGAGCGAAGCTAGGGTATTCTCGAAGATTGATCTGAGTTCAGGCTACCATCAGGTGAAGGTGAAGAGGAAGGATATCCCGAAGATAGCATTCAGGACACATTATGGCCAGTTCGAGTTCATGGTGATACCGTTTGGGTTGACTAACGTCCCGGCGGTATTCATGAACCTGATGAACAAGATGGTCCACCAGTACTTAGACAAGTTCCTGGTGGTGTTTATCGATGATATCTTGGTGTACTCGAATCCCATAGAGAAGCATGAGGAGCATTTGAGAGTGGTTGTGGAGACTCTCAGGAAGGAGGAGCATTATGGGAAGCTCTCGAAGTTTGAGTTCTTCCTGGATCGAGTTGACTTCCTGGGTCATATTGTGACTGGAAATAGGATCTCAGTTAACCCGAGAAAGATCACGATAGTTGAGGCATGGACAACATCAAGTTCAGTTGCGGAGATCAGGAGCTTTTCGGGATTGGCAGGCTACTACAGGAGGTTCTATCAGGATTTCTTTCGGGTTGCAGAGCCATTGACTAGGCTGACCCGGACGGACGCAGAGTTATCTCGTCATAGGAGTGTAAGGTCGCTCTTGATGAGTTGAAGAAGCGGTTGACAATAGCTTCGATTCTGACATTGCCATCAGGATCAGGCGGGTTCACTATCTATAGTTACGCCTCGGGGAAGGGTTTGAGTTGTGTCTTGCAGCAGCATGGAAAGGTAATTGCCTATGCTTCCAGGCAGTTATGTCTGTATGATAAAAACTACCCTACCTACGACTTAGAGTTGGCGGCAGTTATCTTTGCTCTGAAGTTATGGAAACACTATCTATACGGAGAGCGTGTGGAGATCTTCAAAGACCACAAGTGCTTGAAGTATGTGTTTACACCGAAGGAGCTCAACATGAGACAGCGTAGATAGTTGGAGTTGATGAAGGACTTTGACATTTCACTTTAGTATCATCCAGGGAAGGCCAACGTGGTTGCCGATGCTTTGAGCAGATATCTGTCAGCCATGTGTTTGACGGTATATCATCACTCGGATCTGGAGAGCCTGGGGATCGAGGTGCTAGTGCCAGGAGTGAAGATGCAGATGTTGGGTCTGCAGATTCAGTCGGACTTGATAGAGAGGATCAAGTCGACTCAGTTCGACAATGTTTCTCTACGGTGCATCCGAGAGCAGGCTCGAGCATGATTGGTGGATGAGGAGTTCACCATTGCAGAGGATTGCGCATTGAGGCACGGTTCCAAACTTTATGTGTCCAGCGGAGAGCTTCGGGAGCAAATTTTGCAGAAGGCCCACCGATCTCAGTACTCTATGCATCTAGGGGCTAGCAAGAGATATATGGATCTGAGGGAGCATATATGGTGGTGTGGGATGAATCGGGAGGTAGCACGCTTCATCGCTAGATGTTTGGTCTGCCAGTAGGTGAAGGCAGAGAGGTAGAGGCCAGGAGATTTGTTACAGCCGTTGTCCATTCTGGTGTGGAAGTGGGATCATATCACGATGGACTTTGCTTCAGGATTGCCGCGTATGCCTTGAGGGAAAGATGCGATTTGGGTCATCGTAGATAGGTTGACCAAATCAGCTCACTTTTTGCCATTTAAAGTGTGTTTATCTACCGAGAAGCTAGCAGAGATGTATATGCGGCAGATTGTCAGGATTCATGGAGTTCCGGTGTGCATTATCTCGGATCGGAATAGTCGCTTTACTTTTGTAAGCCCCTGTTTTTCAAATTTAGTTTTATTAGTGCTAATTAAATTTTAAATGTCATTTATAGCCTTAAAATAATTATTAGGAATTTTTAGGAATTTTTCTAGAATTTGTAAATGAATTTTTAATAAGTTTTAAATACAAAAAATATCATTTTGTAATTTATTTAAATGTTTTAATAGCATTTTATAATTTTTCAAATAGTTTTAATAGTGTTTTGCAATTAATTGAATTGTTAGTATATTAGTTTGTAATTTATGGATTGTTTTAAATAGGGAGTGCAATTTCCTAATTCCTGAGGGACCTAACTGCTAAACCTAAACCCCCCCCCCCCCCACGTCACTCTCTTTCTCTCCTCCAGCTCTTCACCCACCCCCGACGACTGCCCCGACCGACTACGACCGGCTGACCCCGCCTTTTTCGGCTGCCCCGACCGCCCCCTTTCCCTATAAAACACTCCCCTCTCTCCCCCGACCTAGCTACCACCTCCACGACCACCGACGACCGCCACAGCCCCCCGCTCCTCCACAAAACTCCTAAACCATAACCCTACTCCGACGAACTCCGCCCAGCCCCACCGTCGACCTTCACCGCCAACCACCACCACCATCCGACGCGCCGCACCAAGCCGCGCCCAGCGCCACCGGAGCGCCGTGACGCCGACGTCTCCTCCGCCGTCCCCGACCTTCGAATCACCCTTCAATTCGTCGGACATGTGAGTGTCAGTGTTCCCATGTGTCGTGCGTGTCTCGTGTTTGGTCGGAAGTGTTCGTCGTGTCCTGGCGAATACTTTGATAGAACTGGACACGCGAGATTGAACCCGTGCGTGTCGTGCAGGCCAAGGACACGAGGATACCTGTATCCTTAACTGTCAGGACACAGGATGGTTTTTTTTATATATTTTTTTATGTTAATTCATTTGTTACTAAATAAAATAAACCCAACCCTTTCCCTAACACAACTGATGGGCTGACCCCTTGGCCAGCCCATCCTAATCTAAACCCCCCCCCCCCCCCCCCCGCACGCGCTCTGTTGGCTCGGGTTCGAGCCTTTCTGTTTCCTTTCCTTTTTCTTTTCCTTTTCCTTTTTCTTTTTCTTTTTATTATATATATATATTTTTATATATATATATGTATATATATATATATATATATATATATATATATTTGTATATATATATGTATTATTCTATATATACTATAATTTTGTATATATATATTTACTGTTTTTATATATATATATATATACTTCATTATTTTATGTATGTATATATATATATATGTATTATGTATACATATATATTTATGTATATATATTTCCTTATGTATATATATTACTATATATATACTATTATATATATATGTATACATTAATTTTGTATATATATATATATGTTATATAGATAAGTATTTTCTTATATGTATGTATATATACATATATTTGTATATATATATATATATAATATATAGTTGAGCATTTTCCTGTATATATAAATATCCCTATATTTATATATATATATATTATTTCCTATATGTATTTTACTTAGCTTAGTGTAAATTATTTATATAAAATAATGCTCATACTTTTATAGTTACTATGTAAAACTTTATCTTATTAAAATAATAATATTTATTTTGATTATTACCAAATGGTATTTCTATTATATTTAAATTACTGCAACCATTTGGTGTCCAAGCCTAGCATGGGTATTTGGGCTCAAATGTGTTTTCACACATTCAAGAGCTGTACAAGTCATATTGGACTTGATTCATGGCCTTGGGTCCTGTATTTGAACTTTGGTTCAAATTATATACATGGACAAAATACGCAGATAATTAATTATTGTGTGCATTGCTATTTTTGATTTTCTAAAAATACTTAAATTATTGTTAAAATTATGGAAAAATAGTTTTTAGATACTATGTTAAGTTAGCTAATTTAGTATAATTTTTGTAGTATTTAATTTACTGTTTTGCCCCTAGTTTGGCATATGAAACCAAAACTCATTTTTTGTATACTTAGGAAAACTGATTTTTATAAAATATTTGTACTGGTTAATAAATTCCAGAAAAATTATAATAAATTTCTATGAATAACAAGGATCACTTTGATACTTTGCTTTAAAGAAAACTAGGCTTTTTGCCTATCTCTAAAATTGTTAGAACACAATAATCTTTTGATTTATTTATTGATTAATTACGACTTGTAGCTTTTTGTGTTATTTGGAGTTTAGTCGTGTTAAACCCCATCCCTCACTAGTGTAAAGATCCTAGAAAGTTAGTTAACATAATGTGTCACCCCACATTGGTCTCCTATGCCAAGTCATCATTTTGGCTAGGTGCCCAATCACAAGTCATGTTTCACCAAATTAGTGTCCTAGTGTTTTAGCTTAGTGTAAAAGCTAAGTTATTATATTTACTTCTACAGTGACGAGTTACCGGACATCCATAGCACTTTATCGTAGCTTGTTTTGCTTTGCTTTGCTAGAGGCAAGTACTTTCTACGAACTTTACATATTGTCACATAAATGAACTGCAAACCCCACCATGTTAAATGCTGATCCTTGGGGTAGCAAGTTAGATCTCTACATGTTGTACTTTCAGTTACTACCATGCTTAGAACAGTCTTGATGTATCTCTCACATGATTAGAATATGGGTTATAGGGAAACTGATAGTATTGTACGTGATCATACCCCCCTCTTCAGTACCGAGCAAAGTTTCATTTTATATGATACTGCGCCGTAGGCCTTACTCTCCAAGCTGTATTTGTACGTGTGTACATATATCGCCTTTACACTTGTACGGAAGTACATTTTATTTACATGTACCTCAGTACATTGTACACCTATTGACCGATCACGTACCTGCTACAGTTTTAAACATTACATATACATCTGTCTCTATGACATATGTGTCCCATGATAGACTATATGATGCCATGCTTTCAAGTTTTTCCTCTCATGTTCATTTCCATGTTTCATATGCTAGTTTGCTAGATTTAGTACTTGCTCCCGTCCTGACAGGATAACGTTGTAGGTATACTTACTGAGGAGGAGTTGCTCTGTGATTCGTATTATGGAGTTACTGCCGAGGACCTGGCTCTGCTTTACGAGGATGTTCCTGCGGGGAACCTCGCCTAGTTATCTTTTGTTTACTTAGACTTTTGAGAGTAGACATGTATTAGACTATATCATTTTGTAACTGGACATGTATCCAGTTTTACATTTTAGTTTACTTGTACTTGGATATTTTACTATATACGACGACTTTTGTGTTTGGAGCATTTATAATTCTTCTTCACTTATAGAACTGTTAGCACATTTTAATCTTATCCTGTTGTCTCTAGAACAGCTTACTGCGCTTTATCTTAAGCGTAGGCTGGACATGGCTCGGCCCGGCCTAACAATTTGGGTAACGGGTCGTGACATGTTTTTTTTGGCGGCCCATGCAGGTCCTGACTAAACTGTTTGGTTACATTATTGTACCAAGCATGCCTGCAATTAGGAACTTAAGGTAATTAGACAACATTAGGAAAGATGCTTAGAACACTTAGAGGAATGCTAGGATTGCAATATAGGAAATACATCACATGTTTGCTATTATAATTAGATTTTTCTTGCATATGATTGCTTACCTTAAACAAGTCCTTATAAGTCTTTTTATGTGTAATTTAGATGGTGCTTACTCGTTCATCCCAGTATGTTACCCCCGAGAATGGGGCCCTTCATATCCAGTCAGCTGACCAGTCGACTGATACACCTCCACCTACTACATTCCCCCACTCCACAGATCCGCAGACCCAGATACCACCTTCCACATCCCAGTCCCAACAGGCCCCGATACTTCCACCACCCCCTATCACTATACCCACCCAGGCTTCCGTCACACTCGACGGGAACCAGCTGCTCACACTGATCCAGGGGTTCCTAATAACCCATCAGGAGCAGACTACCCTACTCCGCCAGAGCATGGAGCGTTCTGAGGGACGTCCCGTGGTCCCACCATATGTAGAGCCACGACAGAAAGCGGGGACGATCAAGGACTTCATGGGTCTGAATCCCAAGGAGTTCTCAGGGACTGAGGGCATAGTAGTAGCTGATGACTGGCTAGATTCTGTAGAGAGGAAGCTTCTGGGAGTTAGGATGTCGGATGACCTTCAGGTCGAGGCGGCAGGATTTCTGCTAATAGACTTAGCCGGAGTCTGGTTCAGGAATGAGCCGTTGTTCGCGAGAGGTAGAACCACCTGGGACCAGTTCAAGACCCAGTTCAAGAAGAAATTCTTCTCGACCACTGCTAGAGTAGCCATAGGGCTACGATTCCAGAACATCCAGCAGGGGAACCGTTCTGTTGCTGACTATGCGGGAGAGTTTAGTCGCCTGAGCCGTTTTGCTCCTAGTCTGGTTGTTGATCCAGAGGAGATGACCCGTAGGTTTTGCCATGGTCTAGTTCCAGACATTGGCATTCTTATAGTGGCGAACGGTACGACTGACTACTACCAGAGCCTAGAGTTGGCTCGGAGCATCGAGGAGCGTCTTCTGTCATGCAAGAGGCCGGCTTCTGTACATCATGAGGGACCGTCCAAGCGTCAGGCTTTCCAGCAGAAAGCACCGACGCCACCCCAGCAGACTTACCATCCCCCTACACCACATCGTCAGACCCCGCCAGTTAGAGCCCCGGGACCCCGACATCAGCAGCAGCAGCAGCAGAAGGGAGCTATATGTTCTTTCTGCGGAAGACCAGGGCATGAATTCGTCGTCTGCGGGAAGAGGTTAGGGCAGTGTTTAGCTTGTGGGTCTGCCATCCATCAGATTCGGGACTGTCCAGTAGCCAAGGGACCCCAGGAGAAGACTTATAGCCTAGTCCTTGAGCCGGAGCCGGAACAGGTTTCGGGAGGTTAGTTTCGATCGCAGCCTTAGTCATTTTGTTGCATAGCTTGCTATGTTAGAATGTTGTCGGGTCTTCAATCCTTGTGAATTTCGAGGACAAAATTTTTCAAGGAGGAAAGACTTGTAAGCCACTGTTTTTCAAATTTAGTTTTATTAGTGCTAATTAAATTTTAAAGTCATTTATAGCCTTAAAATAATTATTAGGAATTTTTAGGAATTTTTCTAGAATTTTTAAATGAATTTTTAATAAGTTTTAAATACAAAAAATATCATTTTGTAATTTATTTAAATGTTTTAATAGCATTTTGTAATTTTTCGAATTGTTTTAATAGTGTTTTGTAATTAATTGAATTGTTAGTATATTAGTTTGTAATTATGGATTATTTTAAATAGGGAGTGCAATTTCCTAATTCCTGAGGGACCTAACTGCTAAACCTAAACCCCCCCCCCACGTCACTCTCGCTCTCCTCCAGCTCTTCACCCACCCCCGACGACTGCCCCCGACCGACTACGACCGGCTGACCCCGCCTTTTCCGGCTGCCCCGACCGCCCCCTTTCCCTATAAAACACTCCCCTCTCTCCCCCGACCTAGCTACCACCTCCACGACCACCGACGACCGCCACAGCCCCCCGCTCCTCCACAAAACTCCTAAACCCTAACCCTACTCCGACGAACTCCGCCCAGCCCTACCGTCGACCTTCACCGCCAACCACCACCACCATCCGACGCGCCGTACCAAGCCGCGCCCAGCGCCACCGGAGCGCCGTGACGCCGACGTCTCCTCCGCCGTCCCCGACCTTCGAATCACCCTTCAATTCATCGGACACGTGAGTGTCAGTGTTTCCCTGTGTCGTGCGTGTCTCGTGTTGGGTCGGAAGTGTTCGCCGTGTCCTGGCGAATACTTTGATAGAACTGGACACGCGAGATTGAACCCGTGCGTGTCGTGCAGGCCAAGGACACGAGGATACCTGTGTCCTTAACTGTCAGGACACAGGATGGTTTTTTTATATATTTTTTTTATGTTAATTCATTTGTTACTAAATAAAATAAACCCAACCCTTTCCCTAACACAACTGATGGGCTGACCCCCTGGCCAGCCCATCCTAATCTAACCCCCCCCCCCCCCCCCCCCCCCCCCCCGCGCGCGCGCTCTGTTGGCTCGGGTGCGAGCCTTTCTGTTTCCTTTCCTTTTTCTTTTCCTTTTCCTTTTTCTTTTTCTTTTTATTATATATATATTTATATATATATATATATGTATATATATATATTTGTATATATATATGTATTATTCTATATATACTATAATTTTGTATATATATATTTACTGTTTTTATATATATATATACTTCATTATTTTATGTATGTATATATATATATATGTATTATGTATACATATATATTTATGTATATATATTTCCTTATGTATATATATTATTATATAT
The DNA here is from genome assembly GCA_029216955.1 of Iris pallida. Classification (NCBI taxonomy): domain Eukaryota; kingdom Viridiplantae; phylum Streptophyta; class Magnoliopsida; order Asparagales; family Iridaceae; genus Iris; species Iris pallida. Next base: position 2,232 of record JANAVB010043558.1, on the reverse strand, counting down.
ATACTATTATATATATATGTATACATTAATTTTGTATATATATATGTTATATAGATAAGTATTTTCTTATATGTATGTATATACATATATTTGTATATATATATATATATATATATATATATATATATATATAATATATATATAAAATATATATATATATATATATATATATATATATATATATATATATATATATATATATATATAGTTGAGCATTTTCCTATATATATAAATATCCCTATATTTATATATATATATATTATTTCCTATATGTATTTTACTTAGCTTAGTGTAAATTATTTATATAAAATAATGTTCATACTTTTATAGTTACTATGTAAAACTTTACCTTATTAAAATAATAATATTTATTTTGATTATTACCAAATGGTATTTCTATTATATTTAAATTACTGCAACCATTTGGTGTCCAAGCCTAGCATGGGTATTTGGGCTCAAATGTGTTTTCACACATTCAAGACCTGTACAAGTCATATTGGACTTGATTCATGGCCTTGGGTCCTGTATTTGAACTTTGGTTCAAATTATATACATGGACAAAATACGCAGATAATTAATTATTGTGTGCATTGCTATTTTTGATTTTCTAAAAATACTTAAAGTATTGTTAAAATTATGGAAAAATAGTTTTTAGATAATATGTTAAGTTAGCTAATTTAGTATAATTTTTGTAGTATTTAATTTACTGTTTTGCCCCTAGTTTGGCATATGAAACCAAAACTCATTTTCTGTATACTTAGGAAAACTGATTTTTATAAATATTTGTACTGGTTAATAAATTCCAGAAAAATTATAATAAATTTCTATGATTAACAAGGATCACTTTTATACTTTGCTTTAAACAAAACCAGGCTTTTTGCCTATCTCTAAAATTGTTAGAACACAATGATCTTTTGATTTATTTATTGATTAATTACGACTTGTAGCTTTTTGTGTTATTTGGAGTTTAGTCGTGTTAAACCCCATCCCTCACTAGTGTAAAGACCCTAGAAAGTTAGTTAACATAGTGTGTCACCCCATATTGGTCTCCTATGCCAAGTCATCATTTTGGCTAGGTGCCCAATCACAAGTAATGTTTCACCAAATTAGTGTCCTAGTGTTTTAGCTTAGTGTAAAAGCTAAGTTATTATATTTACTTCTACAGTGACGAGTTACCGGACATCCATAGCACTTTATCGTAGCTTGTTTTGCTTTGCTTTGCTAGAGGCAAGTACTTTCTACGAACTTTACATATTGTCACATAAATGAACTGCAAACCCCACCATGTTAAATGCTGATCCTTGGGGTAGCAAGTTAGATCTCTACATATTGTACTTTCAGTTACTACCATGCTTAGAACAATCTTGATGTATCTCTCATATGATTAAAATATGGGTTATGGGGAAACTGATAGTAGTGTATGTGATCATACCCCCCTCTTCAGTACCGAGCAAAGTTTCATTTTATATGATACTGCGCCGTAGGCCTTACTCTCCAAGCTGTATTTGTACGTGTGTACATATATCGCCTTTACACTTGTACGGAAGTACATTTTATTTACATGTGCCTCAGTATATTGTACACCTATTGACCGATCACGTACCTGCTACAGTTTTAAACATTATATATACATCTGTCTCTATGACATATGTGTCCTTGCCATGATAGACTATATGATGCCATGCTTTCCAGTTATTCCTCTCATGTTCATTTCCATGTTTCATATGCTAGTTTTGCTAGATTTAGTACTTGCTCCCGTCCTGACAGGATAACGTTGTAGGTATACTTACTGAGGAGGAGTTGCTCTGTGATTCGTATTATGGAGTTACTGCCGAGGACCCGGCTCTGCTTTACGAGGATGTTCCTGCGGGGAACCTCGCCTAGTTATCTTTTGTTTTACTTAGACTTTTGAGAGTAGACATGTATTAGACTATATCATTTTGTAACTTGACATGTATCCAGTTTTACATTTCAGTTTACTTGTACTTGGATATTTTACTATATACGACGACTTTTGTGTTTGGAGCATTTATAATTCTTCTTCACTTATAGAACTGTTAGCACATTTTAATCTTATCCTGTTGTCTCTAGAACAGCTTACTGTGCTTTATCTTAAGCGTAGGCTGGACATGGCTCGGCCCGGCCCAACAATTTGGCTAACGGGTCGTGACAACTTTCTATTTCTGGCGGAGTCTGCAGACTCGTTTGGGCACTCAGCTCAAGTTTAGTACT
>JANAVB010043557.1:0-32609 GCA_029216955.1 Iris pallida | reverse complement strand
TATACTAGTCAACTAGGTCAATCCTAGTCCAGTCAAGTCTCACTAGGCCTAACCAGCCTAGATAGCAAACACACCATCATAAGTCATAGAGAACACATATTACATACATATACATGCTTACATTACATTCACCTATTTGAACTTGCATTCATTCAATCATAGGCATATTTACATACATACAAGGAAGCATAGGCACTTGTATACATTCCTACACATTGCATTCATTCATTTGTTCCTTGTATTTGATTACATACATTATCTATTTTCATATCATGGCATACCTACACTTATTCATTCATGCATTAAGTTACCTACTACATGGATACTTGCATACATACATCTCCTCCATTCATTCATATATAGTGCATATTCATTAAGTTTACATAACATGCATACATAGGATATACTCATATCATATATTGCATATATACACTATATATACAGAGAAAGAGGGGGCAAGGAAGGGGCATGAAGGGGGTGTGTTGTGTGTAGGGATATTGGGCTATCATAGTTAGGATTTCAGTTTTCAGATTCACAAGACTGTGTGTGTAGATGTGTATGTGAACAACATAGGCTAGAAGGTCACAGGTTGTAGGTTGTGTGGACAAAAACAATGATGTGTAGTAGCATTACAGGAAGAGTGTTCTCAGGAATTCAGTACAATTGACAGTGTACATGTTAGTTCTCAGATTAGATGGGTGAAAAGTGCCTGTATGTAGATAGGGTACATGGGTGTGAGAATTCAACTCAGAATTCTCAGTTTGAATCCCAGATTTTGTGTAAATAATCTAATGTGTACATATGTGTGTATATAGGGGAACAAATCATGTTTCCAGTTTGTGACAGTGTAAATCTCAGAATTATAGTGAAGGTGTGTACATGTGTGTGTGTATAACAGTTTCATGATTCAAACCAATTCGAATCCTAATCATTCCAACACCCACAACCTACTTGACAGTAAAGTACTCATGTATGGATAAATCTTGGTAGCTAATCATTACTAAAATAGTTTAAAATATAACTGAACTCAGAAAAGAATGAGAATCATTGAGAAAGGGAAGAAGTTCAGGATTTGTGAAATATGTGTATAGTGAAAGTGTCATAGTGTTAAAGTATCAGGATGGTGAAGTGTCAATGCAGTGTCAATGGTGTGGTTAGGAACTACTGTTCTCAGGTTATAGGAGACAGGGGATGTGTGTGAACAATTGTCAGGAAACAAGTTCATGGGTCAATAACCTAAGGAAATAAATATGCAAATTAGTATACAATGTATCCTCATGCTCAAGACTGATCTCAATCTAATCATACCTGAAACCCAACTAATCCTATATGTGCAGTGTAATGGTGACAGGAATGGTGTTCCATTTCAGTTATCTCCATAAACTCAGTCCCAGGTAATCAGTGGTTCTCAGGAACATGGCAGTGTATGTAGGTCAGCAGATTAATAGGGGTGATCAATGCAGGACAGCTAGGTGAGGCCTGTGTGTGATATGGCATTGCATTGGGGTTCAGTCTCAAAAATTTTGAAGTCCAACGTTGCACATGGGAACTGAACATCAATCCATGGAATAAACCTATGTAGATATTTGAACATGAGGGAAAGGATGGACTGACACAATGTGTTAGCAGGAATAACATACATGTTAGCTATTACCCAGATTCAATCATACATCTAAATTCTCAGGTTACCCTTTATTTAAAACTCTGAAAACTTATTGAAAACTGCCATTCAAATCATGTATCAGAAAAACCCCTTAATCCAAAATCCTTAGTTAACATCAATCCTACATATACATGAACTAATCATGGTAATTTAAATCAGGGAAAAATAGGTTGAAATCACTTTTGAATTCAGAAATTAGCATAATAGGTTGCATGTATCAGGAATTTCAGGATGTTATGAAAATGAAACCAATCTTCCTATCAACCATGCAATCCTCGACCTAGCCAATGAAAAATCATCCCCAAACAGTCATATACATTACACATCATTAAATGAACATTAACTTACATGCTTTTAACAATTTAAAATATTAACTCTGAACTATACAGAAAAACTAAACACAGGGGAAAGGACAGTAACACAGTGTGGTGCGCGTGTGTCCAGGTCTTGTGAGCACGACACCAAGCTCGACACACCTCGGGGTCAAACCTATGTATAGCCCAACACTATGGCTACACACTGGACTCGACACGAGGTGTCCACGAGTCGCGTGTCCTGAGCACGAGACACGTATCAGAGGACTCTGATAGTGCTCGCACGGCCAGTGCAAGGCCAGTGCAGCCATGGTTTCTCCCAAACCACTGCACGAATTTCGATGGGACCTTGGGGGCATGCTCGCAGACATTGCCACCATGAGCTCACCAAGTTTCATGCCAAACCGTACTGTGTCGTGTCCGCTGCGAAGCTCGAGCAGCAGGACACTCGACTGGGCCAGCGCGCAGCGTGTCCAACACGGATTTGGACACGACGAAGACACGAATTCGTGCTCAGTAATTCACGAAATCAAAACATATTTATAATACAACAAATCCATTCAAATACCTTTCAACAATATCAAATTTTAATCCTTTGTGGCATTTAATCAAACACTCAACAGTATAACTGATACGTGTCCGATACGGACACGAAATGAATCCACCTTGACACGAAACCAAGTCCTACAGCTAGGGGACACCTAGGGCTTCCTAAATATGCAATTAGATCTAGAAATTACAGAGTTTAGGGTTCCATTACCTATTGGTGAAACTTCCAAGAAAAGCTTCAAAAGAGGGAAATCTCCTTGCTAGCCAATGTCCCCAAATTGATTCAAACCTGAGATTTCTCTCCTGAACATAAAGTAGGGATCAATTAGAAACCAATGCAAAAGATTTGAGCCAAAAAGGAGTTGAAATGAGGAAGTTATGGATTGGGAAAGAAGGCTCTTACCTCTTTCTTCAAACTTGTCAAAATTTAATAAAAGAGGCAAGAACATGGAGGAGAATATTTATAGGAAAGGGGAAACCCTAGTGGCTGGTTATAAGTTGTAAAAATTAGGGTTAGGGTTTCCTAAATTGGCCCATGGGCTTAAGTTATGGTTAATCAAGTCATGAAGTCATAAGCCATTTCATGAAATCATAACCCATGACTTAAATGCACTAAACCAATCCCCTCATTCTAAAATTAGTTTCTAATGACTAAATGTAGGTTAACCTAAGTTAGACTAGGGTTACCATAGCTAGGGTTAGCTTCTAGGCTAGTTCACTAGGTCTCAACAAGTCAAGTCAACCTAGAATTTACCAATTCAATAAATTATCAAATAATTCAATTAAGTCAAAATGACCAAAATACCCCTAGGCTAAAAATGATAATTAAGTCATCCTAATGACATGGTTAGGCTCTAGGTCATGCAGTCTCTCAGGTTTCACTAGCAGTACATCAAAATCATAAGTCATGACTTAAACCAATTTTTAAATAGTTTAAAAATAATTAAAAATCACCAAAAATTATAATATAAAATAAATATCAATGAATATAATATAATTACAAAATTTCAAAAATACCCTCATCTGGAAAACTGGGTGTTACAATCCTCCCCACCTTATAAAAATTTTGTCCTCGAAATTAAGATGAGCGCACCCTTCCTAGGTTAAACCCCAATCAATCAAAGTCAAAGCAACTCAATCCTACTAGTCGTGATTCCACAGTCTCGAACAGGGTAGCTACACTATCTAGCCATCACAAGAAATATCCTGGCAGGTACTAAGGGAAATCACACATGAAAGTGGGGAGGAAGAACAAGAAGGTCAAACCTGCTAATCCATCACCTACGACGTCAGTCTCCTCGGCTGCCATCGCAAAAGCTCCACCCCTCTGGTGCTGAGCTACAGGTGGCCTAGCCAACTCAAAAGGAGGTACAATGGGACAATCTATCTTCTGGTGGGCAGCTGACCCACAGAAATAGCAAACCTTCAACCTCTTCCTGCACTGCTCCCAGATGTGTCCCGGCTTCTTGCAGTAGGAACAACTGATCGCCTTCGGGTCCTGACCCTGATACTGATGCTGCACCTGCTGAACTCCTACTGGTGCCTGTGTCTGCTGAAACTACACATGAGGCCTCTTGGCCAGGCCTCCGCTGCTGCTGGTACCGTGAGCATCCTGTCCCCTCTTGAGCCTCAGCTCAAGGTCATCCTCAGCCAGTAAAGCTCCCGTCAAAATATCCTCGAAAGTGGATCCCTGTTGCCCTTGGTCAAGGACTTGACTTCCTTGACCAGACCCTTCCGGAACCTCTGGGCCTTCGCCGCCTCACTCAAGCCCTCTACGAATCTGCTGAGGTGGCCGAACTCTCCAGCGTACTCCTCCACTGACAGGCTCCCCTATACTAGGCTCTCGAACTGCGACTCCAAGGCTCTGAGCGCTGAATCTGGAAAGAACTTCTTCTTGAAGAAGCCCCTGAACTCCTCCCAAGTTGTCCAGCTATCCCCACCCTGGGGTCTGACTGATACTAGGTGCGAGCAAGATCTCGCATCCGGCTAGCTGCTGCCTCTATCTGGAGATCTGTCGGTATCCGGGCCAGGCGAAAGATCTTCTCAATATGCTTGATCCACTCGTCAGCATATAAATCCCCTCTGTCCCCAGGAAGTCTATGGGGCTCATCTTCTGGAATTGCTCTATCCCCGGTGTCCTCGGCTGCTGGATCACTGGTCGAGCTGCGACTGCCGTAAGGGCCAACTCCATGCCTCGGTCCTGTCGGGCCTGCTGCCGGTCCATAAACTGCTGGAAGTAGGCAAACATCTGTGCCGCATCTACGTGTCCTGTAGGCGACGGCTGCTGGAACTGCATCTCTGGGATGACTGGGTCTTGACCCCGAGCTGGTGAAGGCATACCCCTTGCTGCTGCTGCTGCTGAAGTCTCAATATAGGTAGAGGTGGCAGGAGCTGCAGCCTCCTGACCCCGCTGATCTGGCTGAGAGGTGGAAGTCTCCTCTACAACAACTGCTGCACCAGAGCGATGTGATCGTGTCTCCACCATCCTGAAGACAGATCGAACAAGGAAGTCAATACTGAGCAGGAATCGATATATCAAAGGAGGACAGTTATTTCAAAGAAGGCAAATCAGTACGATATGTAGATGGCATGATTCAAGCAGAATTTTTCCTAACTGTGATTGAGTGCCTCTCCGGTAAAGCATATCTCTCAGTCCTATCGCAGGTTCGCAGCAGTACAACTAAGTCGCCGTACTACCACGATATCATACTAATGCGACTCTCGACCTGCATGGACCACCACTAAAAACGTGTCACGACCCGCACCTACTGTGAGGGTACGAGTACGTAACAGCGCCCAGCCTACGCCGCAGTGTCGGCGGTAGAACGCTGTTCTAAGTCTCTAACTAACCATCAACTCATGTAGTATATAATATACTCATCATGATCAACTCCGAACGGAGGACAAGTATAAGATATGGTGTAACTCAATCACAGTCTAAGCACGATAAGATAACACCGAATATAACTAAGAAATTGAAGACAACAAAACTACTAATAAAATAACAACAAACTCAAACAATCTCAAATACATCTCAAGTCTCAAATTCTATATACAACTCCAGTTCTAAACATGAAAACTAAAAACAAGACAAACTAGCTAAACTTCCGATCACTCCTGAGTGTCGGGGCCATAGGTAGCTAAGCCATCTCCTCAGTAAAATGTAGGGCATGTGTCCTCAGGGCAATCATCTGTAAAATTTTCAACATGTTCAATCAGGACAGGAAGGAGCACATCTCATCTAGAAAACCCAAGTAAATGACAGAGAACTATAAAGCAGTTATAGACAGTTGTATTGATGAAAATGGCAGTTTATATTCAGGTGATGGTAAGAAAGACAGATAAAGTGCAAGAAAAGAAATAACTAAACAAGAGAAGAATCATAGCAATGAAGACTGTAAAAATAGAACTAGCTGAACCAGGGTAATATGGTATAAAGTCTAGGCAGCAATGTAGACTAGTGTAACTCCAATGTAAGTCCAGTACATGATGAATCTCATACAAGATGAATCCAGTAAGGGACGATTCCAGTTATAGTGATCAATGATTCCAGGGTGAGTCCAGCCTATACTATAGCAGTGTGTTTTAAAATACCGAGATCGACATGTAAACGGCTGTGGGTAATTCGGCACACCTCTCACTGATCAGGCGAGAGATGGCTATCATTCCAGTAGATTCCAGTAGGGGTGATTCCAGTAATGGGGTATGTCTACATGTCTTACTCTAGTATTTTCCCTCCCAGCAAGTGAATCCAGAATTCTGACACAATGATTCAAGATGAGTCCAGCCAAAATAAATGATACCAGTAAATGATTCCAGTAAATGATTCCAGTTAAATGATTCCAGTAGGTGATTCCAGTAATAGAGATGATACCAGTAATAGAGGCCAGAAAATAAATGTGTGTCGTATACATGAATCCAAAAAATCCACACGTGTTGTAACAGAGAATCGCATACAACTAACTAGAACTGAAGTACAGTAATTGACAAGTAAATGAGAGAACTATCAGAAAATGTACTCGCCTGGTACTCTGAAAAGAGTAGTGTAATATCAGATGCCTGCACCAGAGTCACAATGTCCTAAATAGAGCAGTACAGGTTAGGACATGTCTAGAATGATAAATAAGAACATACAATGCAATCTACATAATTTCTAGGCAAATCTAGGTCAAAGTCAAACTTTGGTCAACCTTGGTCAATTATACTAGTCAACTAGGTCAATCCTAGTCCAGTCAAGTCTCACTAGGCCTAACCAAGCCTAGACTAGCAAACACACCATCACAAGTCATAGAGAACACATATTACATATATATACATGCTTACATTACATTCACCTATTTGAACTTGCATTCATTCAATCATAGGCATATTTACATACATTCATATAAGGAAGCATAGGCACTTGTATATATTCCTATACATTGCATTCATTCATTTGTTCCTTGCATTTGATTACATACATTATCTACATTTCCTATATCATGGCATACCTACACTTATTCATTCATGCATTAAGTTACCTACTACATGGATACTTGCATACATACATGCTCTCCTACATTCATTCATATATAGTACATATTCATTAAGTTTATATAACATGCATACATAGGATATACTCATATCATATATTGCATATATACACTATATATACAGAGAAAGTGGGGGTAAGGAAGGGGCATGAAGGGGGTGTGTTGTGTAGGGATATTGGGCTATCATAGTTAGGATTCAGTTTTCAGGTTCACAAGACTGTATGTGTAGATGTGTATGTGAACAACATAGGCTAGAAGGTCACAGGTTGTAGGTTGTGTGACAAAAACAATGATGTGTAGTAGCATTACAGGAAGAGTGTTCTCAGGAATTCAGTATAATTGACAGTGTACATGTTAGTTCTCAGATTTAGATGGGTGAAAAGTGCCTGTATGTAGATAGGGTACATGGGTGTGAAGAGATTCAACTCAGAATTCTCAGTTTGAATCCCAGATTTTGTGTAAATAAGCTAATGTGTACATATGTGTGTATATGGGGGAACAAATCATGTTTCCAGTTTATGACAGTGTAAATCTCAGAATTATAGTGAAGGTGTGTACATGTGTGTATGCATAACAGTTTCATGATTCAAACCAATTCGAATCCTAATCATTCCAACACCCACACCCCACTTGACAGTAAAGTACTCATGTGTATGGATAAATCTTGGTAGCTAATCATTACTAAAACAGTTTAAAATATAACTGTACTCAGAAAAGAATGAGAATCATTGAGAAAGGGAAGAAGTTCAGGATTTGTGAAATATGTGTATAGTGAAAGTGTCATAGTGTTAAAGTTTCAGGATGGTGAAGTGTCAATGCAGTGTCAATGGTGTGGTTAGGAACTACTGTTCTTAGGTTATAGGAGACAGGGGATGTGTGTGAACAATTCTCAGGAAACAAGTTCATAGGTCAATGTCACGCCCCAGATCCAGAATACTGGAGAGCTGGGGCAGACATAGCCAGCTACGTATATGAAATGGAATCCATCTCGCTATACGGTCACGGCTGTCTAGATACATGAGGGTTTACTACAAGCCAACCGTCTCCTATGGTCATGAACAAGCCTAGTGTCTCAATCACAAGCAAGTAAGTAAATGTTACAAGATGTATGATCATTAAATATACAATAATAAGGCGTCCCAAATATTACATATTCAGCTGATCATGAAGCTAGTCGTTACAAAATGTTAGGACTAGCAAGAGTTTAGTCATACATGATCAACCCTAGGATCTGTCAATCATGTTACAGCCCGTAGGCAGACAGAAAGTAAAGTGCAATCGAGCTAAACAGGTGCTCGTCGGCTAAACGCCTCAAAAAAATATTTTTACAATAGAGTGGGAGAGCCAAAAATAACCCACTCGTTGCCAGGGTTTCGTCTAGTGGCCACCATCTGGCTGGAAGGTCGGTAGATCCTCTGGAGCTGCTCCGAAATCTGGCCACACAAAACCAGCTGGGTCAGACCCCAGAAAGAGCAAGTGCCACAAAGGAGCTTCACTTAAGAACTAAAACCAGCAATCAGCACAGGAATATAAATATAAATAAAATAAGGACAGGAAATATAAATAACTGGTTAAAAACTGGAAATAAGAAAAACATGCCAGGATGATATACGACGAGATAACCATGGAACTATTCAGATAGCTAGGTTACAACCCGTAAACCAAACAAGGACCGGGGTTGTAACCCTTCGTCTGACGGAGCTTGGTCTCTCACCATTTATCGAGAAAATAAATACAAGCATGCTGGTCATGTAACAGTCTGGAACAAGATCAGGGCAAGACTAGACTTGTTAGACTTCATCCAATCATTTTACGGCCAAGCAAGACCTACGGCTTGATACTTTAACTAACTAGGGTTATCACAGTCCTAGTTACTAACAAGATGCAGTGAGATTATTCCACAGCCACAGGCCCTGCAGACCATCCAGGTTACCCAGGTCGAAAGATTAGGGTTGAATTCAGGTGGGTACATCGTCCAGGAAACGCATGTACCCTTAAGTAGCTTGAAGGGTGCAACACATGACAGTGTGCTGGAAATGTGCCCTACTCGACGGCAGGCTACAGATCCCAGGCGCGCCCAGGTAACGGGATTGCCTGTAGCTGGGAAATCTCTTCATGACTAACGTATTAATCTAGTTATTAGTCCCTAGTTCATTTCAATAGGTACTCCTGACCGTGGTACTCAGGAGTCCCATCCTAGACATGATGCAAGACAGGACTGGTTTATTTATACAAGCACAATCACCCACGGTGTCCAGGATGTTCATTCTTGTCAAGTCATGTCATGTCGGGTAGCCGTCAAGATATAACATGTCAGGTTATCAGGTCAAGTGTACTAGTCAAGAGTGCGCCACGACGGGCCACTATCAGGTCATGCCAGGTTACTCAAGCCAGGAGTGCACCACTACGGGTCACTATCGTGTCAGGCTCAGTTATCAATTCCAGGGCTATAGAAGATCCAGGATAAGGAAATAAAACAAACTGACAAGCTAATATAAGATCAAGTCTGCCAAAGGCCATACGCTCAGGTAAGCATACGCTCCCAAAAGGCAGCGTATGGGGGGTCACAAAGCTCTCGGGTTGAACTAGGGTGACAAGATAGGCAAGCGTACGCTCAAGCCAGCGTACGCTCAAAAGCCAGCGTACGCCTTGCTCGCTTAAGCTAGCGTACCAAGGCACGCGTACGCTCAACTGGCGTACCAAAGGTCCATACACTTCCAATGGGAAGCGTACGCAAGGATCAGCGTACACAAGGGCACGCTCGAGCTACAGGTCAGCGTACGCTCAAGCTAGCGTACGCTCAAGCTAGCGTACACTCAAGCTAGCGTACGCTCAAGCAGCGTACGCTCGCTAAAGAGCAGCGTACGAAAAGCAGCGTACGCTCGCTAAAGAGCAGCGTACGAAAAGCAGCGTACGCTCGCTAAAGAGCAGCGTACGAAAAGCAGCATACGCTCGCTAAAGAGCAGCGTACGAAAAGCAGCATACGCTCGCTAAAGAGCAGCGTACACAAGTCAGCGGCGTAAGCTAAAAAGCTAGCACACTGCTCACTGTCTTCTCCAAAGGGCAAGAACAGCAAGAACTGCAAGAACTCCATGGATGGAACCCAAAACTCCAAATGCTCATAACTTGGTCAAAACAAGTCCGAATCCAACTTTCCAAAGGTCAAAATTGGGTAGAATAAAATTATCTACAACATGGAACCATAAAAACTTGAAAACAAAGGAGTTTGATAGATCAAAACCACCAAAATCCGAAAATACTAAATTGTAGATCTACAAGAATCAAAGCCTCAAAATGAAAATGACAAGTTCTAATGTGTCTTAGAATCATGAGAAGAAGCTAATGGAACCATAAAAAATGAGTTCGCTTGTGGAAGCAAGTTGCACTTGCCTAAGGGTTGGGGAGTTGTGGGGAGGAAGGAAGAAGAAAAAGAAATAAATGAGAGTTATGGAGGAGAGAGAAGGTTGGTGGAGAAATAAATATCATGGGTTGGTGGTCGGATGGGGTTCACCTTGGTCCATGATGGACCAAGCAACCAGCCGGCCAAACCAAGCCAACCCAAACCGAGAGTTAAACCAAGCAAAGAAAACTAAACAAGGAACAATACAAGAAAATACGTACACGTATTTCCAAAATACGTAATACGAACCACAGGCATTACAGTCAATAACCTAAGGAAATAAATATGCAAATTATTATACAATGTATCCTCATGCTCAAGACTGATCTCAATCTAATCATACCTGAAACCCAACTAATCCTATATGTGCAGTGTAATGGTGACAGGAATGGTGTTCTATTTCAGTTATCTCCATAAACTCAGTCCCAGGTAATCAGTGGTTCTCAGGAACATGGCAGTGTGTGTAGGTCAGCAGATTAATAGGGATGATCAATGCAGGACAACTATGTGAGGCCTGTGTGTGATATGGCATTGCATTGGGGTTCAATCTCAGAAATTTCGAAGTCCAATATTGTACATGGGAATAAACCTATGTAGATATTTGAACATGAGGAAAAGGATGGACTGGCACAATGTGTTAGCAGGAATAACATACATGTTAGCTATAACCCAGATTCAATCATACATCTAAATTCTCAGGTTACCCTTTATTTAAAACTCTGAAAACTTATTGAAAACTGTCATTCAAATCATGTATCAGAAAAACCCCTTAATCCAAAATCCTTAGTTAACATCAATCCTACACATATACATGAACTAATCATGGTAATTTAAATCAGGAAAAAATAGGTTGAAATCACTTTTGAATTCAGAAATTAGCATAATAGGTTGCATGTATCAGGAATTTCAGAATGTTATGAAAATGAAACCAATCTTCCTATCAACCATGCAATCCTCGACCTAGCCAATGAAAAATCATCCCCAAACAGTCATATACATTACACATCATTAAATGAACATTAACTTACATGTTTTTAACAATTTAAATTAACATTAACTCTGAACTATACAAAAAAACTAAACACAGGGGAAAGGACAGTAACACAGTGTGGTGCACGTGTGTCTAGGTCTCGTGAGCACGACACCAAGCACGACACACCTCGGGGTCAAACCTATGTATAGCCCAACACTATAGCTACACACTGGACTCGACAAGAGGTGTCCATGAGTCGCGTGTCCTGAGCACGAGACACGTATCAGAGGACTCTGATAGTGCTCGCACGGCCAGTGCAAGGCCAGTGCAGCCATGGTTTCTCCCAAACCACATCACGAATTTCGATGGGACCTTGGGGGCATGCTCGCAGACATTATCCCATGAGCTTACCAAGTTTCATGCCAAATCGTACTGTGTCGTGTCCGCTGCGAAGCTCGAGCAGCAGGACACTCGACTGGGCCAGCGCGCAGCATGTCCAACACAGATTTGGACACGACGAAGACACGGATTCATGCTCAGTAATTCACGAAATCAAAACATATTTATAATACAACAAATCTATTCAAATACTTTTCAACAATATCAAATTTTAATCCTTTGTGGCATTTAATCAAACACTCAATAGTACAACTGATACGTGTCCGATACGGACACGAAATGAATCCACCTTGACACGAAACCAAGTCCCACAGCTAGGGTACACCTAGGGCTTCCTAAATATGCAATTAGATCTAGAAATTACAGAGTTTAGGGTTCCATTACCTATTGGTGAAATTCCTAAGAAAAGCTTCAAAGAGGGAAATCTCCTTGCTAGCCAATATCCCCAAATTGATTCAAACCTGAGATTTCTCTCCATGAACATAAAGTAGGGATCAATTAGAAACCAATGCAAAAGATTTGAGCCAAAAAGGAGTTGAAATGAGGAAGTTATGGGTTGGGAAAGAAGGCTCTTACCTCTTTCTTCAAACTTGTCAAAATTTAATAAAAGAGGCAAGAACATGGAGGAGAATATTTATAGGAAAGGGGAAACCCTAGTGGCTGGTCATAATTTGTAAAAATTAGGGTTAGGGTTTCCTAAATTGGCCCATGGGCTTAAGTTATGGTTAATCAAGTCATGAAGTCATAAGCCATTTCATGAAATCATAACCCATGACTTAAATGCACTAAACCAATCCCCTCATTCTAAAATTAGTTTCTAATGACTAAATGTAGGTTAACCTAAGTTAGACTAGGGTTACCATAGCTAGGGTTAGCTTCTAGGCTAGTTCACTAGGTCTCAACAAGTCAAGTCAACCTAGAATTCACCAATTCAATAAATCATCAAATAATTCAATTAAGTCAAAATGACCAAAATATCCCTAGGATAAAAATGATAATTAAGTCATCCTAATGACATGGTTAGGCTCTAGGTCATGCAGTCTCTCAGGTTTCACTAGCAGCACATCAAAATCACAAGTCATGACTTAAACCAGTTTTTAAATAGTTTAAAAATAATTAAAAATCACCAAAAATTATAATGTAAAATAAATATCAATGAATAATAATTATAATTACAAAATTTCAAAAATACCCTGATCTGGAAAACTGGATGTTACAAATCTTCTCCAAAACCAATCTTCGTCAGTAAAAGCCTGACAGACGAAGAGCGAGAATCGCTACTGGAACTTGTCAAAGAATATATCGATGTGTTCGCTGGAGCTATGAAGACATTCCAGGACTAAACCCCGAGGTTGCCCTTCACAAGCTCAACATTCGGCCAGAGGCAAAGCCGGTCAAACAACAACAGCGACGCTTCCGTCCGGGCATCATGGATGTGATCGAAGCCGAAGTCAACAAACTGATAGCCAGCGGCTTCATTCGTGAGGAACAACATCCGGATTGGGTCGCCAACATAGTACCAGTCCTCAAGAAGAATATAAAGATTCGAATCTGTATCGACTTCCGCAATCTGAACGAGGCATGTCCCAAAGATGAATTCCCCCTCCCTATCGCAGATATCATGATCGACAACACATGCGGCTTCGAACGCATGTCATTCATGGATGGCTTCTCAGGGTACAACCAAATCAAGATGTCTCTTGACGATGAAAATTATACGTCATTCCGAACACCGATTGGCACATACGGCTACACAGTCATGCCTTTCAGTTTAAAGAATGCTGGCGCCACATATTAAAGAGCCATGAGTATCATCTTCAGAGACCACTTATGCAAGACTGTGGAATGCTACGTCGATGACATTGCCGTCAAGAGTCGCTATAAGGGAGACCATCTGCAGGATCTGAGGACAGTATTCAACCTGATGCGAGCGCACAACCTGAAGATGAATCCCAGAAAATCCTTCTTGGGCGTATCCAGCAGAAAATTCCTGGGTTTTATTATTACTGCCCATGGAATTCATGTAGATCCAGAGAAGATGAAGGCAATTATGGAGATGGGTCCCCCGAGAAATCTTTGCAAACTCAGAGGCCTTCAAGGGAGGCTAGCTTACATCAGGAGGTTCATTTCTAACCTCTCCGGGCAATGTCGACCATTCACCCATCTCATGAAGAAAGGCGTCTCGTTCGTATGGGATGAAGAATACCAACGTGCCTTCGATAGCATCAAATAATACTTGTCGAACCCTCCAGTCCTGGTGGCCCCGATTGCTGGAAAACCATTCCTGCTCTATGTACGAGCAATGGAGCATTCCTTCGGTGCTCTGCTACCACAAAACAATGATGCAGGCCATGAACAAGCTATATATTACCTCAGTCGAGTGATGATTGGGCCAGAGCACCGATACACCACCGTGGAGAAGGAATGCCTCGCCCTGGTGCTCGCCATTCAAAAGATGCGACACTATGTCACAGGACAAACCATACATGTAATCTCACGAGTCAACCCTCTCAGGGTCCTCATGACTAAACCAGGGGCACTCAGCTCCCGCCTCGCTATATGGGCAATATTGCTGTTCCCCTATCATATGATCTTCGTCCCGCAAAAGGCTGTTAAAGGTCAAGCTCTGGCAGACTTTTTAGCAGCCCACCCAGGCTCGGAGTCATCCAGAATATATGAAGAAATCCCAGATGAGGTCGCCGACTCGCATGCAACCTCTCACGATGATATATGGTGAATGTTCTTCGACGGCGCCTCAAGGACCAGACCTAAGGGCAACATCATCGTCGGAGTCGGGGTGGTACTGGTTTCTCCTTCCGGGTTGGTGATCAACCGTGCTTCCTCTCTCACAGAGCCCTGCTCTAACAATGTGGCCGAGTACAACGCTTTGGTCATTGGCCTCCAACTTGCAAGAGAGCTGGGGGTAGAATATCTTGAAGCATACGGCGATTCTCAGTTAATCGACAGTCAGATCCGGGGTTCATACGAAGTCCGCCATGAAGACATGATCCCCTATTACCAATAGCGATCAACATTATTTTGTCATTTGAGGGATTCTTCATCGAACACGTTCCCAGACTCCAAAACATTAAAGCCGATGCCCTAGCAGGCCTTGCCGCTTCTCTAGCAGTGCCAAATCATACTCATCATTCGGTTGACGTGATAGGCCACGAACTGGTCTGTCCCAAGAACAACGTTCAACTCGTGGCGAGTTATTTCGCTCAGACGATCGACGAAGCGCCAGACTGGAGACAACCATTCATAGACTTCGTAGTCTACGACATCCTGCCCAAGAACCCAAAGGTAGCCACTTCCATCAGAAGGCGTTCTCTCAGATTCTTCGATGATACAGAGACGAAAATGCTGTATCGGCGATCCTACGATGGGTTATTGCTTCGGTGTCTGTCAAACGCAGAAGCTAAAGAAGCCGTACGCGAAGCTCATGACGGTGCCTGCGGGGCCCATCAACCTAGCCCAAAATTGCAAGACCGTCTTCGCCGAATGGGCTACTACTGGCCCACGATGGTAGCCGATGTGATAGACTATGCAAGAAAGTGCAAAGCCTGCCAAGTCCACGCGGACTTCATCCACCAACCATCCGAATATCTACATCCGACGGTGGCGTCCTGGCCATTCGAAGCATGGGAATGGATATCATCGGTCCGATCGCTCCACCTTTTTCCCGAGGACATCGCTTCATACTCACAATCACGGATTACTTCTCCAAATGGACGAAAGCTGTCCCTCTTGCAGAAGTAAAGACTTCAAACGTGATCAGCTTCCTTAAGCATCACGTCATCTATCGCTTCGGACTGCCCCGAAGGATCATCCACAATAATGGTCCGCAGTTTGCAAGCCACGCCTTCTATCGGTTTTGTGACAAGCACCGCATCCAGAATATTGCTTCAACGCCATACAATCCAGCAGCGAATGGGTTGGCAGAAGTATTCAACAAAACAATCATCAAACTTCTCAAGAAGTTCGTATCGTCCAACAAACGCGACTGGAACGAGAAGCTTGGTGAATGCTTGTGGGCATACCGTACTACAGTTCGAACAGCCACCGAAAACATGCCGTTTTCCCTGGTGTACGGGAGTAAGGCAGTCCTCCCGTTGGAAACTCAAATACCCTCACTCCGCGTCGCCCTTACTTACCAATTGACGACGGATGATAACTACCGTCGCCGACTACAAGAGTTGGAGGCCTTAGATGAAAAGCGCCTTCTGGCTCAGCAACAGATTGAGCTATACCAAGCACGCATCTCCGGAGCCTTCAACAAGAAGGTTAAAATAGAACATTCCAAGTGGGCGATCTCGTTCTGGCAGTCCGGAGGCCGATGGTCATGACTCATAAAACCGCCGACAAATTCCAGCCAAAATGGGAAGGTCCGTTTATCATTAGGCCGTATTCTCCAATGGTGCTTACCGCCTCGTAAAATAAAAGAGATTTGCTCATGTTGCCTGTCAACGGTAAGTTCCTGAAGAAATATTATGCCTAAACGATATTTTCCAGATCATCGAGTCATGTACCCGCCGGTACCGCTGAACTCATATCACATTTTCCAGATTGCTGAGTTATGTACCCTCTGGTACCGCTGAACTCATATTCCAAATTCTAGATTATCAAGTCATGTACCCGCCGGTACCGCTGAACTCACATTCACAAAATTCCAGATTACCGAGTTATGTACCCTCCGGTACCACTGAACTCATATTCCAAATTCCAGAGTATTAAGTCATGTACCCGCCGGTACCGCTAAACTCATATTCACAATCCTAGATTATTGAGTCATGTACCCGTTGATACCGCTGAACTCATATCCACAAAATTCCATATTACTGAGTCATGTACCCCCGTACCGCTGAACTCACAATCTCCAGATTATCGAGTTATGTACCCGCAGGTGCTCTGAACTCACATTCCGGTCACTCTTTCAGATAGTAAGTCATGTATGACCATACCTCTGAACTTTCTTCCTGAAAGAGATCCTCCCTCATGATCCACTACCCGCACTCCAGTGCACAAAAAGGTAACAGATCCACAAATTTCAAAACGGCCATGTCGATGTTACCTCTGAGTCGTTTCATTCTGCCAAAAAAAATCACCCCTTTACATAGAACTTCCATGTCCTCATTACCTCTGAGTCGTTCCATGTACCCCCCTTCATTGAGCCCACTCCTGCCATGTCCTCATTACCTCTGAGTGGGAAGGCTCCGTCGAAGAAACCTTCATGCTTGCCATGTCCTCATTACCTCTGAGTAAGTATGTTGATTCCTTTCGACTTATTATCCGTAACCACAACCGGAGTACACCAAGGATAATAGGTCCACAAATATCCTCCGTTGAGTCCGCTCCTGCCATGTCCTCATTACCTCTGAGTAGGAAGACTCCGCGGTAAAACCCTCATGCTTGCCATGTCCTCATTACCTCTGAGTAAGTATGCTGGTTCCTTTCATCCTATTATCCGTATCCTAAGCTAGGGTACGCCAAGGATAATAGGCCCACAAATATCCTTTGCTAAGTTTCTTAGTACAGGCCCATCATTTTCATCATGCCCGGGAGCCCAGCTGCTCCATGGCATTCTCTCTCCCGATACCCGGAACATCCATGATCACCTTGCGCGGAATTGTTCTAGGTATCGCCAATCAAACTTGTTATCCGTACCTAAAACCAAGGTATGTCAAGGGTAACAGGTCCACAAACAAGCCCCCTCCATGCGGGGCAAACACCACAAACACAACAAGTAGTACAAATAAAGGGTAAAATAAAACACACTCTTTTATTTGGAAGCCAAAAAGCATTACATGTTTTGGGACCACGTCCCTCTCAAAAAGAAAAGAAAAAGAGAACAAAAACAAAAGGGAAAAAGGCCGACTATAGTTCGGCATTACACAATTCCAGGAGGCGGTTTCTCACCAAGATGGTCCCCCGCTCAAGCCGCTGTCTAGCTCTACGCTCGCTTCCTGGGACAACTGCTCCGCATCATCCAAGTACATATGTGCCCGCCAGTCCTCCTCAAACTTCTTCAGAGTGTATTCTAAATCAGCAGAAGCTCTGGAAACCCTTTTGGCATCTGAACAATCAGCTCCTTGTCAGCACGAGAAGCTTCAAGCTCAGACTCTAAGAAGGCCCTTTTTCTGAAGCTCGAGAATGCTCCCTGGTAGCGGATATCCCCTGGGAAGCGGCCTCCCGAGCCCTGCAAGCCTCACTCGGTGGCTCAGTTGGTCATACAAAAGAGACAGGTCGCCAAGGTCCTTTGCTATAGCCGTCTTAGATGTATCTCGTGCGAGCCTTATCTTCTCACGGAGGTGGTGAGGAGCTCCCTCTCCTGACCAATTGCTGCAGACAAATAGCTTGTCGCAGCATTTGAAACTGGGCCATCAGCTGATCAGCCTCCACAGCAGCTTGGGCTCCAGAAGTGCGGCTATACCTTCCCCCAGGAAGGTTTTAAGAATGTCAATCTGGCCCTGGGCGCATTGTCGAGCCAAGGTGAAAGGAGTCCCCCGCTCCATAGCAGCGTCTACTCCCCTCTTCAAATGGCGATAGAAGCTATCAACCACATCCTGCGATACCTCATCCAGAACTTCTGTAGAGGACGGTGTCAGAGGAAGTGTGGCCGACAGTGTCGAGGAAGACGCAACAGAACTTGCCGCCCCTGCCATAAGGGAAATAAATTCCGAGCGAAAGGACGCCGAACAGCGGCCAATTCCTCCTCCGCGGCCCGAATGATTTGGATACTCGGTAAAGCTGAGAGGTCAACCCCCAAAGTCATACGAGAGAGAGAAGATACAGGGGCCATTGCCCTTGTTCGGGGTGTGCCGCCATATGAACGCCTAGACTCGATTCGGCAGAGACCTCTCAAGACAGGCCGGAAGAGTAAGGGCATGCTCCCTTCGCTAGATCCTTTCTGGCAGAGCCTACCATAACAATGTCCGTCATCGGCAATGAATGGGCAGGACCTGTATGCCCAGAACAACCATCAATCAGTCTAACCCGAAGGATGTAATGATAGAGCGAATAGGCCTCCTCGTTGGTTAAAATGTGGCTTATCTTACCAGGGGATGGTTTTGAAGGCTGAGGCTTGTTCACAACCACCATAGCCCCCTCACCTATGACCTCCAGGCCAAATTTGGCCGGCTCTTCTGCTCCAGCCGCCCCGGAGAGGGATACGACTCGATCAGCGTCACCTTGACGAAATTCAGCAGTCTCGGGGACAGGTTCATCAAAGCCCCCGTCCTCTCGAGTCACGACCTCGGCAATCTGAGATTCCTCTTCTTTGACACCTACGAGAGGGAAGGAAAATGATTAAGATCAAAGCTAGAAGAAAGGAAGAACTAAATAAGAGATGGTAGTGACTTGTTTACCTCTGACGCGGAGTCGACTTCCTGCCTCTTTCCCTTATAGTTAGCTTGCGATGTCTGGTCACAGCCAGTTTGGGAGCGAGGAATACCGCCAACGGAGAAATCTGCCTGCTACGCTTTCGTACGGGACCGGGTACAATGGGCGGCTGATCTACCACTATCTCATCTGGCAAAACAGGCGGATGACCCACCCCAACATCCTCCACCAGAAGGGAAGAATCATCTGCATCATGCTCGTCGCCCTCATCATCCGCAGTAGTAGTAGAATCGAATCTGGCACTTCGACTCTATTCTTCCTCTTCCTCGTCTTGGCCCCTTGGGACCTCTCATCCAGGCGGTACCAATAATAAAACTGGAACCCGGATTGAAACCGACAGGGAGTTTGCTCACCATAACTGGTACAGAGCCGCCATATACAAAATCTCTACCGCGCGCCTTAATAGCAGGACCAAAAAATGGTACGGGTAGGAATATATCATAGTAGTGCCAGGCCCTGATACGTCAAGAAGGCTACCTTCAAAACCCAGACAAGAGCTGGGACTGTCCAAAAAGCTGGCTGTATCCAAACTGTCGGGCAAACCTACGGGCAGATAAGGCTCCAGGAAGACAGCATTGCGGTTGCGATACACCAGATGAGGCGGGGCAGATGTTACGCAGCCCAGAAGCATCTGGCGTCCAAAAGCTGAGGGGGCCAATATCATCGAGATGTACAGTCGCTATTTCCTCAGCAGTAACGGGGACAGATACGAAAATATTGTACATCTGCTCTCGCTAGCACCATCCGGCAGGCGCACATGGTCTCGTACTCCCAGGTCTCATTACGATAACGGAAGATAAAAGTATCGTCGTCAGTTACGCCGTCTTCAGAACCCGCCTCATCAAAGACGGATAATGCATCAGCAGCCACCCCATCAGATAATGATAGGGCAGCTCAGTCCGTTCGAAATCTTTTGTCACATCGCGGGCGATGACCTTGGATGTAAAAGTGCGGAGGCCACGGTGTATACTGCATACCATGGCCGGGAGAAGAGCTAGCTTGATTCCCAAAACTAGCTTTACAGCGGGAAAGATAAAATTACGACTGATCCTCTCAATAGAACCAACTCCTCCCGAGACTACGTAATTCCGCAGCCATACCATCAAGAATCCCGCCAGGAGCGCCTTCTCTGATAGCTCTTTGGTATCCTGATAAAAATAACCAAAGGAGTCTGTTTGACTTCCAAATCTGTCACTGGTGGTGGTCACCCTCTTGGCCGACGACACCAAGGCTTGAACCGCCTTCCGGGATTGAGGACGTCGAGAAGTAACTTGGCCTGAGGCTCCCATCGAAAAGATAGCGTACCCAGTCCTTAGTGTGGGGAGCATTCCCTTTCGAACTGCTGTCCTTCTTGGCTATCTGCTGACATGTGCTATAGTGGCACAATATCTCTTGATAGATAGCCACGAAACCTGGATACCGTTCCTCCAACTCCTCGAACTCCTCATTCGTAGGAGTGTACGCCTCAAAAGCTTCATCTCCCCAAGGAAGCTTGGAAATCGCATGCATTTCATGGAGTGCAAGCCCCATTTCCCCTACGGTGTATAGAAGGTTCCCGTACGACGATTATACATCTCCAGCAGAGATACAAACAATCTCTTGTTTATGGGCAAGCCATGGCTGGTACCCCGAATAGCATGATAAAGACCGATCTCACACAGAAAGGCCTCATACTTTCGCGAGATCCACATAGACAGATTGATCCATGAGGGAATGGGGTGTATCCAACTCGGGAGCGTCAACCGGCCAATAGGATAGGAGCCCTTCCGAGCAAGTTGGTTCAGAAAAGTGTCGGCTGCAGAAAACGTAAAATTGGGACCCGGCACATTCAAGAAAGTGCCCGGGGCCAATCCCATTACATAGCGGCAGGTATGCACCTTGCCCGTACACACTGATTTCATGCTGTTGTTGTAATAGATGTCTCCCACAAACATCCTACTTCGGGTAGGAGTCAAAGACTCTTCCATCTTCCGGTCCAGTGGGAGCATATTAAACCAAGATAGTGGAAAGTGACGCTCCATTTGGGGGATGCGGATAGCCATCCCGTTGGAAATAAAACTCCAGTTCTCTGACACTTCCAGAACATGACTGTTCTTCACAGTCAAGGCGTCTCCGAAGAAGAATGCAGGCTTCAGGTATTCTACTTCTAATTTCCCCAGTTCATCATAGCGTTGAAAAAATAGAAAGGTTGGTTCTTGAGGGCATTCAATCTCGCCGGAGGCTCGTCACTAGGTAACTGGTCCGCCACATACCGAACTATATGGTCGTACCTATAGCCCATAGCGGCCTGGGCACGACCCACCAGGGGTTCTCCAGCAGCATTAACTGGTAAATTTACTGAGACAAAGACAAAAGAAATAAGTTAAAAAGATGACTGACTAGTGCCCTCAAGCCTATACGGCTCGGATTCAATGAAGCCTCAGGCGGCCCAACTCAGAAAAAAGCTTATGCGGCTCCGACTAGTGGAGACTCATGCTACAGAGAAAAAACATAGTTATGCGGCTCTGTTCAAACACAGCCTCATGAGACAGAGTTCGAATAAGTTTAAAAGGCTCATACGACAAGACGAGTTCAAGCGAGCATATGCGGTCCAAATCAAGTGAGCTTATGCGGCCCCGTTAGAGACACGCTTATGCGACTCAAATGCAGATAAGTTCATACAGTCCAATTCGAATAGGCTTATGCGGTCCAAATCAAGTGAGTTTATGCTGAGCTTATGCGGCCCCGCTAGAGAAGCACTTATGCGGTCACAACAACAGATCTCATGTGGCTCAGACATGGAACATACCCCATGCGGCTCGAGACGTGTATGCGGTACACAGGAAGATGAAGGCTCGTGCATAAAATATGCGATGTAGCCATGATAGTCAGGGTTCCAAACTCACGCAAAGGTCCTTACCATCGATAGCGGGGTGGACGTCGGGGTGAACTACGGGCACGTCAGCTGGCGGAGGAGCTGCCACATTCGTCGCCACAGAAGCAGCTTTCTTACCCTTCGCCGCCGATGAAGACGCTGCCTTCTTCGCCGCAATAGTCTTCTTGGGAGCCATTACTATGATCAGAGAAAGAGGACGAAGACAAGAGAGCTAGGGCAATAGCAGAAAGTAAAAGAAAGTCTTTCCCAAACACCCTGCTATTTATAGGCAGAATTCCAATGGACCGACGCATCGGTCCACGAGCAGTATAACCGACTCTTCGGTTATCAAGGTGATCTGATTATTTATGGCTAGACTCTTGGGATCCTGCCCCAAAAAGTGACCTTAAATCTGATAGCAAATCAAACAACAATTAATGCAAAAAGATTTGCACACGTAACAGGATGACGTGGCAAGGAGACTCATGCGGCCAGATAGCCTATGCGGCCAAAGGGTCCATTCGGCTGATTGACCAATGCGGCTGAGGAGGCTATGTGACTGGGACATCCATGCGGCCAGGACATCATATGCGGCCAGAAGAGTTTATATATAGTCATGCTTCTTATTCAAAGTATTTCAATTTTGTAAATTGAAAACTTTGAAGGGGGTCTTGTAGAAGCATTGAAAAGAATAAAGAAAGATCCATGCGGCCAAGGATCCAAATGCGGCTCAGAGAGCTCATGCGGCTCAGGGATCCATACGGCTTAAGCGTCTATGCGGCTCGAATAGTTTCATGTGGCCCAGAGAGGAGCCACGTGGCCCTCAACAGCTCTTTCCTTTATCTTTACTGCATTTAATGCCTTGACGGCTGACAGCTCTGACCAATGACAGCTCTGACATAAAGACGCAATGATAACTCTGTCATAATGGCAGACTTCTAGGGAAACAAAAAAATCTCTGGACCTTTATGCGGCCTTGACACGTGGACAGTCGCATGCGGCTCAGACAGAGGCTACCCATGCGGCTCAGGCAGAGGCTACCCACACGGCTCAGGCAGAGGCTACCCATGAGGCTCACGAGGACTATCTTCATGCGGCTCACTGAGAAGCCACCCATCATGCAGTCGCCTACGCTCATGCGGCTCAAATCATCTCCATGTGGTTCAAATGTTCAGAGGCCACTCCCAAGCAGCCTTGACACATGGCCAGCCTTATGCGGCTCAGTGGGGGGGCAATCCTCATGCGGCTCAGATTTCCTAAGTGACTCGCGGTTTTTCCAGCGTCCCTACAGCTATCAGCCTAATAATAGTGGGACACATGACAAGATTCATCAACAAATCCTAACAACCAGGTTTAGTGCCTTCCTCATAATTACTGGGATCAAATCAGATCATTTGTAATCAATCAAATTGAACACGTGGCAGGAGATCCGAGCTTGGCATAACAAATCATGAGGATTTATGGCAATCATCATTAATTGCCCACAGAGATTTGATAAAATCACATTAATTGCTCAAATCTATTACAGCCCAGATTCATTGGTCCTTAACCGTCGACTTTTGAGAATGGGCAATCATTGTAAACCCTAATGATGCCCCCCACTCTTATAAATAGCGAGGTGTTATTTCCTTATAAGAGAGCAGAGAGCAGAGAGAGAGAGAGCACACCCCCCTCGAATCCAAAGAGTCAGAGAGAAATTAAAAGGAGAGCATTTCTTCATCAACGCCAAGCAGTTCTTCTACAGAGCCAAGGCTGCACCCGATCGTCCAAGGAGTAAGGCAGAGCTGCTGTCGCTTTCCCCGAGCCTCTATCGTCACCCCCCAGAATCTAAAATAAACAATTGTACTTAGATTGATGTACCTAAGTTTTTGTCCCTAGGCTTTCTTTGTACAAGCGAGTTTGTATTGTGAGTCTAAGTTCAGTCCTTCGATAATTGTTCTGTTTTTTTACAATCAATGGAAAACATACATGAGAGAGATTTTGAAGCGAATAAATTTTTTTAGAGAAGAGGTTGCTTGCTTTGATAGTTATACATAGCATTGTGGTTTTATATAGCCGTTGGAATTGGAACGTTGTAATTGTAACGTTGAAAATTGTAACGTTGAAAGAATCTTACAATTGGTTAAAAGATAGCCCACCTCAACCCAACAAACAAACATAAACCAAACCGAAACTAACCAAACCAACTCAAACAAAAAACCAACATCACACTCAACTAAAACATAAAACCAAAAAAACCAAACCAACTCAAAAAAAAACCTAATAAACCCAACCGACCCAACCGTGTGCTCATATTCAGCCATATGGTATGTCGGAATTTGAGTTTTGCTCATTTTTGATAAACCGTTTGGCGGAGTTTGAACATGTTCATTTTTTGCCAAACAGTCTGTCGGAACGTATTGGTTTACCTAATTTCTGTTGGTGCTTTCTTTACATGGAGAGAGCTTGCTCTCAACATGCCTTGTAAAAGTTTAGTCCTACATCGAAAATGCACCATGAGTTATCTCAACATATATACTTGGTTGTGTTGTTGAAAGATGCACATGGGATGTGACCCTAAGGAGGGAACCATGTGGGTGATTTTACTAGGAGGTAAGAATAAGGCTCCAAGGATTAAGCATTAATGCTTTTGTCATTCTCTTGGATTAATTCCATTTGGAGCTAAGCCCCAAAGGGGCTTAGCGACTCGGACTCGGACTCGGGGTCATGGGCTCATGGACTCGTGCCAAGCTGACTGTGCAGACTACAAGTCAGTTATGGAAAGACTGATTCAATGCGATTAATTCAGATCCACTTTTTGTAGGATTTAATTCAATCTTTCCATAAGATTTGAATTAATTTTGTTGCCATCTTTGTGGGATTTAATTCAATTTTTCTATAAGATTTGAATTAATTTCGTTGCTATCTTTGTGGGATTTGAATTAATTTCGTTGCCATCTTTGTGGGATTTGATTCAATATTTTATAAGATTTGGATTAATTTCGTTGCCATCTTTGTGGGACTTAATTCAATCTTTCCATAAGATTTGAATAAATTTTATTGCTATCTTTGTGGGATTTAATTCAATCTTTCCATAGCTGAAAAGGCGGTTAGGGTTTCCACCCTCTCTCTATATATACTCTCTTCTGGCCTCCTTTGTGAGGTACTACGAATTTTATAAGTTATAAAAGAGAGAGAGAGAGAGAGGATTTGTTGCCGCCATTGCAAGTCCATCCGAGGAGTCAGAACAGAGGTGACTTCGAGCGTTCCACAAGTTCTTCAACTTGCTGGTTCCTGAAAGCAATTCGTGTGGGGCGAATCTTGCTTTGAGCAACGGTGTTTTGACACCCCAGCAACTTTTCTTCATCTCATCTTTCTCTACTTTATTGTAACTCGTTCTGTCCCAATTGCAACACGTTTGCAAGGAAGAACGAGATCTTCTCTTCTCTATTTCCCTCCTTCATATTGTAATCTGGCTATTTGGTTTTTTGCATCATCGTAGAACTTGAGTTTGATCACTGCAAAGTTTTTTGTGTAACATCTCAGATCTCGATTGCATCAGTTTTCTATCTTTTGTCAAGCCCCGGGACTAATAATCTCAAAGCAAGATCCTTGTAGATGGAAAACATTAATGCTTCACTCGTCCAATCGGACTACTGCAAGTTGGAAAAGTTCGATGGAGAGCATTATCAAGTCTGAAAGAGGAAGGTTTATCTAACTCTTCAACTCAAAGACGTTGATCATGTACTGTTGGAGGAAGAACCTTCTGTTCCAGACACTGGGTCTACTGTCGCAATCAATGCGGCTACCAAACTCCAGGCCAAATGGAGAAGGGAAAATAGCATCTGTAGGCTTCTCATCCTGAATGCTATGGAGGATTCCCTGGCAGAATCATACTCGAAGAAGGAATTTGCCAGAGACATATGGGAGTTTGTGGAAAACCTATATGAAGAAGACAGGAACAGGAGCAAGATGTTTGTGGTTGAAAAATATCATAAATTGCTTTTTGAGGACGAAAAGTCCATGTTGCCACAGGTGAAGGAATTTCTGAAGATGCGTCAGAAACTGGAAGACGAAGAGATGCCCCTTCCCGACAAGTTTGTCGTTGGAGGGATCATCTAAAAATTTTTCTGCTGGATGGAGTACCTTCTATGCAAGGATGCTCAGAGAGAAGCTAGACATTAGCTTGGGAGATCTACTTCAAGAGATCCATGTTGAGGACGAGATGCGTTCCCAACAGAAGATGGACACTCTGTCCAAACAGTTGGCTAAGTCCAATCTAGTGCAGACGAGAGATCCCAAGGGGAAGCAGGTGGCTTCTCATCACAAGAAGAAGGACTTCACCAATCTAAAAGTGAAGGGTCCTTCATTCAAGCAACAGAAGTCCAAGTCCCAAGTGACTTGTTTCAATTGTGGCAAGAAAGGCCACTACAAGAGTGAATGCAGATCCAAGCCTAAACAATCAGAGAAAGGTGAGCCTAGTAAGGTTTCATTGGTTTCTAACATTGTTGCTATGATCGCACAGGTCACAACTGTGGGGGTTGACTCTAACTGGTGGATAGACACTGGTGCGACTTGCCATGTCTGTTCTGGCAAGGAATGGTTCGTCACGTACCGGCCGATATCTGAGAAGGTTGTCCTGGCGAACCAGGCCCAAGCTGAAGTTCTGGGGATCGGGACTGTGGAGCTGAAACTCACTTCTGGGAACACTCTGACGCTTCAAGGTGTGAAGCATGTTCCGGCGATTGCCAAGAACCTGATCTCTGGGAGCCTGCTTTGCAACGCAGGCTTGAGGATGGACATCAATGCTGGTCAGATGGTGATGTCCAAGAAGGGAACATTGTAACACCCTGTTTTCTGAAATTAGGGATTTTTGAAAAATTATTATTTTTATTATTTAATAATGGTGATTAGGCATGATATGGTTTATAGTGATTATTAGTGTAATTAGAACCATCTCCTAAGTCATGTTAAGTCATGACTTATGACTTCGTGATTTTGGTTAGTATAACTTAGTGCAAACCCTAGTTTTCTCTAACCTAGAAGTTGCCATGACCATGATAGCTTAGCCATAGGCTTAGAATATCAAATTTGGGGTTTTTGACCAAAAGGGTATTTTGGTAATTTTCTAGATTTAATTTGTGATTATGTGATTTTAATATTATTTAATACTTGGTAGGTCTCATGATTAGTTCCTAACCTATCCTACCCTAAACTAGTAGTTAGCCCCTAACCTAGAATCATTAGGGTGATGTTTAGGTCATGGGTTAAAGTAGATAATATCTAGATATTTGCTTTATGGATATTTTGCACA
Organism: Iris pallida; assembly: GCA_029216955.1. Taxonomy (NCBI): domain Eukaryota; kingdom Viridiplantae; phylum Streptophyta; class Magnoliopsida; order Asparagales; family Iridaceae; genus Iris; species Iris pallida. Next base: position 5,234 of record JANAVB010043557.1, on the reverse strand, counting down.
AAACATGCAAAATATCACCAAACCTTTTGCTAAAGTCCTTGACTTAGCCTTGAAGGAAGCCAAGGACACCCCCCCCCCATGCTTGGCCGACCAAGGAAGACCCCCCTTGGCAGCCCACATTTGATAAATACCCCATGGAATAATTCATGAACAAAAATACATGAAATTTATTCCACAAAATTCCCTTTCCTTTCAACCTTCATAACTTGAGCTATCTTGATCCAAATTGACTCTAGTCTCTTGCATTGGAACCCTACAACATCTAGGGTGCTAAGGGAAGCAAGAAATCTAGAATTTGGGAGCTTGGGCATCATCGAGTTGGAGATCACACAACCCCCTTTTCATTGATTTCCTTGGAATTTCACCAATAGGTAAATTTCCACAAACTTAGTCAATTCCTGTTTTTCTTTCATAAATGCATTCATATAGGGATAACAATACTGTGGGTAAAGTTTGGTGGGATTTTGATGTGTTTTGGTGTCCGTATCGGACACGTATCCTAAGCTAGAAACCTTGTTTGGTGAAATGCCACAATGGACTTGTTTTTGTGTTTTTGTAGAACTAATTGCACTGTTGTGAAGCCCTAGACATGTAGGTCACGGACCCACTCGACTGAGCACATTTTAGTGCTGTGTCCGTGTCCAAATTGGACACGAACCGACGGCACGAGCCCATCGTGCATGTCCTGCTACCCGACCCTTCGTACGCACAACACAGGCCACTAGGACACGAAATATTTGACACAGACAAGGGGGCAATGTCTGCGAACATGCCCCCAAAGTCTCGTGTCGCGTCGTGTCGTGTCGAGTGAGAAAACTCACTCGCACTGGACACGCGCTGTCAGCGCACGCGCACGCGCGCACAACTTTGAGTGTGTCGTGTCGCATGGACACGACACTAGAGCATCTCGTAGTGACACGGGCATGAAGCCCTATGCGTGGCGTACACGTGGACACGAGCACGTGGTGCTTCGTATCCTATGTCGCGTGTACGACGCGTGTAACCGCGTGCACGACGCAGTCGTAACACGCGTGTATCAGTCGTGTTTTCACGACTGATACGGTGTTTGTTCTGTGTCCACGCGTGTCGTGGACACATGTCAGGGTGTGAATGTGTAGCCCTACGTGTGGGCTAGACGTATGCACGACCACGAGACGTGTCGTGTCTCGTGGTGTGTCCACGAGTGCGTGGAACGTGTGCACGACACTGTTCTTGTGTACACGTATCAGACTTACCCGATCGAGTGTTTTGTGTGTTTGGACACACGAAACCGTGTCGTGGTGTCGTGTCAGTGTCCTAGGACCCTAGTGTATCTATGGGGGGTTAGTTACCAACCGTTGGTATCGAGTCTTAGCTCGATTTGGGTTGCGTATATCGAATTACCCAATTTCAGTGTTAACTGTGCACTGTCACAGTTTTGAGTTAATTCCAGATTTTGGAAATCGAACTTTGATTCGATTTTATTAATAATTTAGGTATTAGACTAGTGTATTTTAGTGAGTCTATGTGTAGTATACATATATGTGAGGGTGTGGGTCGAATTCGAGGAGATTTGGGTGTGTGTGGGTGTAGTTATGTAGATATACACATATGTGTGTATATGTGTGTTATGTGTGTGTATTTGGGGGTTTGATTTTGGGTTCCAGGATTCTGGAAACCCTCCCCCCCTGTGTCCTGATCTCTCACTCTCTCTCTCACTGTAGCCCTCTCTCTCTCTTTCACTCTCTCACTCACTCTAAGTCTCTCTCTCCTATCTATCTATATATATAAGTAATATATGTATATAGATTGATATATATTAATAAATATATATATATCTATATATATATATATGATATAGATATATACATTTGTGTTAGGTCTCACTATGTCATACATAGTGTTATATGTAATAGGTGTGAGTGTGGGTTTGTACTATATATGATATTCATATTTGATATATGGGTAGCTAGTGTCTAATTATATATATATAGATATAGTGATATTATATATATATGTATAACTTGTTAAGGTATAGGTTTAGATGAAAACCTATAACCAATAATCTTTGACAATGGCCTATGGCCTAGGATTATTAGCCAATGGCTTGGGGCTAACCCTAATGGCCCAAAACCAACATGTTGACCCTTGATTACTAAGGGTTGACCAAAGTCAACCTTAGGTCAAAAGTGACCTAGTTCACCTAGAAATGACTAGTAATGACCTAAAATAACTAGTTTGACTAGTTTGACTAAAACCCTAACTAGTTTGACTAATATTGACTTAACTTTGACTAGTTTGACTTTAGAGTTGACCAGAGTTGACCAAGAGTTGACTTTTGACCAGATTGACCTAGAATCATGTAGTTTGCATAGTAGACTTCATATTTACTATTTAGAATACATTGTGACTTGTATTGCTCTGATTAGGAGCCAGACACCTCTCCTCAGACAGTATATCCTCTTCAGACATTCAGTTATCAGGCGAGTACATTCTCTGACCGTTTTATACTTGTTCAGGCTTTACTTCTCGCTCTAGATTACTTTACTTGTTGCTGTCACGTTGGTAACACGGATTGGTACTATATGGATCTTTACATGAGATGTTATCCCCCTCGGGAGCATCGGGTACTTCATGTTATGTGTGTTTCACTATCATCATGTACTCCTATGCTTCCATTATTCATGTGCACTCATGTGATCATGTACTCTCATGTTTACTGAGCCCTCATGTATACTATCATGTGCACCCTTTCATGGGCCCCATGTGATATCATGTACAATAACGTAACTTGTATAGATCCTTGTGTATTGATTGGGGAAACGGGGGAGTAGAAGTGGTCATGTGAATAATTCCAAAGTAGTGTAATCATGTGCAAACTCAGTAGTGTAATCATGTGCAAATTCTAGCCATTCACATGCCTATCTTGTGCTCTACATCACTAGTCACTTAGTTCTCTATATACAGTAGATATTTCATTACAGCTATCTCTTTTACAGCGTATATTTCCTTTCAGCAGTTCATGTATCTTACTCTATTGCCTGTATCGTATTTCCTAACCTGCTATGCACTGCATGAGATGTATTGTGCTCGTTCCCGTCCTGATTGGACCTGTTGAAAATATTACAGAGGATGAGGATGAGGCCTTGGTGTCTACCTATTTGGAGCAGGACTAGATGATACTTATGTTGTGGACCCCCAGCAGGATCCACCTGCAGCTGAGGATGTTGTTCCAGTAGTCTAGACCAGTTTAGTCTAGACTCTTTTCTATATTTACTTTTGTCTCACTTTCTGAGTTGTATTTTGAGATGTGGAGATGTATAGACTCTTAGACGTGTTGTATTATGAGTTGGCATTCTGGATATTATGTTGTACTAGACACTTAGACTTATTCATCTATGATACTGTTCTCTTGAGTTACTATCTATCTATCTGTCTTTCGTTCTTCTACCCTAGATGTGATTGAGATGTATATTGTTATGTCACCTCCATTTGGAGAGTATAAACTGTACAGGTACTTGGTATTGATAGATGATTGACCTAGGACAGCGTTCTACCGCCGACACTGCGGCGTAGGCTGGGCGTTGTTACGTTCTCGTACCCTAACAGTGGGTGCGGGTCGTGACACGTTTTTAGTGGTGGCCCATGCAGGTCTCGAGTTTATGTAGTGGTATTCGAACTAGAGTATCACTACAGCCTGCGATAGAATTGAGGAATAGGCTTAGAGAGAATGGATACTCAATCACTGATAGGATACTTTGAGAGATTCCTGGGATGACCCTTGAGAATCTCATTTGAAATTACGATTTAAACTCCTTTTCCCTTGATTGAATTTGATTTTGAGGATTCACTGTAGAACTTTGAATCCTGGTATTAGTTGATGATTTAAATTTTGTAGTTATTGATTTTAATTTCTTAGTGTTAGATTAATATCTTTTATTTTTTGGGTACTCAATCACAATTATGAGAAAACTCTTATCTGTTTCTTGCCATCTAATCCTCTTGCTAATTGCCTTTCATTAAAATGAACTGTCCTCTCTATTTTGCATCTTGCTTAAACTCTTTTACCAATCTATGTGACTGTATCCCAAATCTGACTTACTTGACATTTCCTCAAATCAAGACTTATTGAGACCTTCTAACCTTGACCTTTGATTTGATCGAACCCTAACTATATTCATCTAGTAGCCTATCTATCCCTAGGACTGTGTTCCTAAATTATTTACTGGATTCCTGATTAATTTTATTTCATTGGTTAATTTGATCTTCTTCAATTTTTGCATCAATTATCACGTCTTGAACTCCCACAATCTATTCTAGATCATTGGATGTCCTTTACCGTGACTTAGATATTCAGAGTATAATACTAGCTGTTACCTCCCAACAAACTTTACATATAAGACCTAGACTAGCCTACCTTCATGTAGGTATTCCATGTCCCACTAAAACCCGTCTCCTTGTACTCCATTATCTTGATATAATTTTCTGGTCAAATGGCTAAACTATAACCTCTACCATGATACTAAATTAATTCTTATTTCAATTAGAGATCCACCTTGGCACAATTCTTTCGACCTGGCATGTGATGGTGTTCTACTTGAATCCTTAAATACTTGACCTTGTACCTTACCTTGAATGCTTGACCCGATTGGTTAAGATCTTGGACTATGTATCTTCTTCTTCATCATTCCACCCTTACTTATATCTTATGCTAAATTTATCCTTAGTTTTACAAGCTTATCCTTTTCGAGCTTGATCATGATATATTTTATTGGGTGCACCCACTAATATATTGTCTAATCAGAACCGGCGCATGATGGTCTGATCAACCTATTGCATTTTGGTTCGCTTTTCATATATAATCTACGTGGATGGAGACAATTAAACTTGCCCTAGAATCTTATCCGCAACAGCCTTGACAATTCTCCTTGGAATTATTTTAATCGCCTATGAACCTCGTATTCGTATCCAGTTGAATTAAATTTATCATGACCTGGATCTTCATCATTGGATGCTCGTGCTATACTTGATTTCATTGATTTCCCATCTTGCCCAAATCCTTTTTCTGAAATTGATCAACTTAGATCATGTCAAGACAAAAATCTATTTGTGATTGTTGTACCTAAATTTTCAATTTTCTTTTTATGGAAGGTAACTTTAATGATTTCTCACTTGTTAATGACCATTTTCATATAGGATGGTAGACGACCTATAGCCTTGATGATTGTTGTTCCCTTACCTTCCCAATTAGGACA
>JANAVB010043556.1:0-68757 GCA_029216955.1 Iris pallida | reverse complement strand
CACCTTCGGGGTCGCTACACATCAGATAACATAACCTGGCTGGATCCTTGTGTATTGATCGGAGGTACGGGAGAGTATTACATGTTCATTTGTACTCTGACTCACTAGTCACTGCTAGTTCCCTATGTATAGTAGATATTTCTATTACAGTTCTCTCTCTGTTTACATACTGCACTTCTTTCAGTACTTGTATCTTACTTTACTGTATGATTATATTTTCTAACCTGCTATGATCTGTTGAGATGTACTGTGCTCGCTCCAGTCCTGACTGGACCTGTTGATAAATTTTACAGATAGCCTGGAGGTGCCTGCTAGCCTAGAGGAGACACAGTAGGGTTTGTTTAGGTAGTTATTTCTTTTGGTCTGGAGTTGTATTTACTTTGTGGATTACTGTATCTTTATTTGAGTTTGAGATGTACTTCTGGGTTCATGTATCTTAGACACTTAGACTTCTATCTCCTGTATTTAGTTTGGATTTCATGTTTTATCTATCCTTATCATGCTCTACCTTAGATGTGATTGAATTTGTGTATCTGCTATGTCACCCCCATTCGGGGAGTATAAACTGCTTAGCTTTATATTGTTAGATGTTTGACCTAGGACAGCGTTCTACCGTCGACACTGCGGCGTAGGCTGGGCGTCGTTACGTTCTCGTGCCCTAACTCTAGGGTGCGGGTCGTGACACGTTTTTAGTGGTGGCCCATGCAGGTCGAGACTAAAGTGTAGTGGTATTCGAACTTGAGTACCACTACAGCCTGCAGTAGGATTAGATATATTTGAAGATACTCAATCACAGCTAGGATCCCTTGAGAGATTCCTGGGACGACCCTGGAGAATCTTATTTAACTTCGATTTGAAAACTCTCTGTTTCCCTTGATTGGATTCATTTTACTTTTGTTGTTAAATTTGATTTTATGGATTATTATTGAAATTGAGTTAGTATTTATTGATTTTGATGAAGATTGTTGAATTTTGAATCTTGATGATTCGTTGATAAATTTGATTTTTTTTTGTATTCGTTGTTGATTTAAATTTAATTTTTGTCAAGATGAAATTATATGGGCTATGTCATCTAAGATTTGGAATCTAGTCTTCTACAGTCATATAGCCAGCATGGTGAGGACATATAGTTGACTTGGATATATTTCTCGGGTGTGGGAATTTAAGGTTTTCGCAGCCAAGCTAGCGGCATCGCGAGAATGTTAAATACCATGATTCTAGATATATGTGCATAAGTCAAGGGCTCTGTGATTATCGTAGCCTTGCTCACTAGTATGACGAGGATTTAGAGTACCATAATTTTGGACAGACGCATATGATTATCAGATTGTACTTTAAAAAGTTTTCGAACATGTTTTCTCTACTTTTGTTGCAGTCCTTCAAAAAAAAAAGAGAATTATTAATTGGCTCGTTTTGTTTAGTTTTGCTTCTCATTATTTAACTCAGGAGTAAGTTTAGTTGGTTTTATAAACCTTGTGAAATTTCTTGCTATGAGTTTTTCATAATATGAATCGATAATTTTGCTAGACTTTATCTTAAATTTGATATTTTAACTCTGGATTTTAAAATGGTTTCCTCTTTTAAAACGGATAAGCAGAACATATTTTATTACCATTTCTTTTCCTGCCAATATTTTAGTACCATCATTCCTTGTCTTATATAACTATCCTGATTACATCAATTCCCTGTCTCGTATATAATTCTGTCAGCTATACCTCGAAAACTCTTGAACCTTCATACCATTTTGCCTGAGAAATGTTGAGAAAGTGACGTAAATCATCTAGTACGGAAATGATGTGATTGGTTATCATATGATAATTTTATAGGAATCAAAATGTTGGATGTAAAAAAAATTTTTGAGATAGAAATGTGGTAAAGGTTTAGAATGGAATTGAGTGATAAATGTTATCAATTTAGAAACAATTGCAGAAAATTTGGTTATGAGTAATTCATGGATGTATTTCAAAACTAATGAGGATATCAGAGGTCAACCTAGTTTTGAGAACTAGAAATCTTGGTTATTGATTCTTGGAACTATTACAAGGCTATGTGAAATTTAGAGATGGAAATGAGAATTTGATTGTTTTCTATGATTATGCGAAGTTGAACCAGATATTGTAAGAGGGTGACTAGAGACAAAGAAAACAAGGATTTTAAGCTATAGGAATTGTTTTAGATGATTGGAGAAATTGTAGAATTCAAAAGGAAAATAATTGAAGGTGAACGTTGAGGAAATTATGAAGGTTGATTTAAACAAGAATAAAATTTTGCGTGGCATAGTGGTATTGGAGTTTAGTAGATGCGAGACTTGACTTAAACAAGTACAAGGATTTTATAAACTGAATTTAGAGGTTTCGGATCTAAATTAAAACGAGGTGAAGGAATTTGGAATTTTGGTTAAACGAATAAGTGTTGACTCCTAAATAAGAGGGGTATGTTCGGGGAAAATATTTTAGAAGTTTGAAATTTTGTCTAGGGTGATCATGGTAAAAGTTTAGATGACTGAAGATTATAAAATTTTTGAGGGTAGATATATAACGGTTGATTTATATTAGGATTTGTGAGAAAATATGATTAGCAAATGGTAAACTGGTAATGTTAGAGAGAGATGATTAACTGACCTTCGTATGAAATCCTTTCGTGTTTTCTCTAAAAGGATTTTCAACATCATTGAATCCTAGTTCCTTAATCACGACCAAATCAACTTCGACTATCTTTTTATCATAATTATATCTTGGTTTGTACTTAATTGAATTAAATTTGATTGTGACCTGAATCTCTATCCTTGTATGCTCGTTTTCAGACTTTGTTGAACCTGTCCTCCACATTGCCTAAATCTTGATTTCCTCCAATTTGATCAACTTAGATCGTGTCGAGACTAAATTTCTTAATATATATTTTGATTGGATTTCCATGAAATTGACTTTCATTCTTAAACTTGTGGTTTTGATTTTTCTTGATTAGTACCCCTTTTAGATAAATGGTAGTTATCCTTATTATTTTTTGATGAGTACCAGTTTCATATAGGATGGGAGACCGCCTTACAGTTTTGATAATTTGTTATTTCTGTAACTTTTTCGTTCAGCACCCTAGATTGCTTGTGTATTTTGATACCCTATGACCGATTCAGTTAGCATGACTAGTATACCTAGATGAGACTTTCACTACCACCGTATGCCATGACCCTGGACGTTGTTCTTTTTGATGGTATGATTTGTTTAAGTTCTGGGACTTGATTGTGGGGGTTTGACCTAGAGGGAGTATGGACATTTTAATTTCGAGGACGAAATTTTTATAAGGTGGGTAGGATGTTAGCACCCTGAATTTCGGGTTGATTTTTTTTATTTTCTGATTTATTGGTTTCGATAAATAATTAATTCTGTTATTTATTTTTTCCTTAAGTGTACTTTCCCGTGCTATTGATATTTGGAGTATCAGGGATGTTCAATTCTGGAAATATTCTTCATGAGTTTTGGAGAGGACACAATTACCTTCATGACGGTATATAGTGTCCCATCCAAACTTGTTCCTTGTGCTCTTTCTGCTTTGCTGAACTTCGGGTCGGTTTAGACCATTTAATTGTTATTTATTTTCCCACTCTTTTTCTTGATCATTTTCAGCGCGTTACCATGACATTTAAATTGGGAGCGCAAGACCAGTCAGTTTCTTGAAACCAACTCCTCATTGATGATCTACTCGAGACGCTCGTCACCCATGACCTTCGTGTCCCACTCAGACACGTCATTTTGTGCTCCATTTGATTCGCGCAACTTTCCCGACACGTGACCCGATTTTATTTCACTCCACGGCGTCACATTCATCTTCCAACTTGATTTGTGGGTCCCCTGTCGACCAAAACATGTCCGCCCCAACTATGGACATGGCCCACATTGAGCCTACTACCCGTCCGCCACTTGTGTCCCATTTATTGGAATTCCCATGTGCTACTTATTCACTCATGATCATCAACGTCTATTTTTAATTCTATTTTTGCATCATGTCCGATTTTGACTCAATCCGGCTCCACCGAGTCCAGTCCAGCTTTGTGTTGCCCTCAATCATGTCATCCTCATAATTCTTGCCCAAAAATATCAAGTGCTAATTTTGCCTATTTTTAATATTTAAAGGAAAATTTCTATTGATTTTTACCCATTGGAATGATCCCATTTTCTAGCTATAAATTCTTAGCCATTGAATTTCCCTCTTTAAATCCTAACCCTCCATTCCTAAACTTTTCCTCACAGCACATGTGTGCCGGCCCTAAATTCTAGGGAACACACTTTTTCAAATTCCCCCCTCTCATTAATTGTTAACTCTCTCTCTCTTTCCTAATAAAAGAACAACACAACAACACTTCAACAACAACAAACTTCACCACCACCATTCCTTCCTCCTCTCAGCTTCCATGCCCGACCACCTCCTCCTCCTCTTGGCTGGCCAAGCCCTGGCCCAGCCTGGCCGTCGACCACCATGGTCTCCTCCAATCTCCTCCTCCTCCAATCTCCTCCCCTCTTCCTTCTCCAAATGACCATCACCATCACCACCAAGCCGAACCACCACAACCAGCCACCTCCTCGGCCACCTCCCCTCCTCCCTGGCCGTGGCTGGCCGTCGGCCACCGACGCGCCACCACCATCTCCTCATCTCCTTCCTCCTCCTCACAAACCAAGCCATCACCACCACCTCATTTCCGCCGCCATTGGCCGCGCCTCCGTCGACACCCCGCCGCGTGGTCGCCGCCCCCTCGTCGCCGACCATGCCCTGCCATCGCCGTCGCCATGCCCGACCGGGCAGCTCTCGTACAGCCGCGCACGCAGCAGCGCACGAGTGCCATGGGCGCACGTCGGCGCACGTGCATGGCGCCACCGCCGCCGTGGACGCCGTGGTCGTGACCCCCCCGTGTCGAGCGAACTCCGGCGACCCCCTGGGTCAGCGTCTTCTCCTCCAGCGCGACGTATAGGCGATTCGTGCGTTTTGCACGACGTCCCGTCGTGACGCGCGAAATAAAGTTCGTTTTGACGCCCCGTCGCAGCGACTTCGCGCACATTTTTCCAGAGATCCGACCGTTGGATCGACGATTTCTTCGCTCCTCGCAATCTCGGTATATCCACCTTCATTCCTGTCAATTTTCGTCCGTTAATTTTATCGTTTGATACATGAAAACCGGCCACCAAGTTGACCGTTTAAATTGTATTAAATTTGGACAGTTTCGCGGGGCCAACTTCGTCAGCTTGTATCTCCTCCACCGCAGCTCCGTTTGGCGTGCTACCAGTTCCGGTGCGAAGCTGGTATAACCCTCTTACTTCCCCTCCAGTTTTGTTTCATTGTGAGCTTGTTTGATTGGTTGAATTCGACGCCAAAGTTGGCCGTCCGAATTCGTAATTTCTAACTTGTAAAATTCTGTTTTTGAACACGGGACTCCAGATTTCATTTCTGACACCACCATTGGACTTGTGGCATCGTTCTGGCATGTTTTCATATAAAATTTGTTAGATTTGTAGAATGTGGGCCCGGGCACGTTTTTCGGTGCAAAGCGGGTCCTACATTCTGGGTCAACGAGACTTTTTGACGCCGGTTCATCGAAATCCAATTCCGGATACACCATGAGTTCGTATCATCATTCTGGACTCATTGACATATAATTTGCTAGGTTTTGGTGGACATTGGGTCTGGCACGCATTTCGGTGCAAGTCGGATACCAATATCCGTGTCAACGGGTCATTTTGAGATCGGCTCAACGGAATCCAATTTCGGAGATACAGTTGAGTTCATATCATCATTCTGGACTCGTTGACAGGTAGTTTGCTGAGTTTTGAGAACTTTGGCTCCGGCACGCATTTCCGTGCAAACCGGAATTCCAAGTTCTGGTCAACGGGCCAAAATAAGATCGGGTCAACGGAATCCAATTCTGGAGATACCGTTGGGTTCGTATCGACATTCTGGTTGCGTGGACATATAATTTGTTATATTTTATGGACTTGTTTTCTTGCACGTTTTTCGGTGCAAAACGGCTCCGACACGGATACCGTTTTGACCCGAAATTACCTTTTTGCCGTTGTGTCTAAATTGGACCGTTGGGTAGGCTATCCTAGCTAATTTGACCATTCTGGACACGTTGGCGATGTCCATTTCATCGTCCGACAATGTTTGTTGATAATTTTTCTGAGTTTAACCTTTTAATAATTAGTTAATAATTAATTCACATAATGTTCGTATTTCGGGATTAGTACAACGAAACTGAGATCAGTCAATTCCAGTGATCTCACATCGCTGAAATTGACAAGTTGGATACGTGGATCACTATGATAAGATTATCAACCTTACCGATAATCTTCTTATCTCGATTTGCGTGCCGTAAGTTTCGACGTACAAATAACGAAGTACACTTTAATAATTAGATTAGATTTATCCTGTTTGACCAGAGTTGACCAGTTGACCCAAAGTCAACTGTAAGTCAACACTTGACCTAGTTTGACTAGATTATTGACCGGAGTCGACCTAGAGTTAATTTGACTTAGAAGAACCTAGAATAATGTAGATTGCCTGTAGGGATTCATTTATTTCAACTTAAACTCCTTGTAACCTGTGTTGCTTTAAATAGGACTCTGTGGCTTCAGTGGGACCCTCTCTACTTATCAGCTGTTCAGGTTATCGAGGCGAGTACATTCTCTGATCATTTCATATCCTGCTTAGAATTATTTCCTGCAGTAGATTACTTTACTTGTACTGTCACGTTGGTCATACGGATTGGTACTATATGGATTCTTTCTTGAGATGTTATCCTTAGGGAGCATCGGGTACTCTATGTTCTGTGCGTTTCACTTTCATAGCGTATCATATGCTTCTTGGTTCTTTGATCACTTACGACATGTACCCTCATGATCGTAGAGTCTTCCTGGAATCTTACACTGTTGGGTTACCCCCAGAATCCCTATTTTTATGGGACTTACACTGTTGGGTTATCCCCAGAATCTCCATTTTTATGGGACTTACACTGTTGGGTTATTCCCAGAATCCCCATTTTTATGGGACTACTATGTATCACCTTCGGGGTCTACCATCCTTCGGGGGCTTACCACCTTCGGGGTCTATCACCTTCGGGGTCTGCTACATAGCATCATATAACATAACTTGGCTGGATCCTTGTGTATTGATCGGGGGTACGGGGGAGTATTACATGTTCATTTGTACTCTGACTCACTAGTCACTGCTAGTTCCCTATGTATAGTAGATATTTCTATTACAGTTCTCTCTCTGTTTACATACTGCACTTCTTTCAGTACTTGTATCTTACTTTACTGCATGATTATATTTTCTAACCTGCTATGATCTGTTGAGATGTACTGTGCTCGCTCCAGTCCTGACTGGACCTGTTGATAAATTTTACAGATAGCCTGGAGGTGCCTGCTAGCCTAGAGGAGACACAGTAGGGTTTGTTTAGGTAGTTATTTCTTTTGGTCTGGAGTTGTATTTACTTTGTGGATTACTGTATCTTTATTTGAGTTTTGAGATGTACTTCTGGGTTCATGTATCTTAGACACTTAGACTTCTATCTCCTGTATTTAGTTTGGATTTCATGTTTTATCTATCCTTATCATGCTCTACCTTAGATGTGATTGAATTTTGTATCTGCTATGTCACCCCTATTCGGGGAGTATAAACTGCTTAGCTTTATATTGTTAGATGTTGTGACCTAGGACAGCGTTCTACCGTCGACACTGCGGCGTAGGCTGGGCGTCGTTACGTTCTCGTGCCCTAACTCTAGGGTGCGGGTCGTGACACGTAAAGTGAAGGAGTGACAGAGAAGGAGAGTTTTTCCCCTTAGCTTAAAAGAAAACTAGAAAGAGAGAGAGAAAGAGAGAGAAAATGAGAAATAATGATGGTTCTCATTCTTATATAATATGCTAGAATATATCTCACCGTTGGATCAAAATCCAAAGGTTTGATCAACATACAAGTGACTTCCTTTATGTTTTACTTCTTAATAGGGCATCATCGATCATAAGGATGTTGCAAAGGAAATAAAGATAGTTCTTTTATTAGGGCATAAAGGTAAAGGAAAGAAGGGCCAGAAATCACACACCTAGAATTTGCCGAGAGAATGAGAACTACTTCACGAAGATCAATCTTCCCTTATGCATTCTCCTGTAATGGAACCAATGTCGATTCATTATACTTCTTCTATTTTTCTTTCTCTTTCTCCAAGATTCCCAAAATAATGCATAAATCCATGAAAGCGAACGATGAAATCATTCATAAAAAACAATCAAAACACATTCATAAAGCCAAAACGTCCAACGAAAACAACATTGAAAAAGGATGGTAAGAGACTCTTATATAGAGTTTTATTTTCCAAGACATGAATTCACTATATTTGGACTTATTTCAATAGAAACCATTCCATATATAAATAGGATATGATCTCAATGCATTTGTCCGATTGACTAGATGTTAAAAGGTTTCCTCACATAATCCAGTTCCTGACCGAGTTATACTATCCACAAGCCAACACAATGCTACTTCCAGAGCAGGGCACTACAACAAACTGATAGTTTTTAGCCATAAACTAGGGTTAGGGTTATCTAATCTAATATGGGTGCTAACCATATGGCATATTGTCATGGAGGGTTGTCCATGCATTAGCTTAGTTATACAGAAATCCAAGAAACACAATTAAGTTGCATATGCCATTATTCTGATTTGAAAACTGAGTACTACTCGAGTATCTCACCTTGTGATACTCAAGACACAAAAATCGATGAAACCACAGAAAACTGATTCTAGGCTAGAAACAAAAAAAAACCAATGATGTTGATCAATATGAGATAAAATTTGGAATTACGAAATATAGTATAAACCACGCATTATGATAAAAATAATTTAAATACAAAAAATTCAGAAATACAAAAATGGAAAATATGCATCACAGCTCTATCCTCCTTAGAAAAATTAGTCATCGAAATTTCAACTAAGGCTAGACAAGCAAGTCTTGATACTGAAAAAAACATATGGTAATCATAAAACCCTGAGTATCAAGGAAGATAAATAAGTGAATTATTTTTGGGGCAGAGTAATAACGATTATCACATCAGATATACCTTTAATTTTTTATTATTATCTAGCCCTCCATCCCATGTCGCGACGAACTACTCTCACCGATTTTCTAACTCTATGGTTTCAGAAATACATTATTTCGTCTGGCCCATCTGCATGTTATTTATGTAACTTTTATTTTTCTTATAGGGAATTGCAATTGCTAATGAGACTTTTATCGTGTCTCCGGATTTTCAAGATGGATTAACAAAACTACCCTTACTTTATTGTAATTTTAGAATAAATTAAATTTATAGCTTTTTTTTATAAATTAAAAATATTTTGATAATACACTTAAAAAATAGAAATAAATACACCAACCCTCCTATGGTTCATAAGTATTACAGAGACTACCCCTATTTGAAACTAATTACACTCACCACCCCTCTCCTTTAGAAATTTTATAAAACATAGGGGTAGTTAGTGTTATATTTTTATAGAAAATAGAAACTATAGGGGTGATCCGCGTAATTAGTTTCAAAGTAGGGATAGTTTCTGTAATAAGTGTAAAACATAGGAATAGTTAACGTAATTTGCCCTAAAAAATAGAAATAAATACACTAAAAAATATGTGGACATTACAAAAACTTCATTGACAAATAAAGTTTACTTCTTATATCCCACCACAACACACACACACACACACACACACACACACACACACACACACAAATAGGAAAAGAAAAGAAAAAGTAAAAAAAATCCTTACAGTCAAAATTGCCACTCAAATCCCAAGACCACAAGCCTTGCATCTCAAGTCTCGACCACATCAATACATCATCAACATGCGTCTTTCTCACTTCTCACATAACATAGATATAATCGTCACGACCCTCTCTCTCCCCTCTCTCCAAAAATGCCTCCTTTTCCTCTTCCTCCAAGCCTCGAAGACCTCCAACAGAAGCTCACCACTGCGTTGAGGCCATGGGACCGGTCCGTTCAGTTCTGGGTCAGGGCTGCAGACATCTACTCGAGCTACAAGGTCCCATCCTCTCCTTTATGCCTCTGCCATTTGTTTCCTTGGTCCTTACTTTGTGGTGTTGGTGGTATGTCGATGTGTAGGTTTGCCAGCTGCGGACGACGTTCGTGAAGGACAGGGAGAAGCAGGAGGCGATGTGGGAGAGGCAGCACGAGCACGCCGCCGAGAAACTCTACTCCCTCTGCACTGATCTCGGCGGACTCTTCCTCAAGGTGATGCTTCCCTTTTTTTTTTCTTTTGGTGCACGGACATGGATGCGTCAATGACACGTTTCGGACACGGCAACACGGATGTGGCACGCCTGATGTGTCCGACGCGACACGGCATGGATTTTCGTTTTTTTTTTTTTTGGGTTTCATTTCTCGCTTTGGATGTTGGATAACATGTCATGGATGTTTGATAGTTTATTCTTGTGCGTAATGTGATGTATGGGTTTGCTTTTGTTACAGAATTAGTTGTGGTTCTACTTTTTTTTTTTTGGTTTGATTTTTGCTCAATTATGTGTAGTTTATGGGATCGAAGTGATGCAAATCGTAGAGTGTAGATTGTTTTATTGCTAAGTGGACTAGAGCAGCTGAAGAGATGCATGCCATTTACTTTTTTCTCAAAGGAATGACGAAGACCCGAAAACACTTAAATGAATGCTATGGACATGATCAAGAAGATAGTTCAAATGAATAATGCTTGAAATTTATATGTTTCTCCCTTCAAGAAAACGCAAGTAAAAGAAGAAAGAGGAAATGTAGCAGACAGAATCTAGAACACTAAGGCTGTGTTTGCTTAATTGTAAAGTGGAGGAAAGGAAAAGAAAAAGGAAAGGAAAATAAAATGAAAGAGAAAGTAAAGTAAAGTAAAAAAGAAAAGAAATTCGGAAATTTGTTTGGTTAATAGAAAGTTGAAAAGAATATCACGGAGGAAGTTAGGAAAAGAAACAAGACTGGGTAAAGACAACGATAATGTGAGGATGGTTGGTATCGATTATCGAGGTCAGTGTAGTGACGGGGTGGAGAGGGAAGGCCAAATAAAATTTTCGAGGAAGGAAAATGGATTCCTTGGGTGGTGGGAGAGAAAGGGAAAGAAAAATTCTTAGCATATGAGATTATGTTGCTTTCACTTTCTCTTTTCATTTGTAACCGAACAATTTAAAACTATTTTCATTTTTTCCTTTTCCTTTCATTTCTCACTTTCCAACCAACCAAACATAGCCTTAGCCTAAGAGAATGATTAGAGCAGAAAAGGAAATAATAATAAAGAGAAAGTTATAAGAAAAACTCCAAATAGGTGCATACAAAAATAAGAAAAAAATGTTCCAAAATTTTTTAGGCAGCAAGATCTCCCCTAGGAATTGGATATTAAATGCCCCAGTTCAATCTAATTGAAGGTGTTGATGGTCACTTCAATCTTGGGGTCTTTCTCTAAGTATTCAAGGCTAAAGTGCGATCTTGGAGTCTTTCTCTAAGCTACTCGAGGCTTAAGAAAACGAAATAAATACAAAGACAAAAACTGAATAGAAAAAAAAATTGTGGATCATGATATGCTAATCCATTAAGGCACCAAAGGCTTGAGATGGACTTCTATTTTCTTAGGATGTAGTTAACTAGATAGAATTGAGGGTTTGGAGAAGATGGCTAGAGAGTTATACTGGAATTCGAGTACTAACCGGCAACTATTCTGGTTTGTGATGACATTGTGGTGAGTTGGAGGGCTTGTTATTATCTCCAGAGCAAGAGAAGGAAAATAGTGGTCAATTACATGTGCATGATGTATATAACTATATAGTCTATGATAAAGTCTCTTGCATTTCAATGTTCAATGGTGGTCTTGTGGAACATGCCATTGGTGATCTCCGTATCATTTGGTTATTCACATGATATTGGGATTATAGGTTTAGGATAGAATATTCTAAAATGTAATTTTAGAGCATTATCATGTGCTATGATCCAAATGATGTGTACTTGTGTGGATATGTATGGATGAACAAGGTGCAATTGAGTCGACTCTTATTAGAAGGCTGGGAATATGTCTACTTGAGGTGGCATGGAGGTCACTGAGTGGCAAGACAATATTAAGTTGTTAGTTGGCTATGTTTTGACTTGTGGTTCATGTAACTAACAAGTTCTGGAGAATCTAATCATAAAAGGTGTACCTATTGTGGGTGTGAGGTGAAGCGACTACAAACAATTTTGTGCTGTCCGATTAAGGTTAGCCAACTGCGTGGTAAGTATAAGTAGTTTTTGACAATAATAATTAAGACACTTTGTTGCCGTAAATCGAATGAAACTCTATAAGTGTGACAACACCCACAATGTCTCATGCATTTAAAGCTACAAATCGAATGAAACTCTTTAAGTGTAACAATACCCACAATACCTCACGCATGTAACTCTTCTTTGGATTATTTAGAGCAAATTTTTTGGGGGAAACAGGAGAAACCACCATCAAGTAGTCGTACCATGGTTTTTTTCCTTCAATTTTTGAGGTAAATGATAGTTGTATAAAAATAAATAATATGCAATCTCCTATCATTAACACTTTTACAAATGTATTTATTTACATTGCTAATAGTCTACCCTTGTCTGACCCTCTCATTAACCTTTCTAGTCTCAATCAACATAATAATACCATTTTAAACAAAATACTACCAGTACAAATAAAAATAGTGGAAAATATTTGATCCATGCCTGCAACCTAGCTTAATTCTTTATGTTTCTCACTCTTCTAAGATAAATATTCTTGCCACCCTACTCCTCTGCTATCAAAATTTTCAACTCACTTCATCAATTCTTGAGTTCGTGAGGATACTTTATTACTTAACTTTCTTGATATGTTAAATGTTGTAGTTTGTTTCAATCTAATGTTATAATGCCTTTTGTGAAACTCTAATAGTGATCACAGTAGGCTCTTCAAGATAATTGGCCTTCTCCTTTAGATCAAGTTTACGTTCTTTTGGGTTTGTACTTTGTAGTGGAGAGGAGGAGATTTGGTATGTCTTATGTTCGACTTATTCTAGAGTAGCAAAGCAGTTTTTACAGTAGTCACCAACTTCTGTCGTAGATTATTTGGTATCATGATCGTGAACATTTTCTATGGATTGTTTAGTTGTTTTTACATGGATCTTATATTTTTTCATATTGTAACAGACAAGGCTCGCATTATAGACCGATACCAATGCGTATTGGCCATATTGTATCTGTTTTGGCATTTTTATCTGATACTGATCCACATCAATACCGAATGATAACGAAATTAGGACACTCTTTCCTTGTCAATTCAACAAGACTAAAAATTGAAAGTTAAAGAGAGAAGTGAAGCAAAAAAACAGCATGGATACAATGATTTCCAAATATCAACATGCTACAATGTGTGGATAAAACTTCTTAGCGATGTACTATAACCATTACCAATTGTCAAAGTTGTATACTATAAATCCACAATGCTAATACATCTTAATAATATTCCATTTAAAACTATATATTGTGGGGGTACTTTGTCTAAAAACAAATAAAATAAACAACCATATCAATTGTAGGTGAATGCAACAATGTTGAATATTTTTTCATTTAAAATTCATGGGAAACAAAAACTAATTGATAAGATTAAACATGTATGATTTTTTTTTTTTCATAGTTTAAAAACTTATTTCTTATTATCTTCAACCAAGAATTCCAGAACTCCTATCCAAATTGCCGATACCTATACTCATAAGAAGGATCCGGAACCAACTTTGATATGGACTGCGAAGCTTGGTAATAGCTATTTTGCGTCACATTTTATTGCAGCCTGTAGGCTTGTTCTTTGTTGTTTTTAAGTGATTGCTTTTTCTGAATGGAATATAGAATGAAGGAGATACTTTTCAAAGTCAAAGGGGTTCCATTGCATCCTATATACTATAGCACAGGTTTCTTTCAGTATCCAGTGTTCTTACTTATTTAATTTTGTTTTAAATGTTGTTGTGGTCTAGTGGTCACACTAGTAAGGGAGGGGAGGATTGGGCGTGGGTTCGAATTCCAACACGGGCAATAATAATGGGAGGGAGTCTTGGTGCTAGTAGCCCATGACAGGGACTGTTTATAAAGCCTGGCCTGATCTAAAAAATAAAATTGTTTTAAATCTAGGACTTGTAACGCTTAGTGTGGATGTTTTCTTTTTCCAAAATATAGTATGAGACTTGAAACTTAGTTAATTCTTACTTGGGCCTTTATTTGAGGAATGGACTACGGGATCTAGATGTCCTTTTGCGTTAAAGCTTTGTTCCTACAACAACAACACTTTATCCAAAACTTTTGGAGTCGGCTTTTTGAGTCCTTTTCTTCCATTCATCTTTGTTAAGGGCCATGTACTATGTAACAATAACAAAAATTATATTCTTCTTCGCGGCTTCAATTCATATTCGTTTAGGCCTACCTTTTAGTCCTAGTGGTTCCTTAAACTACTATCTTATCTATCCTTCTTACTGGTGGATCAATTGGTCTGCATTGCACATCTCCAAACCTCCAAGATAGTTTCTCTCATCTTGTCTTCACTTGATGC
The DNA here is from genome assembly GCA_029216955.1 of Iris pallida. Lineage (NCBI taxonomy): Eukaryota > Viridiplantae > Streptophyta > Magnoliopsida > Asparagales > Iridaceae > Iris > Iris pallida. The sequence continues at coordinate 54,155 of JANAVB010043556.1, read as the reverse complement.
CACCTCCAATTTCCTACGGAGGCCACATGTCCAAACCAATTTATCGTTACTCATCCATCTTAGCATTCTCATTTTAGCTACACTAACATCTAGATATGATGTTTCTTAAGTACTCAACACTCCAAATGGCTGGTCTTATGGCTGTATTATAGAACTTTCCTTTCAACTTCAATGGTATCGTGCCATCACAAAATACTCCAGAAGCATCTCTGCATTTCAGCTATCCTTTTTTTTCTATTCACATCATCCTTCTCAATTTTAACTTTGTTCATAAGGGACTTTACTTTATTTTCTCTAGTCAGGATTCCTATGGTGAAAATGACTATAATTGGTTCAGTGTTCGGCCTAGGCGCTGTTCGGCCTCTAAACGCAATAAAAATCTCCTAGTTGGCCGACCAAGGCGCCAATTCGGTCCTGTTTGGCGCCTAAACGGCCTGTTCGGTTGGGCAGGATTTTTTTTTTTTTTTTTTTTCAAATTTGAAATTTCAAAAAAAAAAAATCAGATTTCAAAAATTCAATTTTAAAAAAAAATCAGATTTTTTTTTTGCAATATCTTCAAAAAATTTCAATAAAATTCACAAAATTCCACATATTTCAAATTTCTAAAGAAAAAAATAAAATTTCTGTGCGGCCCGTTAGGCGGCCTAGGCGCTAGGCGGACCTCCGCCGCACCGATTCCGCCTAGCGAAATCTATAACACTGAATTGGCTACTATCTGCTTTTTATTATATTTTACCTATATGCACTTTTCTTGTGCATTATATTCTTCTGGATTTCAATTACGTCTCATTCATTTCACTGTAAGATTTGATATCATACAGATTATTATTTTTATTTTATGATTATTCTCCAAAGAATAAGATTGAATTGGCTTTAATACTCTGTCCTGTTGGAACTTGCTAGCAGTTTGCTCAAATTGTAGGTAAACCTGATTTAGCCCCAGCTGCCTGGGTGAGAAGACTTGTTACATTGTGTGATAAAGCTCCTTCAACCCCATTTCCAGTAGTTTGCCGTATTCTGGAGGAAGAGTTAGGCCAAAACTTCAGTGACCTCTTTGAACGATTTGACGTTGAACCTGTTGGATCTGCTTCAATTGCACAGGTTTTTTCTATCAAGAGGATTTTACATTTATAATTATTTGTTCGGCACATGGTTGTGATTCATTATTGCTCCAATTTTGGAATATATGCTAATCAGGTATATGATATATGACTAGCTGTTAATACTTCTATAATAGCACTAATAGTTGTTAAGAAGGAGCTGAGATACATAACTATGACATGGGTCCATGACATTCTTATCAAGGGAGTAACAATTAGGATGGTCCAGAAAACGAGGATAATAAAAAATCATGCTTCAATTTTTTTTTTTTATGTTTATACATCTCTTCAGCTTCCTATATGCTCATCTTTTCCAGGAATATCCTCTTGTTTTATTGTTTGAGATGTGCCACCAAGCTCCAAGCAGTATATTGCTTCAGACGGAATTCCTTTCTTCATCTTTTTATCTTTCTTGCAGTCAATCATAAGTGACTAATGTGAACATTGTTTTTTATAGCCATTTTGAATTTTTTGGATCTAAATTGAGCTTTAGTTTTGATGGTTGGGGTTCATTTTTAGATATTGCATTACAAGATCAATTAGAACAACAGAAGGAAGAGGTTTTAAGCGTTACTATACCCTTAGAACTGAAAGATAAAATATCTGTTGTGGAAACAAACTTAGAGAGTTTTTTTGTTGAAGGAAAACAGTAATGCATTATGCAGGGTCATAAGGTACCATCTTATATCACATGGGTATTGTTAAGTACTAGTCTTTGGGCTTTAGTCCCACATCGGGTAGAACCAATAATGAGAGGTTGACTCTCTCTTATAAATATGTACTCACTCATATCAATGAATTCATCCAATTGTTCTTTCCACATGGTATCATAGCCGTTTCTATTCCCTCTCTCCTTCTAATCTCCCCTAGCCGCCACCCTACCCCCTACCCGCCTCCGCTTCCCTCCCTCACGCCCTTGTCTCCGCTTGCATCTCCGCGCCTCCGCCTCCCTGCGCCCAGCTTCGCCCGCCTCCGCCTTCCTGCTGCCCGACTAGCCCCACTCTGCCTCCGCCTCCCTGTCTCGCTGCAACCCAGCTCAGCTTCGCCCGCCCTCCCTCCCTGCCTCCGCCACTATGCAGCCTGCCTGGCCCAACGCAACCTCTGCCGTTCAATCCTAACCCTAACCCTAGCCCCTTCATGTCCCTTTACAGTCGCCAAACCCTAACCCTAGCCCCTTCCAAGCACCCGCCCACCCCCCTAAAATCCTAACCTAGGTTATGAAAAAAAAACAGACACGAACAAAAACCAAATTTGTTTTTTTTATTGGCATTGAGATTGTCAGGGGGCAAACCGTGATCGTTTATATGAACCTTTGAACCTCGACAACGACATCAGGAGTTAACAGAGAGCAAACTTGATTGTTTGTGTGAATCTCCGTTTCTGGTCCGGTATTCATATCAGGATCTAATGGAGAGCAAACTAGTTTTGTGTGAATCTTTGTCTTGGCTTGTATGATCCGCCTTCGATCTCTGCCAGGTATGCGCGAGCCAGTCGTGAACATCGCGCATTGGCGAGATTGATGTGAATATCGGGTCGTGACGATCAAACGATAGTCGAATCGAGAACCTGAAGGATGTCGAAGAGTGCGGTGAATAGCATTGTTGGTAGCACTAGTTGGAAACACAGAGACTGGGACACCGATCACTGGTATAACGATTTCTTCTATTCGACTTATCAATCGGAGGCTGGATGGTTCGGACAGCTACTCTACGTGGCGCAAGGTCTAGAAAATGCTTCGGCTAATGCAGTTGTCAAAATATCTAACTGACAACCCTTCGACGAAGATTGATCCCACATTTGAGGAGTGGGGGACTGATGATAGCAAACTATTTACATAGTTGATGAATTCGATGGAACCATCAGTCGAGGATATGGTTCAGAACACGGATTCAATGAAGGAGTTATGGGAGCTCCTAACGGATGTGTTTGGTGGCAAACGCGATTTGTCTCAAATCTATGGCTCAATTGTTGGCGTCTACCGAGCTGATCAAGGAGACAAGTCACCTAAGGAACACTTCCGTGCCTTTAAGGCCATTACTAATGAGGTGGATCGCGTGTTTCCTTTGACGACGGATATCCATGAAGCGGGGACTTAATGTCAATAGCTCTATGTCATGGCATATCTCGTCTCACTTCGTCTTGATGCAGACTCTGCACTGTCTCAGATTATTGCTGGGGCCGAGGCTCCATCTCTGATGGAAGTCCACTTTCGTGTTCTACGAACAACAAAAGTAATTGGGCTTGATATAAGTGATGTACTTACTGATCGATCTGCCTTGGGTGCTGTTTATGGTGGATTTCGTGGCCGTGTTGGTAAACGCAAATTACCTAGTCTACCATCACGGTTAGCATTGGTTGGAATGCTGACCGTGATGGTGGATGAGGTAATAGAGGACGACTATGCACATGCTTCAATTGTGGTAAACCTAGACATTTTCAGTGGTAGTGTCCCAAAGTTCCTACTGCCAATGTTGCATTGGATGCTCATGATAATGAAGAGCGATCCGTGCAGATTATTGTAGACCCAGCGCTCTAAATTTTGGCCTAGGCGGCGCCTAGGCGCTGGGCGGCCGCCGGCCGCACCGATAATCCTCTAGGCGGCAGTCCTAGTCGGTTATCGGGCTTAGGCGGTCCTAGGCAGCTACCTAGGCCGAAATTTTTTGAAAAAATTTCAAAAAAAGTATTTTTTTTGAACTTACATGCTGTCGCCGTCGCCTCCGGCAACGTCCGCCACCGCCGGTGTCGTCTCCCGCCGCCGCCGCTACGTTGAAACCCGTCGCCGCTGCTGTTGCTGTTGCTGTTGCTGTTGCTGGAGTATGGAGAGGGGAGAGGAGAGAGGAGAGAGATGGATCTCTCCCCTTTTATTTAAGTCATAAACCAAAAAAAATTGTTACAAAAAAAGTGGGGGAGAGGATTCGAACTCAGAGCCACCTATAGGTGAAAATAACTTATATACTTGCTACTAACCATAAGAGCTCATGAGCTTTTATGTTTTTTGTTACATATAAGTTATATATGCTATACTTAACATATATTTAGAAAAAAAATCAACCGAGGCGGCGACTAGGCGGCCTAAGCGGCCTAGGCGCTAGTCGGCCCTCCGGCGCACCGACTCCGCCTATACAGAATTCGTCGAATTTCATGCTCAGCGACGTGGAGGAGCCTCTACATTTGGATCCATTGTCGGATACTAAGCGACGTGTGTGGTAAGATCAAAGCAATGGGTGACTGGCTTGGGTGTGTCTGATCACATAACACGCGGTGCATGCAAGGTTCTAAATAGCGGTAGGCGGGTGCACGACGGAGAGAGTCCGCCTACCGCCTAGGCGATCGCCTAAGTGGTCGATATATTTTGAGCATTTTTTATATACTATTTTACCTTTATTTTTTGGCATAATATGCATATTTTAAGGGTATTCCATGCGTAACTAAGTTGTAGAACGAAATTTTGTAAAATTTTAGTTTTGGTAAAGTGGACTATAAGCTCATAATATTTACAAAACCTTTTTGGCCAAAATATCTTGTTAGGTATTGCTACGCCCAAGCGTCCACCTAGGCATCCGTCTCCGTCGCCTCACCTCCGTCGACCTCTGATGGCCGCCTACTCCATCGTCTACCGAAAAACGGTACGAAGAGAGACCGTCTACCGCCTAGGAGGGCTAGGCGCCCACCATTTAGAATACTGGCTGCATGCTTGCATGATTGTATATATGTGGGTCGTGTGACGGATATTACTGTTGCGAATGACTGTTTCTTGAAAGTTCATGGAAAAAGAAGTACCAGCCAGTCTACCACTCACTTCAGTTTTACATGCACCTGAAAGTTCATGGAAAAAGAAGTACCAGCCAGTCTACCACTCACTTCAGTTTTACATACACCTGAAAACCCATTTAGTTTATTGTCTATTAGTCGGATTACACATGATTTGCGCTACTCGGTAACATTCTTTCCTAATGATTGTTTTTTCAGCACCTGAAGCACCTGAAGACTGGGAAGACTATATGTAGGGGGCATGTTGCTAGCCTTGTTAGCAATCTCCCGAATAAAACGCGTATTATACGCGAATTTTTTCGTATCTTACATAAACGTATAATATTTACGTACGTTTGAAAAATTCGGATTTGTACGCGAATTTTAAGCCTGTGGCGTTTTAAACGCGTACCGTACGAATTTTTAAAAAATTTGACCAAAAAAATGTGACCAAGAAACCCAATAGTCTTGACTTTCTTGACTCTTGTTGCTATTAGATATTATGACTAACACAATTCTCAAAATATATCAAAAGAAAAGAAGAAAAAGTCTCACAATAACCAAAAAAGAAACTCTTGTGCACATGTTGCTTGCAATAATCAAAGAAAAATCTTTCGGTTTTCCATCATCCAACCTTTTCTTATTCTCACACTGAACCCTTGTTTATGAAGTAGTAGAGGTGGGTGGGCCCTATATATATGCCGAATTTTTAGTGCCGAATTGGTTCATATGAAACGTACTAAACACGAATTAAATCTGATCCGAATGTTTTTCGTTAGACTAATTTTTGACCGTATTTTACTTATATTGTGCCGATTTATACACGTCCTTTTGTTGTTCCGAATTTTTTCTGTTTGTCGAATTGCTAACAAGGGTTGCTAGAGGCTTGTATATGTTTGAATTGAATTCGTCTGCTGCATGTGTCAGTGTGTCACTCAACCTGTTTGAGTTGTACTGTCGATTAGGTCACCTATCTATCCAAGTTCTCAAGAAAATTGTCCATCATTAGATTTCTGAATTCCTTTTCATTGTGGTCATGTAGTCTGGTTAAACTTCATCGTGTACCCTATCCACTGAGTTGGAATAAAGTCGTCTCAGCTCTTTTTGATTTAGTGCATTCTGATATATGGGATCCATGTCCTATTGAATCTATGATGGAGTTCAAGTATTTTGTTTCTATTGAATCTACTGATTTAGTGACTACTCACGAGTCACTTTTGTCTACTTAATGAAAAATTGTTCCGAATTATTTGGTGCAATTTTTATCCTGAAACAAAAAATCCAATTTAGGATTTCTATGAAATGTCTTCGGAGCGACAATGGTCGTGCGTATGTGTCTCGTGAGTTCACTTCCCATTTGGCTAGATATGAAATTATCCACCAAATTTCTTATTCTTACACACTACAACAAAATAGTATGGCCGAACGTAAGAACCTGTCACCTTTTGGAAACAACTCGTGCTCTTATGTTTCATGTCAGTACTCTTAGAAATTTTTGGCCGAATGCTGTTCTTACAACTTGCTATCTGATAAATCGTATGCCATCTACTGTTTTCAATGTCACTACTTCTTTTTCTAGATTATATCCCAATCTTATGCCATTTTCTCTGCCTCTCAAAATTTTTGGGTGCTTGTATTACGTTCGAGATACTCGGCCTACTCTTTTTAAGAGGAAGTGTATGTAGTGCAACCTCCTGGTTTGTTGCAAAGGAGGGTAAAGTGTGTCATCTGCGGAAGGTCCTATACGGTCTCAAACAATCACCTCGTCCTTACCAAGTTTTGCATGTGCCAATCCAAGTAGGGTCATTCGGTATTTTATCGACATATATCTGCCGGACGGTACTACTTGGTGTCGATGTTGATGACATCATGATTACGGGGGACGACAATCAGGGTATTGCAGGGCTGAAAAAGTTTCTGGGTGAGCAGTTTCAGACTAAAGATATGAGAGCATTGAAGTACTTCTTGGCATTGAAGCCACATGGGACAAGCAAGACGTTATAATATCTCAGAGGAAGTATGTGCTTGACATGCTAACTGTAGCAAGAATGATGCAAACTAAGGGAGCAACTTCACCCATGAATCCAAGGGTAAAGTTACTCCCCGATGATGGGATAATGATGACCAATTCCGATCAGTATCGTTGGTTGGTTGGAAAACTCAACTACCTAGCAGTTATGACTCGTCCACACATTTTTTGTTGTATAGATTTATGGTTTCTCCACGAGTTCTGCATTGGCAGACAATTTTCATGATCTTGCGCTATCTAGCTCAGAATCTGGGGAAAGAAATTCAGATAGAGAAGTAGGGACATACTCGTCTTGAGTGCTTTGCAGATGCTGGCCGAGGTGCAAGTTTTACAGATAGATGGTATACATCTGTTTTTTTAGATGTTCGACGTTACGTACGAGATTTTTTGCACGCTGCGTTGAATGTCTTTTGGGTCCACCGCCCCCAACTCCCATAATTTTTGTAAATGGAAGGAATAATACGTCCCAGTGGCTCGATCAACTGATCTTCCGCCACTCAACCAATGTCTTATGTATCTCTCTGGTAACCACAAGGGTCACTCAAGTTCGGCTACATCTGGCTATTCAATAATTGTTGACAGGAATTTAGTGTCGTGGAAGAGCAAGAAGCAGAGTGTGATCTTATGATCGAGTTCAGAAGCGGAATATTGAGCTATTGCTCATGGCACCGCAGAGGTGTTATATCTGCAGCATCTTTTAAAGGAGTTGGGAGAAGAAGCAGGATCGGAAGCAGCAGGTATGCGGTGTGACAACCTGTCAGCTATCTATATTGCCACCAGTTCCGTATTTCATAAAAGGACGAAACACATTGAGATCGACATCCACTTCGTTCGTGATGAATACCAAAAATGGGTGATAATATTTCACCACGTAAGAACCGACAATCAGATAGCAGATATCTTTATGAAGTCTCTTTTAAGCCATCGTGTTCAGTTCCTTTGTAGCAAGCTGGACATGATTGACATCTATGCTCCAGTTTGAGGAAGAGTGTTAAGTATTAGTCTATTATTCTTTGGGCTTTAGTCCTGCATCTGGTAGAACTAATAATTAAAGGCTGACTCTCTCCTATAAATATGTGCTCACTCATATCAATGAATCCATCCAATTGTTCTTTCCACAGGTACAAAGCCCTTATGAACGGTTAAACATGCATTTCCAAATTCAACATCCTCTCCCCCTCCCTACCCCACCACCCAAAAAACATGTCTTGGGTACTATTTTGGAATTTCTTGGACGAAATGTAAGGTTTGAGCCTTTGAAAGAGGTTGAGGTGTGGTTTGTGGCAGCTGTTTTTCCATAGAAAACTATGGTCCTTAGATTTAAACTAATTGTGTTTCTTCTACTACTACACCGTTTCTCCTTTTGTTCTTCTCTTCGTTTTCCATCTCTTCATAAAACATTTTATAAGATTCAGTTGCATAAGTTGAACATCTTTAGATTGTGTCCTAGTAAATTTTCTATAAGACTAATTTGGTTGAACATAACCAACATGAAAATGTCAAATGGGAATAAGAGCGAAGTGTATGTTGTTCCTCCCATAAATCTTTTATTGATTCAATCATATAAGGTTATTTTTTTCTTCAAACCTGTAACTTTTCGAAACAGATGCTCGAAAAATGTGCAAGAAGAATACATTTTCTAGCTACGAATCGACATCAAACAGTCAACTTGAACACAAATCCACCATGAACTCCATGCTGATCTCCAAGCTCCCAGGATGGTGTCCTCAAAACTTGAAATTTCTCCCGAAATAAGTTATATTAACATGTTAGCTCCTTAACATTCTCTTCCCCAGGAGACTTTCTACATAAACATTATAGACTATTGCCGTATCTATTACCATCTTACAACCAATCTCTTGCACATCATGATCTTAAATTTTATTTCATCATGAATGGCCTAGGTTGATTGCTCTTTGTAGTGGAAGAATTTATATGGCTGAAATGTAGTATATTAGTTTGCTCTTGTTGAACATATTACAGGGACAAGACATGAGTTCACACTTTACAGAACATATGTGGAACTGGAACTCTGTGTAAGGTTTGACTTGGCATCCGTCTTGAGAACAAGGAGGCTATTGTTCTCTATCAACTTTTCTCAAGGGAGATTTCTTGTTACGCAAGGTGGCTACATGTCACCTACAAGATTTTTGCTCCACCGAGACAAAGCCAGGGGTACTTGAGGGAAGCTTCTAGAATACTCTAGAATCGTATAGTCTTTGGAAAATTCCTTGGGTATTTCTCTTAGATATTTCTTGGAAAATCCTTGGGATATTCCTTTTCATCTAGAAGCTTAACGGGGATTTCTACCATTTTTCGATAGCTATCATGTAAATATTTTATTAAGGAGCATTGTAAATATCTAGGTTTTAGAAAGTTCCAACCATTAGATGGTGGACACATGCAACATCTTAGCCTTCCATGTAGAGCCCTTGAGGCTATATAAATGAGGGAGGTCTCATTTATTCCTCACTACCCAAGTAGTTGTAAACTCCCTATAGTATAATGAACTTTTCAAAATTTCCATCTCTTTCTCTTTTGCTCCATATGTCTTTATTCTTGCTTTAAGAATCTAGCTAAGAGTTTGGGAAATGCTTGCATGGGTCTTCGAGGAGGATGTTTGTGCGCTGCACGGAGCGATCTGTAGGTAACACTAAGTCTGTGACAGATGGTATTAGAGCGAAGGTCGGTTGGTTTTATGCTGACATCCGAGAACCTCTAGGAGAGACCTGTGTCGCCTAAGGAGAGGAACGCTAAGACCAACAAAGGGTTAAGAACAAGGAGCCTACGTCGGAGCGTGCCCTTGCCAATCTTATGGAACGCCTTGAGATCTTGGAGACTGGTTCGAAGGATATATGGATGCGCATAGGCTCTGTAGAGCAAAGCAACACGAGGCTAGGGGAGTTCTATGATGGCCTGTAGACTTAGTCCATGACAATATTCCGAGAGTAAATCCAAGAGATTCGATCTGTAGTTGAGGAAGAGCTCAAGGTACATCTACATAGATTAAGGACATGTAAGGGAAGGTCCAAGACTAGGAGGAGTGTAAGACTTTGGTTGAGAATTACAGAGAAATCAAGACCAGAATTGTCATTTGGAGAAACCTTTGCAAATGGTGAACCTTAGAGTAGGGAGGCACCGAAAAGGAAGATCCTCGAGCCAAAACCCTTCAGTGGGTGCGAGATGCCAAAGAGGTGGAGAACTTCTTGTGGAACATGGAGCGATACCTTAAGACGTTGCACATCGAGGACGAGTCTGAGAGGGTGAACACTGCGTCACTCTACTTCACAGAAAATGCTATGTTGTGATGGCGTCTTTGATGCAACCGAGATTGAGAAGGGTCTTTGCTTATTTGAGACTTTGGAGGATCTCAAAAAAGAGTCTCACTTCTACCCGGATAATATGGAATTTGCTGCAAGGCGGAGCTTGCGGAACTCAAACATACTAGGACTAGAGCTGTCAAGTGGGCTGGGCCGGACCGGCCCAATACGAATCCATGAACTGTAGCTGGCCGGGCCGGGCTATGGATGAAAATATTAAGCCCAACCCGGCATATGACCCACGGCACGGTGGGCTTCGGGCCGAGCCGGGCCGGACACGACCCAATATAAGGGTCTGGGCTGGTCGCACTGGAGGCTATTATTTTAATTCAATTCAGTTCAATATACATATACATATACATGTACATATGGATGCATGCATGTATGTTGTTGCAGCACAACAACTTACAACTAATATATATTGAAATGAATTGAATTGAATTTCAATTCAATTCAGTTCAAACATTCATTTCATTTTATTTCATTTCAATTCATTTAACTACTACACTATATAATCATAATAATAACAGAGGCCACCACCACTTGCACTTGTTGCTTTAGACAGTGGTACGAGTTATATTTGGAGGGCAGAGTGTTTGTTGTGTACATATTTTTCTTTTCTTTTCCTTGTGAAAGTGATAACACTGCTGTTAGCTGCTAGGATTTGGGACAAATCAAAGAGATTGTACAAGGGATGTTGCAACCGGGTCGAGCTTCGGGCCGGGCCGAGCCTCGGGCCGGGCCGAGCCTAAATTATGGACCAATATACGTGGCCCGACACAACCCAATATACGGGGTCGGGCCGACCCGAGTCCACGATTAATCGGGCCGGGCCGGCACATGGGCCAATTTTTAATGCCGGGCTGGGCCGGCCCGGCCCAATTGACAGGTCTAACCAGGACAATCAAAGAGTACATTGCAGAGTTCATACATTTGTATGATGCTCGTCCTATCTAGCATAGGTGAAGAGAATTGCTTGTTCTTCTTTCTCGATGGACTCAACCGTGGGCGGCTCAAGAATTAGAGCGACAAAGGGTGTAAGACTTGAACGCCGTCGTGACATCAACAGAGAAGCTCGAGTATAGGTGTAGTGCCCCGTCCCTACATCGTGCCCCGTCTCCGTCCACAGGGTGCGCGAGAAAGGAACACTGTCGCTATCGATGCGGTCGGGACCGATAGGTCGGAATCGGCCGAGTCGATCGAACGGGAACGGTTGAATTAAGATCCATTCCACATTATGGAATGGCTTCTTCGAAACCAAGTCCCATATTCAGCGGGTTGCGCCTCGAGGATTGGCTCTGCGGCTGAGTCGGGAGAGACCTTCCGTTGCTCTGGTTTTCATGCCGCACTTGATTTGGCTTTGGCTTTCGTTTTCGTGAATGCGCTTTTCGTGAATGTTTTCGATGGATTTTCGTGACGTGTTTTCGAGCTCGCATTCATATCGAAATTCCTTGAAATACACAGTGTTCTAATCAGTTGCTTATGCGATTGCAGGTGATCGCGTAGGCGACGACAGCGCAGCCAACCGGTCGCTCGCTTGAAGCAAGCCTAAGGCGAGTGGCTGACCTCCTTCGTCCCGTCCCTCTACTTCAAAACTCAATATATGAAGTAAAATAAATGCTTGTCATAATAGTGAAGAATCAATGAAATCGTGGCACGATACTTCACGAAACACTTGTTAACGAACTGTCGGTTTTGGAAATGGAAACATGCTTTCTTATACAATCATACTTGGTCTATGCAAAACAATGAATGAATCGATTAATGTTTATCGCAACGATACGGCTAAATGACCCAAATCAACTAAGTTCAAAGGAAAACGGTCATTGGACAACTTGTCGACAAGGTGTAGTTTCCTCGAACGGTTACCTAGGCCAAGGGACCGATTCGGCCCGGGAGGAACGAGTGTATAGCAAGTGCCAGCCCTTCATCGGCGCGAGTTATGCGGGAACTTTCGCATAGGGCTCGCTACCCGACGCGAAAGGGTCGCCGTCTAACTCAGCTATATGTCCGCGATGGCTTGAAATTGCCAGTGGCCTTCACACCCTTCTTACTGCTTAACAAATGCACGTGGCACGGGGTGAATATGATAGTTGCTCAATGTTATACAATTTCATATGCTTGCCTCAAAACATGTTAACTTGCAAATCGAGTAGGAGGGTTAGAAAGATCATTGAAATAGCTAGCTAACATGTTTATGAAACTTCTTGAATCAAATGCTAGAGCTTGGATTTAATTAGCCATTCGCCAGTACATGTGTTTAGTGCTGATCCTCGCTCTTTGCAGGTCCCGCGAACCAGGAAGGACGCGCCAACTAACTCGGCGACGTTCGTGACTTTTGAAGCTTCGGCCGTGCGTCGAAGACTCTCTCTCAGCGACTCTACTTTGAAGGCTCTCGACAGTCCAAGGAAGATGACTCAGCGTCCCTCCCATCCAGGTCACTGGAGTACTTGTGTATATTGAGGGATGTGTGCAAAGTATGGAACAACTATCTCGTCGGCACTCTTTTGTAATCGAGTCATGTTGTAGCCCGCGCGGCAATGAGTCTTGTACCGGAGTCTGTAAATGATGTTCATTATCAATAAAGAATCAAGTTCCTTTACTTATTGTGTGATTCAATTTGTCTGCGTACTCTTTTAGATCTCGTGTCTCGGATTGCCTTATGACTTGGCCTTGTGCGATCGCAAATTAGGTTCGCACGGCATCACGTCCGGGGGACGACTATCGATTCGACGGAATCGGGGCTTGACATAATGGTATCAGAGCACGGCTTTACGTCCTTGGCCTCTAGTGTCGAATTCTAGTCTCCGACCGTTGAACTCGTGTCGATGAGAAAAGTTGTTCCATACGCTGAACCCAGGACACTTTCTGAAACTAACGAGAGTTGCCTTCCCTTTTCCCTGCAGTTACGGGAGCTCAGGCGGAAGACGAGACGAGCGCTTCCAGCGGCTCGAGTGCTTCTAGACCCGAGCATTCCGTCAACCCAACGGGAATGACGCCTGTCGCAGCCGGACCTTCCGGTGACCCGATGCAACGTATGCTGCAGATGCTTGAAATGCAGCAACGTCAAACGAGCTCCATCGTCAGCAAGCGGAGACTCGTCAAGCTCAATTTGAGAATCGGTTCGAGGCTCAATTCAAGCTGCAGCAGCAGCAGCTGAATACCCTCCAGCAGATCGTACAGTCGGTCGTCGGCAACAACAACTCGACGATGACACCTGCCGTGACCCAGCCTGCGGTTCGATCCAACGAAGATGAACCAGAGGCGCCCGCGCTCTCACCTGCAGCACCGAGAAGTTCTAACTTCGACGTGTCAAAATTCACGAAAAGCTGCCGCACTTCCTTCAACGGCACAGAAGATCCCGCGGTGGCGATCGACTGGCTGGAGGAGCTGGAAGATAAGTTCGAGCTTCTGGGTGTCGAGGACTCAAAGAAAGTCGCGTGTGCTCAACTTCTACTTCGAATGAACGCGCACGATTGGTGGGCTGTGCAGAAGCGGGCAATTCGACGTGAAGACGAGACAGCGGCGATCTCATGGGCGACATTCAAAAAGGCGTTCGAGACTGAATATCTTTCTGCAGCCGTGCGACAGGAGAAAGAAGATGAGTTTATGCAGTTAAAGCAAGGCAATATGACTGTACGACAATATGCGGCCAAATTCAACAAACTGGCCAAGTTTGCTGGGGACTTCCTACCTACCACTGCCAGTCGAGCTCGACGATTCGAAGTGGGCCTGCGTTCAACTATCCGTGCGCATGTTTCGGTGGCCGAATACAAAACCATGGGCGAGGCACTCAACCATGCCATCCGTCTGGAGTCCGAGTATCCTCCTACTACTACCGGCGCTGTTCACTTTAATAACAAACGCCATAGTAATGCGGGAGGCAACAACGCACACAAGCGTCAAAATCGTGGCAACGGAGGCGACAACCAAACGAAGGATCGAGTGGTCTGCACTTTCTGCGCCAAGGAGGGACACTTGATTAGCGAGTGCCGATTGAAGAACGGTACGTGCCTCGGGTGCAGCCGAGCCGACCATACCGTACGCGACTGCCCGGAGAAGTCGAACCAGCTCCCACGACAACACTATCAGAACCGAGGCCAAGCACCTCGGGCTCCACCGACCGCACAACAAAATGGCCAAGACCATCGCCCTAATGCTCAGGGCCGCGTCTACGCCATGACCCGAGATGAAGTGTTCGCATCTGACACAGTCGTGACAGGTATACTGCAATTCAATAATAAACCTGCTCGTGTATTGTTTGATTCAGGTGCCACGCATAGTTTCATATCGGCGGACTTTGCCGTCGAGCACAAATTTCCTCTGACACCGCTCGGTCTTGAGCTCACTGTTAACATCCCGTCGGGCATGCCACTAGCTGCGAATTTAGTCTGCGGAGACGGAGTCATCTGTATAGGTGGTCAAAAGGTCAGTCTCGATGCGATAGTTCTAAATATTAAGGACTACGATATCATTCTGGGGATGGATTGGCTCGGTCCGTGCAACACAACCATAGACTGCGTTGAAAAGAAGGTCACATTCCGCATACCGGGAGTGCCCGAATTCTGCTACTCGTGTGGTGAGGCGTCGCCGACCTGCATGGTGATCTCTGCAATATCTGCTCGACGGATGCTGCATTCCGGGTGCGAAGGCTATCTAGCTTCCGTTCGAGACATGCGACAGGATGGTGCAAACGCGGGTCAGACCGACGTTGTGGCAGAATTCTCCGATGTGTTCCCGGACAAGCTGTCCGGCATGCCGCCCGATCGAGAGATTGAGTTCACTATCGATACTTTCCCCAACACTCGACCGATCTCGAAGACCCCGTACAGAATGGCCCCTGCAGAGCTTAAAGAACTCAAGGTGCAGTTACAGGAATTGCTCGACAAGGAATTCATCCGACCCAGCGTCTCGCCGTAGGGAGCGCCCGTACTGTTTGTCAAGAAGAAGGATGGCTCTATGCGTCTTTGTATCGACTACCGCGAGCTGAATAAAGCCACCGTCCGGAACAAATACCCCCTGCCCCGCATAGATGATCTGTTTGATCAGCTCCAAGGAGCCACGGCGTTCTCTAAAATTGATCTGCGTTCGGGTTACCATCAACTCAAGATCAAGCCGGACGATGTGCCAAAGTCTGTATTTCGCACTCGTTACGGCCATTACGAGTTCCTGGTAATGCCGTTCGGCCTAACGAATGCCCCTGCTGCTTTCATGGATTTAATGAATCGGGTGTTTCGACCATTCCTCGACAAGTTCGTAGTAGTCTTTATCGACGATATACTCGTCTACTCGAAGAATCGGCAGCAACACACTGAGCATCTGCGGACCGTGCTTCAGACCCTTCGAGAAATCAACTGTATGCGAAGCGAAGCAAATGTGAATTCTGGCTTAGCAGCGTCGCATTCCTCGGACACATCATTTCTGCTGAAGGCATTGCGGTCGACCCAAAGAAAGTTGAAGCCGTTGTTGATTGGAAACGGCCAGCGTCTGTCGGCGAGATTCGAAGGTTCCTTGGCTTAGCGGGATACTACCGACACTTCGTGAAAGACTTCGCGAAGATCGCATCGCCTCTGACTCGCCTCACCCAGAAAGGAGTCGCATTTGAATGGTCAGACGACTGTGAAGCTGCATTCCAAGAGTTGAAGCAGAGGCTCGTCTCGGCCCCGATACTCGCACTTCCAGAAGGGACTGAGGGTTTTCAGATATTCAGCGGCGCGTCCGGTCAGGGCTTGGGGTGTGTGCTGATGCAGCGGAACAAGGTGATATCTTTTGCTTCCCGACAGCTAAAGCCGCACGAGAAAAATTATCCCACGCACGACCTGGAGTTAGCGGCGATTGTGTTTGCGTTGAAATTGTGGCGCCACTATCTCTATGGTGTGGCGTGCACGATCTATACCGATCACAAGAGCCTCAAGTATCTATTCACGCAGAAGGAGCTGAACTTGCGGCAAAGGCATTGGCTGGAACTAATCAAAGATTACGACTTGACTATCGACTATACGCCGGGAAAGGAAAATGTTGTGGCGGATGCTTTGAGTCGAAAGTACATTGCCTCGTTATCCATCGACCCCAGACTGCTACGCGACCTAGAAGAGATGGGCATCGAGCTCCGAGTCAGATTCCGGAATGTGCAGTTGGCCAAGTTGCAGTTAGAGCCGAGCTTGCTTGAAAAGATCAAGACCGCTCAGACGGACGATCTGTACCTGAAGAAAGTGCGAGAGCTAATTTCGACAGGCAGGACGACTGACTTTGCGGAAGACGAAACCGGCATGCTTCGATTGAAGGGTAGGCTATGCGTTCCGGACGATTCAGAACTCAGAAAGGATATCCTGTCGGAGGCGCACTATGCGAAATACACTTTGCATCCAGGCAGTACCAAGATGTATAAGGACCTCCGCACGACCTTCTGGTGGCACGGGATGAAGAGAGATGTGGCGCTCTTCGTGTCGTATTGCATGGCCTGTCAGCAGGTGAAAGCTGAGCATCAGCGACCGGGCGGGGAGATGCAGAACCTCGCTATTCCTGAGTGGAAGTGGGATCATGTCACTATGGATTTTATTGTTGGTCTGCCGAAGACGCCACGGGGGAACGACCCTTGTTAGCAATCACCCGAATAAAACTCGTATTATACGCGAATTTTTCCGTATCTTTCATAAACGTATAATACTTACGTACTTTTGACAGATCCAAATGAGTACATAAATTTTAAGCATGCGAAGTTTTAAACATGTTCTGTAAAAATTATTGACAAATTTGGTACAATAAACATGCTAGAAACCTGTTTAATTAACCAAATTTGACAATATATTTAAGAATGTAAAGTTTCTAACCTCAATATTTTTATTTTTCGAACATTTGACCGAATTTTTGAACGTATTTTATTTGCACTGAGCCGATTTATACTCGTATTTTTGCCGTCCCGAATTTTTTCCGTTTGCCGAATTGCTAACAAGGGGAACGACCCCATCTGGGTCATCGTCGATCGATTAACCAAGTCAGCGCACTTTATCGCCATCAAAGTTACTTGGAGCGTTGATCGCCTGGCGCAGATTTATCTTGACGAGATAGTACGGCTGCACGGAGTTCCTGTATCCATCGTCTCTGATCGGGATTCACGGTTCATGTCGCGATTCTGGAGTAGCCTTCAGTCGACGCTGGGAACCAAGTTGCAGTTCAGCTCAGCTTACCATCCTCAGACCGACGGCCAAACGGAGCGCGTCAATCAGATTCTCGAAGACATACTACGGCTCTACGCAATTGACTTCAAATCAAGCTGGGACGTCCACCTACCGCTGGCGGAATTTGCATACAACAATAGCTACCAATCCAGCATCCAAATGGCGCCGTATGAAGCCTTGTACGGCCGAAAGTGCAGATCGCCCATTTGCTGGGATGAAGTCGGGGAACGGCAGATACTCGGCCCGGAGCTGGTGGAACAGACTGTGGAAAAGGTCAAGCTCATTCGGGAAAGATTAAAGACCGCACAGAGTCGTCAGAAAAGCTATGCGGATGTTCATCGTCGACCTCTCGAGTTTCTAGTAGGCGATCACGTATTTCTCAAAGTGTCGCCCATGCGGGGAGTTACTCGGTTCGGCGCGAAAGGAAAGTCGAGTCCGAGATTCGTTGGGCCGTTCGAAATACTTGAACGGGTCGCGCCAGTGGCCTACAAAATTGCCCTGCCGCCGGCGCTTGATGGTGTACACAACGTCTTCCACGTCTCTCAGTTGCGGAAGTACGTGCACGACCCGAGCCACGTGGTAGACTTTGGCCAGCTGGAGCTAAAGTCCGACTTATCCTACGTTGAAGAACCAGTTCAAATCATTGAACGCAAGGATGAGCTGCTGCGCAATCGAGCGATCCCTCTTGTCCGCGTCCTCTGGAGGAACCACTCGGTCGAAGAGTCGACATGGGAGCTTGAATCGGAGATGAAGGAAAAATTTCCTTCATTTTTCTCTTAGAGGTAGGTTTCATCTTTAAGTTTCGAGGACGAAACTTTTTATTAGTTGGTTATGGTGTAGTGCCCTGTCCCTACATCGTGCCCCGTCTCCGTCCACGGGGTGCGCGAGAAAGGAACACTGTCGCTATCGATGCGGTCGGAACCGATAGGTCGGAATCGGCCGAGTCGATCGAACGGGAACGGTTGAATTAAGATCCATTCCACGTTATGGAATGGCTTCTTCGGAACCAAGTCCCATATTCAGCGGGTTGCGCCTCGAGGATTGGCTCTGCGGCTGAGTCGGGAGAGACCTTCCGTTGCTCTGGTTTTCATGCCGCACTTGATTTGGCTTTGGCTTTCGTTTTCGTGAATGCGCTTTTCGTGAATGTTTTCGATGGGTTTTCGTGACGTGTTTTCGAGCTCGCATTCATATCGAAATTCCTTGAAATACATAGTGTTCTAATCAGTTGCTTATGCGATTGCAGGTGATTGCGTAGGCGACGACAGCGCAGCCAACCGGTCGCTCGCTTGAAGCAAGCCTAAGGCGAGTGGCTGACCTCCTTCGTCCCGTCCCTCTACTTCAAAACTCAATATATGAAGTAAAATAAATGCTTGTCATAATAGTGAAGAAATCAATGAAATCGTGGCACGGTACTTCACGAAACACTTGTTAACGAACTGTCGGTTTTGGAAATGGAAACATGCTTTCTTATACAATCATACTTGGTCTATGCAAAACAATGAATGAATCGATTAATGTTTATCGCAACGATACGGCTAAATGACCCAAATCAACTAAGTTCAAAGGAAAACGGTCATTGGACAACTTGTCGACAAGGTGTAGTTTCCTCGAACGGTTACCTAGGCCAAGGGACCGATTCGGCCCGGGAGGAACGAGTGTATAGCAAGTGCCAGCCCTTCATCGGCGCGAGTTATGCGGGAACTTTCGCATAGGGCTCGCTACCCGACGCGAAAGGGTCGCCGTCTAACTCAGCTATATGTCCGCGATGGCTTGAAATTGCCAGTGGCCTTCACACCCTTCTTACTGCTTAACAAATGCACGTGGCACGGGGTGAATATGATAGTTGCTCAATGTTATACAATTTCATATGCTTGCCTCAAAACATGTTAACTTGCAAATCGAGTAGGAGGGTTAGAAAGATCATTGAAATAGCTAGCTAACATGTTTATGAAACTTCTTGAATCAAATGCTAGAGCTTGGATTTAATTAGCCATTCGCCAGTACATGTGTTTAGTGCTGATCCTCGCTCTTTGCAGGTCCCGCGAACCAGGAAGGACGCGCCAACTAACTCGGCGACGTTCGTGACTTTTGAAGCTTCGGCCGTGCGTCGAAGACTCTCTCTCAGCGACTCTACTTTGAAGGCTCTCGACAGTCCAAGGAAGATGACTCAGCGTCCCTCCCATCCAGGTCACTGGAGTACTTGTGTATATTGAGGGATGTGTGCAAAGTATGGAACAACTATCTCGTCGGCACTCTTTTGTAATCGAGTCATGTTGTAGCCCGCGCGGCAATGAGTCTTGTACCGGAGTCTGTAAATGATGTTCATTATCAATAAAGAATCAAGTTCCTTTACTTATTGTGTGATTCAATTTGTCTGCGTACTCTTTTAGATCTCGTGTCTCGGATTGCCTTATGACTTGGCCTTGTGCGATCGCAAATTAGGTTCGCACGGCATCACGTCCGGGGGACGACTATCGATTCGACAGAATCGGGGCTTGACAATAGGTAGAATGACAACAAAGTCAAGGCTAAGCCAAAGACTACCAAGAAAAATGGTGGGGGAGAGAATGAGAGCTCTCCTAAGGAGGGTCCGTATGAGGGAAAGAAACGTGGAAAGGCCCTACTCGAACGGATAGTTTTGTGCTTTATATATGGAGAGAATCACTATGTTTGGAATTGCTAGAACAATGAGCAAATATGTCAATGTCATCCAAAACGAGAAGATGGAGGACGAGGAGCACGAAGTGGGAGCGCGCATGGGAGCGGTGCACTTACTCAAGACCGTTAAGGCCAAGTTCGCTATGTTGAAGACTTTAAACAAGGAACTTATGTCCGTTGACGTGATGATCAATGCCATGAGCACACGAGCATTGGTCGTTATGGGCGCCACTCATTACTTCATCTCGAGGGCGGATGTTCGTCGCTTGGGTCTAGTGTTGGAAAAAGATTCAAGCTAGATGAAGACGTTTTAACTCGAAAGCGAGTCCCCTGCATGGGGTAGCCAAGGGAGTTCACGTAGAGGTGAGACATTGGTCGAGTGTTGCCAATTTAACTACTACATCGTTGGATGATTTCAAAATGATACTTGGCATAGATTTCTTAATCATGGTGAAGGCGGTTCCAATGCCACACCTGGGAGTCGTTATCTTTATGGAGAAAGGCTCGTTGTGCATTGTGAATGTTGCACGAGGTGAGCCATCAAAGGAAAAGTCTATCTCAACCGTTCAGCTCGAGGAAGGTATCAAATGAGAGACGATCTACTTGGTGGTGCTCGC
This sequence comes from Iris pallida, assembly GCA_029216955.1. Taxonomy (NCBI): domain Eukaryota; kingdom Viridiplantae; phylum Streptophyta; class Magnoliopsida; order Asparagales; family Iridaceae; genus Iris; species Iris pallida. The sequence goes on along the minus strand of JANAVB010043556.1, from coordinate 33,503 downwards.
GATGAAGGTGGATCTCGAGAAGGAAGATCTTCCACGCGAGACCAAGGGTATTGCAAAGAAGTGTCATGATGAGTCACTTCCGCGGAGCTGGGCACGAGTAAAGAGAAGCATGTCGGTGACTGCGAGGAAGCATATGCGACAAGGAGATGTATACGGAGGTGGAGTGTCTCATATACGGAGTCGCTTAATGATCGCAGTGGAATTTTTTGGTCGACATAGTTATAATAAGACTTACATGCATGGAAGAGTAGAAGATTGTGCACCCCCGATACAAGGTGGATTGACGACCTGATAGCATGTTCAAGCCTCTTTCTGTGCTGAGGAGGGTGAGGACACGAGGAAAGGTAATGCGGTGAACTAGTTTTTTTTCCGATCTTGAGGAGAAGATAGGAAAGTCTAGGGAGGGGCGCACGAGATGGAAAAAGAAGGTACAACATGTGGTGATCATCACTACGGGAATGGAAGTCGTTCAGAGAGTTGATGCACTCGTCAACGAGGACATCGACGAAACCAATAATAGGGGAGAATGTCACGCACAAGAATTTTTTACTCTACCGAGACAAGGTTACTCGAGAGAAACTTCTGGAATACTCTAGAATTTATGGAGTCTTTGGAAAGTTTTTGGATATTCCTTGGAAGATTCTTGTATTATTTCTTGCATCTAGAAGATTTATGATGATTCCTACCATTTCTAGATGTATATCATGTAAATGTTTTATTAAGGAGCATTTCTGATATCTAGGTTCTAGAAAGTTTCAGCTATTAGATGGTGGATATATAACACAATCTTAGACTTTCATGTAGAGTCCTTGAGGCTTATAAAGGGAGATGCGTCATTCGTTACTCGCCATCCAAGTAGTTGCAAACTCTCTCCAGTAATGAAGTTTTCAACATTCCAATCTCTCTCTCCTTTGCTCCACATTTACTTATTCTCGCTGCGATCTAGCTAAGCGTTTGGGGAAGGCTGGCACGGGTTTTCAAGGAGAAAGTTCGTGCACTATACGTAGCGAAGTGTGGGTGAAAACGCTAAGTCCGTGACATGCAACTTTATATGTCGAGCTGGACACAAGACTATTGCTCTTTGACGGAAGGCGCTAGTCCCTTAAAGAAAAGGCGCCCAACTATGTTGAGGAACCTCCTCTCCTCAGTTCCAGTTTGGATGAAGTTCTCCGACCTCCATATCTTGTATCGGTCACGAGGGATAACGATTGAGGTGCGAGTTAGGTGGCTAGGCTTGTCTATATGGATAAAGCTACAGTAATAGGGGACTATTCTAAAAATCGAAATTAGGAGGTGCCTAGGTGCTACTCTCATACATCGGTTCTGCAGAACCGAAAAGTCTCCACTAGACGTGATGTCATAAAAGTCTAAATTGCACTTGTACAATGCAAGAATGAACACAGTTAATAATTGATCTCAAAACAAGGTTGTTGCAGCGGAAATAAGCAGACAAATTGATTCACAACATAACATATGAAAAGTATCTCTTTTATTGATACTTTACAGTGGAATACAAAGGCTCTAAATAACTAAATGGAAGATAACATATTTACAAAGAAAGCTTTAACTCATCCAACGATATCTTTAATGCCTCAAAACTGTCAAAAGTGACTTCCCGTAACTGTAGAGGAGGGGGTCAACACATTGAAAAATGTACTGGTTAGCGACATTAACTCGACTCACCTAAAATCAACTCATTAATCATATGGAAGCATACAATATTTAATGATCTTTCTGTCTTTTCTTAGGGTCAATTAACAATTCATATTACATTAATGTAAAACATAATATATATCACCAAATGATGATTCTTATATACGGTTGTATGTCCTTCCCTGCAAACAAGGATTAGTATATTTTTTTCCTGCAAACAACATCGTTAGTGATACAGTCTGTCTATATGAATGTCACTGGTGACACACCGTTTTGGACTATTCATTGGAAATTACGATGATCTTTTCCGTGTAGGTAGCAAACCCCACCGACGGTCTCGTAATTCCTATGCTTGTATTTCAGTACTAGTTATCCTTGTTCCTTCTAGGCCGAATCGATTTCGTAGTCGCAGATACCGTTTGATGAAACCGAACTTTGTGCACAAGTTGTCCATGACCATGCACGCATATGCAACTTAGCTATTAAAAATATAATATGTATGATAACATAAAACTTGAAGTAACGATGCAACACATTCACATTTTATTTCCACATTTTCTCAAGTCATCGCTTGTAACTCCATTATTTCTCGAGGCATCACTCATGATTCTGTCCTTCCCAATTCAGAGATTTTACAATTGGTGACTCAACACTCGCAAACATTTTTCCACAGTTATGCTACAATAGTACAATATTGCCATCATTCTTTTATAGCAAGTTAACAACAATATGCTTACGATCTTTGTCTTTTGAAACTTGTTAGGGTATCATTAATTGAAGGATACAATGCAGAAACGAAAAAAAATCTTTTGTTAAAGCGTAAAGATGAAGGAGCGAAGGATCAAAACCACTCACCATGATACGGATTCACTTTCTGTCTTGATCACATAGATTACCGGATAATTTCTCAAAAAGACGATTTGATGTGATGCACGATCTTCTTAATTGGTATAACCATACAAGTGGGTCCTACTTGATAAACCATCAAATTTGACAAAATTAAGTCTACATCACCGTTCAAATCTCGTGATTGCCCACACAACTCAAAATCGACCAGCCTATTCAAGCCAACCGACCTACACAATGTCTCCACATGGAGTGAGACATTAAATAATACACCACATAAAATAATTCGTCATCGAAACTTAAAAGAATGAACTTATTCCACTTGATCAATTGAATTATAAAGAAGCTTCTCACTCAGGTTCGATTCAACATCTATGTTGACTCTTCCACAAATTTAAAATTTTGCCCAAACACGGGAGTTTCATATCACTAATTACAATCTAATTTCTCTCTCTTGTCGAATACTTGCATCTGTTCTTTATCACACACTAATTTTTCTTGCAGTTCCATTTGATATAAGCTCACCACTTGGCTTGGATCATGCACATATTTTCGAAGACAGACAATACCGTGTACTTCAGCCGCTAGGGGTAGTTCAATGAAATATGCTACATAGGCAACCTTTTTCAAAAATCTTAAAGAAATCATTACTCTCGACTCAACTACTCAACTTGTTCTTAACACTAAATATCATAACTCCTCCGCATAGGTGTCCTTAAGAACACAATTCATGTACAATTCAAGAACCATAAGTGCATCCATCCTCAAATTATCATATGGATACTCCATCATACTCGTTGCATCAAAGCTCTTGCACACATGAACACAACAAGTTTCTACAACACCTTATCCAACTTTGAACACATCTTGTATATCCAAGTCTCTGTCCAACCATTTCCGAAGTTCCACTAATGTCGTTTCAGTCCAATATATAGGAAAATCTTTTGCCTTCACCCATAGCATACCATTATATGGGACCATTCTTCCCATAATTGCTACCCTCTAAACCGTAGTCACATCAACGCCAGGGAACCATCAAGGCTAGGTAACCCACCTAAGCACACCGTACTTAATCCCTTCCTGAAACAAGAAAACTAGCTTAAAACCTACAAGATCAAGTCCTCTAGAATCCGTAACGCAACTTCCATCCATTAGTAGTAATTCCATACATTCTAGCTCTTATGAGTAGTCCGAAATTTATCACATTGTTTAGACCTATCGAGCTATGACCAATCAAATTTAAGAATGAACTAATCGTTACTTCGATTCTAATTCAACTTTGGAACTATACCTGATATGACAATTCCCAAAACATTTCACGTTACTAATTTCAAAATTTCTAACCATCTTCCCAAGTTTAGTGGTATCAAATTCCCTATTCTCAATTGTCAATCTTTATTCAATCATAGGAGTGTCCAATTATCTTCACAGAATCATCATTTCAAGCAAGTTCAATCTCCCAATAATTTGCTCATCTAGGAAAGGTTATTAGTCAAATTCAAATTACTTAAACTGTGTATGTTTTATTTGTAAACTTTTTCAATGTGATCCAAGTAGTTCTATCAACATTACCCAATTTGAATAACAATCAATTTTTTCAAAATGTCCATTTACAACCAAGTTCAATTTCAACCATGTTCGATTCCCAAATGTTAGTATCGTCCAATACAAGAAAATCTTGAGTAATCGAAACTCCATTTATATTATAAGTCAATATGCAATCTTTCCAACCAATTTTGTATGTCATCACAACTAAAACAAAAGCTAGTTAATTGAATTCTCATCTATCCATCAAAACAATCCTATCTCAAAGGAAACTCATCGACACCATGTGGAGTTCAACCGAGGGGTCACCCCACTATCAAACAATCCATTGCTAAGAGCACGATTTTTGAATAATAATCCATCTGTCATAATAATTTTATTCGTGAATTCCAACTTGATTATCAATCAAATAAAATCATTCAAAGGTGATCCAACCAACCGAACCCAATACCAATATGTTATTCCAGCCGAAGGCAATCAATCAAAATTTTGAAACAAAAATTAATTCCTAGACTTACCTCTCAATATATACAAATTAAAGCTCAATCATCAACACAATTTCTCATGCAGCGTCATTCGAGTCATCCATTAGTCTCCAACGGTCACCTTTCCTCCTCGACTAAATCTCTAGGGCTAGCTATCCCATAAGCTAAACTTAATCATCGTGGTAACACATCTAAGACGGACGACTACTAAAAATCATATTTATTTCATATTCTTGGGGTTGGATCATATCCTAACCAATAGAAGGAACTCTACCCCAAACCATGGAAACAATTCAAATCTAAACAACCGAAGTACCCAAGCCAACTAATCTGCTAACAAAGGAGACAACCAACAGTCTAGGGCCAAAGTCTATCTCAAGCAAAAGATCATTTTCCAGGGATGTTACACTTGACAAAATTATTCTCGATGATATCAACATTGTTGAAGCTAATTCAACTGACTTTATAGTCCAAGTCCTGAAACCATATTGTAAAGTTTACCAATTCCAAATCTGTAAATCTCAGTTTGTCATTTTTGAAATCCATTAATAAAAAATTTACTCCAATTTATGTTCTTATCTCTACCCGAGTTTTTGCATATCCAATTTGCTTATGAAGCAGGGTTAGCTATTCCAAAATCACAAATCCAATTAAGTCAACTTCAATCGTCCATCATTTACGATCTTTACTTTCAATTCTTCTCCAACTTATACTTAACTTTATACATTCATTTTATTTGTACGGTCCTATTGACTTATTCACCAATCAGTAACTTAAGATATTCTCGCAAATCATTGATTGAGTCTACTCTGCAATATTCATTCCAACCAAATCTGTGTCAACTTAATAATTCATGATAACTACTATCTTCATCTTATAATATCCATCAATTTCTCGTAGGGTCATTTATATTGCCAAACCATGTTTCTACTAAAATTTACTTATACCATGCCCATGCTATACGTAAATCCAACATCCGCAAGCACTCCATCTTAATCTATACGACAATGATCAAGTAAAACAATTGTAATTTGACGAGCCTATATGATGATCAACCATTATCGATACAACTAAAATATCCAAGGGTCAAGGTTTGTAAATTTTCGATAAATATCCAAGGGTCAAGGTTTGTAAAATATCCATTATCTGATACCATTATGTCATGCTAGCGGTTCCACAGAATCGAAAAATATTTACTGGACGTGGTGTCGTACAAGTCTAAATTATACTTGTACAAGACCATAAGCAACACAATTAATAATTGATCTCAAAACAAGGTTATCATAGCGGAAATAAGTAGACAAATTGATTCACAACAGAACATATGAAAAGAATGTTTTATTAATACTTTGCAGCGGAATACAAAGGTTCTAAATGGTCAACTGGAATATGCCAGTTTGAGTTATCTCACGAGCACAAAAGATTTACAATGTTCCATGCATTATGCCTTTTGTAGAATGGAATAAAATAGATGATATCTTTATTGAAGAGAGACTACACATATATATAGGAGAGCTAGCCTCCTCTCCTATTACTCTAAGCAATGTGGGACTAAAGCCCAATAACTAATAACTCTAATATAACACTTAACGCCCTCCCTCAAGCTGGAGCATAGATGTCAATCATGCCCAGCTTGTTACATAAAAATTGAATCCGGGGACCCAGAAGAGGCTTTGTGAAGATATCAGCTATCTGGTCGCCGGTCCGCACATGTTGAAACTTTATCACTCCTTTTGTATATTCTTCACGAACAAAATGAATGTCAATTTCAATATGCTTCGTCCGTTCATGAAATACTGAATTGGTGGCAATGTGAATAGCAGATTGGTTATCACATCATAGGTTTGCCACTTGAGATCCTGCGTCTTCTCCCAGTTCTTGTAGGAGATGCTTCATATATAATATCTCTGACGTGCCATGAGCAATAGTTCGATATTCTGCTTCCGAGCTTGAGTGTGCTATTACACTTTGTTTCTTGCTTTTCCATGATACTAGATTTCCGCCAACAAATACTGAGTAGCCAGATTTAGACTGTCTATCTGTCAAACTTGTCCCCCAGTCAACATCAGTAAAACACTCAATGCGAGTGTGTCCATTATTCTCCATTCGAATTCCTTTCCCTGGATTCTTTACTAGATAACACAAAATTCTGAGAACTGCCTGCAAGTGTGGAACTCTTGGAGAAGCCATGAATCTACTTGCGACGCTTACTGCAAAAGAAATATCCGGACGCATCATGACTGCCAAGTAGTTGAGTTTTCCAACCGCTCGACTATACTGATCTGGATTGGTCATCAGGACCCCTTCGTCTTGGAGTAATTTTGACCCTGGATCCATAGGTGAGTTTGCTCCCTTTGCTTGCATCATGCCTGCATCATTTAGTATATCCAATACATATTTTCTTTGAGACATTACAATGTCCTGCTTACCCCGTGTGACTTCAATGCCCAAGAAATAGTTCAAGGATCCCATATCCTTGGTTTGAAATTGTTCTCCAAGAAACTTCTTGAGACTTGCAATACCCTGGCTGTCATCTTCCGTGATTACAATATCATCAACGTAGACACCAAGAAGTATTCTTACAGCAGATGTGTGTCGATAGAAGATTGAATGGTCCTTCTTCGACTGACACATTCTAAATTGAGTAATCACCTGTGTAAATCTACCAAACCATGCACGAGGTGATTGTTTCAGGCCATAGAGGGCCTCCCTTAGACGACACACCTTACCCTCCCTTGCAACGAACCCGGGAGGTTGCATCACATATACTTCTTCATCAAGATTTCCGTGGAGGAAAGCATTCTTTATATCGAGTTGAAGTAAAGGCCAGTCATAGCGAATGGCCAAGGCCATGAGGACACGAACGGACGACATTTTGGCCACAGGAGAAAAAGTCTCGAAGTAATCCTCACCATAGGCTAATTCAACTGACTTTATAGTCCAAGTCCTGAAACCATATTGTAAAGTTTACCAATTCCAAATCTGTAAATCTCAGTTTGTCATTTTTGAAATCCATTAATAAAAAATTTACTCCAATTTATGTTCTTATCTCATACCCGAGTTTTTGCATATCCAATTTGCTTATGAAGCAGGGTTAGCTATTCCAAAATCACAAATCCAATTAAGTCAACTTCAATCGTCCATCATTTACGATCTTTACTTTCAATTCTTCTCCAACTTATACTTAACTTTATACATTCATTTTATTTGTACGGTCCTATTGACTTATTCACCAATCAGTAACTTAAGATATTCTCGCAAATCATTGATTGAGTCTACTCTGCAATATTCATTCCAACCAAATCTGTGTCAACTTAATAATTCATGATAACTACTATCTTCATCTTATAATATCCATCAATTTCTCGTAGGGTCATTTATATTGCCAAACCATGTTTCTACTAAAATTTACTTATACCATGCCCATGCTATACGTAAATCCAACATCCGCAAGCACTCCATCTTAATCTATACGACAATGATCAAGTAAAACAATTGTAACTCGACGAGCCTATATGGTGATCAACCATTATCGATACAACTAAAATATCCAAGGGTCAAGGTTTGTAAATTTTCGATAAATATCCAAGGGTCAAGGTTTGTAAAATATCCATTATCTGATACCATTATGTCATGCTAGCGGTTCCACAGAATCGAAAAATATTTACTGGACGTGGTGTCGTACAAGTCTAAATTGTACTTGTACAAGACCATAAGCAACACAATTAATAATTGATCTCAAAACAAGGTTATCATAGCGGAAATAAGTAGACAAATTGATTCACAACAGAACATATGAAAAGAATATGTTTTATTGATACTTTGCAGCGGAATACAAAGGTTCTAAATGGTCAACTGGAATATGCCAGTTTGAGTTATCTCACGTGCACAAAAGATTTACAATGTTCCATGCATTATGCCTTTTGTAGAATGGAATAAAATAGATGATATCTTTTTTGAAGAGAGACTACACATATATATAGGAGAGGATAGCCTCCTCTCCTATTACTCTAAGCAATGTGGGACTAAAGCCCAATAACTAATAACTCTAATATAACACTTAACGTCCTCCCTCAAGCTGGAGCATAGATGTCAATCATGCCCAGCTTGTTACATAAAAATTGAACCCGGGGACCCAGAAGAGGCTTTGTGAAGATATCAGCTATCTGGTCACCGGTCTGCACATGTTGAAACTTTATCACTCCTTTTGTATATTCATCACGAACAAAATGAATGTCAATTTCAATATGCTTCGTCCGTTCATGAAATACGGGATTGGTGGCAATATGAATAGCAGATTGGTTATCACACCATAGGTCTGCCATTTGAGATCCTGTGTCTTCTCCCAGTTCTTGTAGGAGATGCTTCATATATAATATCTCTGACGTGCCATGAGCAATAGTTCGATATTCTGCTTCCGAGCTTGAGTGTGCTATTACACTTTGTTTCTTGCTTTTCCATGATACTAGATTTCCACCAACAAATACTGAGTAGCCAGATTTAGACCGTCTATCTGTCAAACTTGTCCCCCAGTCAACATCAGTAAAACACTCAATGCGAGTGTGTCCATTATTCTCCATTCGAATTCCTTTCCCTGGATTCTTTACTAGATAACACAAAATTCTGAGAACTGCCTGCAAGTGTGGAACTTTTGGAGAAGCCATGAATCTACTTGCGACGTTTACTGCAAAAGAAATATTCGGACGCATCATGACTGCTAAGTAGTTGAGTTTTTCAACCGCTCGACGATACTGATCTGGATTGGTCATCAGGACCCCTTCGGCTGGGAGTAATTTTGACCCTGGATCCATAGGTGAGTTTGCTCCCTTTGCTTGCATCACGCCTGCATCATTTAGTATATCCAGTACATATTTTCTTTGAGACATTACAATGTCCTGTTTATCCCGTGTGACTTCAATGTCCAAGAAATAGTTCAAGGATCCCATATCCTTGGTTTGAAATTGTTCTCCAAGAAACTTCTTGAGACTTGCAATACCCTGGCTGTCATCTCCCGTAATTACAATATCATCAACGTAGACACCAAGAAGTACTCTTCCAGCAGATGTGTGTCAATAGAAGATTGAATGGTCCTTCTTCGACTGACACATTCCAAATTGAGTAATCACCTGTGTAAATCTACCAAACCATGCACGAGGTGATTGTTTCAGGCCATAGAGGGCCTTCCTTAGACGACACACCTTACCCTCCCTTGCAACGAACCCGGGATGTTGCATCACATATACTTCTTCATCAAGATTCCCGTGGAGGAAAGCATTCTTTATATCGAGTTGTAGTAAAGGCCAGCCATAGCGAATGGCCAAGGCCATGAGGACACGAACGGACGTCATTTTGGCTACAGGAGAAAAAGTCGCGAAGTAATCCTCACAATAGGTTTGCGAGTAACCTTTGGCCACCAGACGAGCTTTCAATCGGTCAAGAGTGCCATCCGGTTTTACCTTAATCGTGAACACCCATTTGCAGCCGACTGCCTGTTTACCATGAGGTAGATCGACTAAGTTCCAGGTATGATTCTCCTGGAGAGCCTTCATCTCCTTGTGCATAGCAGCACGCCAACCAGGATGTCGGAGACCCTCCTCAGCGGTCTTGGGGATCTGAATACCATCAATAGTAGCTACCAGAGACTGAGTGTGACTGGTAAGTCCTTTGTAGTTGTTAACATACAAGGGATCTCGACATGCACGACGAGGACATTGTGGAGGCGGAATTGCCGGAGCTGCTGGCGGAATTGGTGGAGCTGCTGGAGGGACAGATAGAGGCAACTCACTGGAGCCGGAGCTGCTGGTGGAACCAGAGGAGGAAGATTCTGTGGTTAATGTCGTTAATGGCTGAGTCGGTGTATGTGGACCATCATCCTGGAAGACTGGCTCGGTAAGGGAGGGTACCCGTATGGGGGGTTGTTGTGTTTGAGGAGGAAACAACAAAAAATCTTCTTCGGGATAGATCAGGGGAGCCGGACCTGTTGATTGGGAGAACGGAGGAAATTTTGTTTCGACAAAGGTAACATCCCGAGTGAAAAAATATCTCTTTAAGACAGGAGAAAAATACCGATACCCTTTCTGATTTTTAGGATACCCAAGAAAAATACATTGTATAGCCTTAGGATCCAATTTAGAAAGGGTTGGTCGGGTATCCCGAACATAGCATAAGCAACCAAAGATGCGGGGAGGCAGAGGAAGCAGCTCTCTTTCAGGAAAGAGCCTAGAGAAGGGAGTGCTACCATGGAGAACTAACAACGGCATGCGATTAATAAGATAACAAGTTGTAAGGACCGCATCCGACCAAAATCTCTTGGGAGTACGTGCTTGAAACATAAGCGCACATGTTGTTTCCAATAAATGACGATTCTTGCGTTCGGCTACACCATTTTGTTGTGGTGTGTACGCACAAGAGGTTTGGTGGATGATGTCGTTGCTGGCCAGATGTTTATCAAGATCACGAGATAAATACTCACGACCATTGTCACTCCGAAAGGTTTTGATTGGAAGACCAAATTGTGTAGTTATCTCGGCATAAAAGTTACACCAGATGTTAAATAATTCAGCGCGACTTTTCATTAAATAAATAAAAGTGACACGTGAGTAATCATCGACAAACGTGACAAAGTACTTAAAACCCATTACAGATTCAGTCGAACAAGGTCCCCATATATCATAATGCACCAACTCAAAAGGAGCGGTTGCAAGATTATTTGGACTCACCGGATAAGAAACCCGATGATGCTTAGCTAAACTACATGGCTCACAATGAAAAGAAGAGGGAATAGCTAAAGATGGATACATTTTCTGGAGAACTGGAGACGACGGATGACCTAACCGACAATGTAACTCGGCCGGATCAAGTTTCATGCTTGCACAAACAACAGAAGGAGTTGCGTCAAACATGTACAAGCCTCCAGCCACATGCCCCTTACCAATAGTCTTCCCAGTTGTCAGGTCCTGAAAAACACAATTATCAGGAAAAAAAGGTTACCGAGCAATGAAGTTCACGAGTAAGTTGACTGATAGAAAGTAAATTGAACGGGTTTCCAGGAGTAAGTAGAACATAGGTAACTGACAGTCCGGGAGAAAGAGTGGCACTTCCACGGCCGCAGACTGCCAGAGAACCGCCATTGGCAACAGTAATGCCAGAAGCATGACGGACATGTACATAATCATGTATCATACCTGCGTCACCAGTCATGTGTGAGGATGCATCAGAGTTAATTACCCACTGCTTGGGTTTTACTATGCATGCTGCGGAATATCCGGCTGTGGAACTAGACGTTGATGCTTCACCACGACGTTGAGCCTGGAACTAAAAAAATTTCGCGTAAGAATCGTCGCTCATCTGAACCGAACAAACGCTATTATCAGTAGCATCCGAAGTAATATTGGCAACATGAGCTTTAGGGCACTGCCACTGGAAATGTCCATGTTGGCCACAGTGGAAGCATGTTCGTAGTCGTCCCCCATCACGACCACCATTGCCGCGTCCGCCATCGCGACCGTAAGTCCGACCACCTCGTCGTCCACCACATCCACCACGAACGTCAGGACGAGCAGCGCTACCAAGGGAAGATCGATCAGCAGGCGTATCTCCCAGAGTGGTCTCAACCACCTTTGCGGCCCAAAGAACACAGAAGTGGGCCTCCATCAAAGATGGAACATCAGATCCAGCAATGATCTGGGATCGAGCCAAGTCCGCATTAGGACGGAGAGATGCAAGATATGCCATAACATGAAGCTGCTCGCGTTGAGCCCGAGCTTCATTGATATCCGCCGTCAGAGGAAGAACACGATCAATTTCATCCACCATAGCCTTGAAGGATCGAAAGTGGTCCTTATGAGACTTGTCTCCTTGAGTTGCTCGGTAAACGCCAACAACCGAGTCGTATATGCGAGACAAGTCGCGTTTTCCATCAAACGCCGTTGCTAGGACCTCCCATAGCTCCTTGACCGTGTCCGTGTTTTAAAACATGTCCTCGACGGACGGTTCCATGGAGTTCATCAACTGTGTAAACAGTCGACTATCATCCGTCTCCCACTGTTCAAATGTGGGATCAGTCGTCGCCGGAGGGCTGTCAGTCAAATGTTTAGATAGTCGCATGCCACGAAGTATTTTCTCAACTTTCTTCCGCCATGTTGAGTAACCATCTGGACCGTCCAATCGACGGTCGACAAGTCGAGTCGAAGAGATCGTCGTGCCAATGCTCGTCGTGTTGCTGACACCGTTACCATCATCTGCCTTCAAATCTGTCATCCTGAAATGGAAGCAACCGTCGCGAGTTCTTTCCAACCCAAAAATCACACCAACTTTACAAATGTGCTATAAACGTGGTCAACACCGTCGCGCACATAGAAAGTAAACACGTCAGGACACGGGAGAAAATACGATCATTCTCTGTGTAGATTTGGATGTGAAGATTAGGGTAGGAAAATCATTTGTTAAGTCCAAACGGCTTAATCTAGGAATAAAGCATTGGACCACTGACTTTTATTTTATTTTTCTTTTTTTAACTAGGGTTCGAAGGGTGTGTGGTGGCTGATGAAAAATGTTAGGGTTTTGAGCCATCGTGGGTGATCCGGGTGTCTGCACAGCAGATCCGGGACGTGGGGGGATCCGGGTGTCTGTACAGCAGATCCGGGGTGTGGGGGAGCCGGGTGTCTGTGCTGCAGATCCGGAGTGTGGGGAGCCGGGTGTCTGCACAGCAGATCCGAGAAGGGAAAGAGAACCGGGGGTCTGTACAGCAGATCCGGGCAGGGGGGGTCGGCGAAGGGGGGGCATAGGGGGGTCGGCGAGGGGGGGGGGGGGGCGCTGGACAACAAGAGGGGGAGGGGTCGGCGAAGGGGGGGGCAGCAGGGGGGTCGACGAAGGTGGGGGGAATTTTTTTGTTGTGGAAATTTTTTTCTTCCTTCTATGGCTCTGATACCATGTAGAATGGAATAAATAAATGATTTCTTTATTGAAGAGAGATTACACATATATATAGGAGAGGCTAGCCTCCTCTCCTATTACTCTAAGCAATGTGGGACTAAAGCCCAATGACTAATAACTCTAATATAATACTTAACACCTTTTATAACAGAAGGTAACTTTTCTACAAGGAAAGCTTCAACACATCAATGATTTTTTCGATACCTCAGAACTGTCCAAGCGACTCCCTACACCAGTAGAGGAGGGGGTCAACACATTGGGAAATGTACTGGTGAGTGACATTAATCCGATTCACCTAAACTCAACACAATAATCATGTGGCAACATACAATATTATTAGTGATCTTTCTATCTTTCCGTTGGGTCAATTAACAATTCATATGATATGAATGTAAAACATAATGTATATCACCAAATGGTGATTCTTATCCACGATCGTATGTCCTTCCCTATAAACAAGGTTAACGTATTCTTCCCTGCAAACAATATCGTTAGAGATGCAATCTGTCTATATGAAGGTCACTAATGATACACCATCTTGAAATATTCATTAGAAATTACGACGATCTTTCGAGCGCAGGTAGCGAGCTCCACTGAAGGTCTCGTAATTCATGTGCTTGTACTTCAGTACTAGTTATCCTTGTTCCTCCTAGGCCGAATCGCTACCGTGATCGTGAATACAATTCGAGAAAATCAAACATTGTGCACAAGTTATCCATGACCATGCATCAATATGCAACTTAACTATTAAAAATATAATATGCATGATAACAAAAAACTTAAAGTAACTATGCAACACATTCACATTTTATTTTCACATTTCTTCGAGCCATCGCTCGTAACTCCATTATTCCTTGATCCATCGTTCGTAATTCTATCATTCCCAATCCAGGGATTACAAGTGCGACTCAACGGTCCCAACTCTGTTTCCACAATTACACTACTTTGCTACAATAGTACAACATTTTTATCATTTTTTTACAGCAGGTTAATAACAATATGCTTACTATCTTTATATTTTGAAACTCTTGTTCGGGTTTCATTGATCGAAAGACACAACGTAGAAACGAAAATAGTTCTTTTGTTAAAGTATGAAGATCAAGGAGTGAAGGATCAAAGCACTCACCACGATACGAATTGACTTTCCGTCCCGACCACATAGATATCGAACGATTTCTCAGAGGATTTGATGTGATGCACGATCTTTAATTGGTATAACCATACAAATGAGTCATGCTCGATAAACCATCCAAACCGACCAAATTAAATAATTCTGCATCACCGTTCAAATCTCGTGATTTCCCATGTAGCTCAAAACCGACCAGCCTATTCAAGCTAATCAATCAACAGAATGCCTCTGCGTGGAGCGGAGCATTTCAGCTAGGCGTTCATGGGGTGCCTAGACGCTAGTTGGCACTAGTCGGCACCTAGGCGGAATTAGGCGCTTGGTGCCCGCTCGACTACCGCTTAGCGACTTTTACAACCTTGGTGGGACCCCAGATTTCTATGTTCTGACTGAGATTTTGGGTGGAGGAATGAGGAGGGGGATTCATATTTTTGGAGGGGGGCTGGGCTGTCTAAGTTAAAATGAAAGAATAATAGCTTGCTCATAGACATGATGTTTGAAACCTTTCTGCATGAGAAAAATCACTGGATCATTTGTGTACTGATGCCTGATGTCAATGCAGAGGTCGGGGAAGTTGCTCCTGCTGCTCGGCCAGGAGTCTTCTCCACAACAAGCATGTGTTAGAAAATGAAGTTCCCTCCCCATTTGCCCTCAGTTCGTCACAGTCCATAGACCACGCCCCCCCCCCCCCCCCCCCCCCCCCCACCCAACCACCCACCCCCGTATTACAGCGAATGAATCAACTAGTGGGGGAGAAGGCCAAGGCGAGTAGCTGTGCAAGTTGAGGCATATCCCTCTTTCACCCAACATTAAGGTGAAGAGGAGGTAAGAAGCTCACCCTAGATTGGTCTTATGGAAAACATAGGACACCCATGAATCCTGGTGACAAGAACAGGCCTCTCCCTCCTAAACTAGCAGCTTATCACCAGTGCTTCTTGGGAGGCTATGGTGGCTGCAAGCCAAAAAGAGGCGAAGAGGAGTCACAAATGTGAGGGTGTGAATATGTTATTCTGTATTCTTGTTCTTATTGATCAATACATATCACTTTAGTCATCCAAGAGAAGAGAGAAGGCATGGCTGTTTTAAAGAGCTTATGTGTTTGAGAGCAAGGAGAGAAGAAAAAAACAGAAAAACATAAATCTTCTGCGACTTGGATGAGGAATTTCAATTGAAGTGTACACCCAGCAGTTACTATAGATTTCAGTTAAACCATAATCCTTTTGATCCGTGTAATGTCAGAGGTAGGTGACACTCAATTTATCCTAGTCAGTGAGAAGAGTGCCCTACTCCATTATTGAATTTGACGATTCACACTTTCTAAGAAGGTAAGGATGGATTGTTAGCCTCCCATATTAGATAAATTTGCTTTGATATTAAAGAATGGAGGCACCATCCGGCTAAGAGGACTAAGTTAGTTATAGTTTTCTTGGAGCACCATGCATGGTTTTAGTGTCATTGTTTGATGGTCCATAAAATTGAGAATGTTAGGAGCTGGAATCTTGGGAGGCGGCTTTTTTGTAGTAGCCTGTCATTGAAATTTTAATATGCGCATGGGTACGGGGGGGGGGGGGGGGGGGGGGGGGGGTTTCTTGTTGGATATGGGGCCTAGGCTTGAGATAGTTTTGGAACCTAGACCACGGACTACCAAAACTGTTATGGCCATGAAATAACTTTTGTTTCATATTTCTATCTCGCATGGAAATAGTATTTGTATCCTCAGGTTTCTCATAGTTCATTTCCTCAGCTTTCTTTTAGATTTCTATGACGATGTATGTGATATTATATCACTATTGGCAAAAAGAATGCTTCTCCTTGGTGTTTCTGTATTGGGTGAAGCCCCGTGAGTGTACTAATTAGCATAGTTTGCAGTATCGGCCGATACCGATACGGTTTGGCATGTCCCGATCCGATACTGACCCGATACCGACATTAGGGTTCTCTTTTTTAGTCAATTCGGCAAATAAAATTGAATGGAAAAGACCAATCAACAGGGGCGTAAAAGTATAGTAAGGTTGTAAAAGCATGTAAAAGAAGAGAACTTGTCTATCGCAGGTAAACCAATCGTCCTCAAGGGTGCCTACTAATTTATTCAATTTCAAAACCGCTAAGAAACGACAAAAAATACTTAAAATTATGCCTAAATGAACAATTTTTTTTTTAAATTTTAAATTCTAATAATTTATTAATAATTATTTGCTTTCCGACGCAAAAATATCCGATACTCC
Source organism: Iris pallida (assembly GCA_029216955.1). Classification (NCBI taxonomy): domain Eukaryota; kingdom Viridiplantae; phylum Streptophyta; class Magnoliopsida; order Asparagales; family Iridaceae; genus Iris; species Iris pallida. The sequence goes on along the minus strand of JANAVB010043556.1, from coordinate 16,689 downwards.
AATCCGAAACCGCCGATCCCGGTACTCATATGAAGGGTCCGATATCGATTCCGATACCGATATTGCGAACCTTGCCTGCTTATGTTTATTAAAGATGGCTAATTCAATGATAAAAATACACACCTTAAGGTAGAGAATTGACAGAAAATTTCACTGTAGAATATTCTTATTGATGAGGGTCTTAATGTGTGTAGGAAGTATAAAATTATAATGCACTTGAATGTAAATACATAGTGATTTCTTCATGTTACTTCTCGAGGTTACTGTTTTACACTACTATTAGAAAAACTAAGACCACAACACCCTTTGTGTTTAAACCTCTTGTGGTCTATGCTATGACTCAGACCAGCTTAATGGAGATTTTTTTTCTATTGTTGTTGACACAAATGCGCTTAGGGTTCTCTATTATTGAGTTAAAGAAAGTGAAGATGGTGTACTAACAATCCGAGACAACTCGTGCCATTTCTTAGTCTTTATGCATTTAGAAGTGTAGAGTTTTCTCTATATGCACATGTTCCCACCATTAACTAACCGGGGGTAGCGAAGGTGATTATGTAACATTGGTAGAGGAGTATCAGGAAGTCTGCCAGACCTTAATGTAAACAACTTGTGTCACTTTTATTTTGTCTGCCCAATTGCAAGGTTGCCTCATGTGGAAGGTGTTGAGACTTGAAGTGATTTTATTGTGAATGGAATAACAACATATATATAGGAGAGGCTAGCCTCCTCTCCTATCATTCTAGCCAATGTGGGACTAAAGCCCAATAACACTATATATATATCAACAACACTCCCCCTCAAGATGGGCGAAAGATATTCACTAAGCCCATCTTGTCACATCCTCTCATCATGTTGATAGAACTAAGCCCCTTTGTCAGTCCGTCTGCTACCTGATCTTTGGTTGGAACATAGCCCAGCTCTAGTTCTCCTTTATCCAGTTTCTCTTTGATGAAGAATCTGTCAATCTCAATATGTTTGGTCCTGTCATGCTGTACTGGATTGTTGGCAATATTAATAGCTGACTGGTTGTCACACCATAGCTTCATCTTTGCTCCCTGGTCCAGCTTTAGCTCCGTCAGCATATTCTTCAACCACAATAGTTCTGTGACTCCCAAGGCCATCGCTCTATACTCTGCTTCAGCTGTTGATCTGGCCACTACTGACTGCTTCTTACTCCTCCAAGAGACCAAGTTGCCTCCTACAAATATGCAGTATCCCGATGTGGATCTCCTGTCGTCAGCACAGCTAGCCCAGTCAGAATCACAATAGCCCTCAATGCCTACATGATTATTTCTTCTAAAGATCAGTCCCTTCCCGGGGGCTCCCTTCAAGTACCTCAGAATCTGGTACACTGCGTCCATGTGACCCTTCCGGGGGTCATGCATGTAGCGGCTTACTACACTTACCGCAAAGCTGATATCAGGTCGAGTGTGGCTTAAGTAGATTAACTTGCCCACCAATCTCTGATATCTATCCCGGTCAACTGGTTCTCCAGCTTCAGCATCCAGTTTAAACTTCTGGTCTATCGGTGTCGTAGCTGGTTTACATCCCATCATCCCTGTTTCCGTAAGCAGGTCCAGTGCGTACTTCCTTTGAGAAAGAACGATTCCCTCATTATCTCGAGCAATCTCAATCCCAAGGAAGTATCGAAGGGGGCCAAGATCTTTCACCTCGAACTCCTTGCCAAGTTTTACTTTGAGTTGGGCGATCTCCTGCTCATCATTGCCTGTGATAATCATATCATCTACATATACTGCAAGCATGGTGATATGGCCTCCACTCCGTCTGAAGAAGACAGTGTGATCAGCATTGATCTGCTGATATCCCATCCCTATCATTGCTCTCCTGAACCTGTCAAACCATGCCCGAGGAGACTGCTTCAGTCCATAGAGAGACTTCTTCAGTCTGCAGACCTTGCCTTCTGTCTGTTTTGTGCCGAATCCTGGTGGTATCTCCATGTACACCTCCTCTACTAGATCTCCATGAAGAAATGCATTCTTCACATCCAGTTGGTGTAGCTTCCACCCTCCATTGGCTGCCAGGGAGATCAAGGTCCTGACAGTGCTCATCTTCGCCACTGGTGCAAAGGTCTCGTCATAGTCGATGCCGTACGTCTGACTGTATCCTTTTGCCACCAGTCGAGCTTTATAGCGCTCAACCTGTCCATCTGGGTTCTGTTTCACAGTAAAAACCCATTTACATCCAACTGCTCTTTTCCCTTCTGGTAGTCTCACCAGCTCCCAAGTGTGGTTCTTCTCAAGAGCTCCCAACTCCTCGTGCATTGCCGCTTTCCACTTTGGATCGTTCTTGGCAACCTGCCAATTGTTAGGTACAGTAATACTATCCAAAGATGCTATAAATGCTCCATGAGAAGAAGATATATGATCATAAGAAACAAACTTAGCAAGATCCCAACCATATCTGTCCGGAGGATTTTCCCGCATTGCTGCGAGTAGTCCTTCGTGTAGGTAGTGGTATGGGAGGAACGATATCACCTGAGGAGGGTGGTGGTGTAGATGAGGAGGATGGTGGTGTAGATGAGGAGGATGGTGGTATAGGTGTCTCAGGAGTTGGGACAGGCGCAGGCAAGGGACTTGGCACTGACACTGTAGGTACTGGTCCTGTAGTCTGCTTGTTGTTTCTCCTGTTGTAGGTCAGTAACTCCCCCTGAGCCGTAGGTGTAACACTTCTCGTCTCCTCCCTCTGTTCCGCTTCACCTTCATGTTCCTCCTCAACCGTGTCTCTATGCCAAACTTCTAAATCGGTTACCACCAGGTTCTCCAAGTTCTCTATCTCCCCCTCTCGCCTTATACTTGTAGTATGAGGCGTGTTATACGAAGTTCCATCCTGGCGGTAATATGGCTCATGCTCCCGGAAGTGGACGTCCATACTAACAAATTTCTTCTTCTCTACTGGACTCCAGCATACATACCCCTTCTGAGTTGCTGAGTAGCCCACGAAGATGCACTTGACTGCTCTAGGGTCAAGTTTTCCAACGAATGGTCTGTTGTCCTTCACAAAACACACACATCCAAACACCTTTAGTGGAAGTATTCCACTATTATTACCTTGTAATACTTCACATGGAGACTTCCATCCCAGGACTTTTGAAGGCATCCTGTTTATAAGTTGAGCTGCTGTCAACACCGCATATCCCCATAGGTGTTGTGGGACATTCATGTCGATCATCATACTTCTTGCGGTCTCCAGAAGATGTCGGTTCTTCCTTTCTGCTACTCCATTTTGTGCTGGTGTATATGCACAAGAGGTCTGATGCTGTATTCCATGTGCTGACAAGTACTCTGCAAGTGTCCTATTGGTATACTCCGTCCCATTGTCAGATCTCAGTATCTTCACCACTGCATTATACTGAGTCTGGACATATTTATGAAAGTCCCGAAAACAAGCAAATACATCACTTTTGTTCTTCATCAAATACAGCCAGGTGACACGAGATGCACAATCGATAAACGAAACAAAATACTTATACCCATTCATAGTGTTAGTAGCACATGGGCCCCAAACATCAGAATGAACTACCTCAAAGACTGAAGAACTCTTATGACCATTTCCAACATATGAACTCCTAGTAAGTTTTCCTAACTCACATGCATCACATACTAATTTTCTTTTATTTGATTTTGCATACATATCTGGATACAACTTATTTAGAGTATCAAAGGAAGAATGCCCCATCCTCCTATGATGAAGTATCAAAGTGTCTTCAGTCTTCTGCTGCAGTTCCTCCATTCCAGCCTTCTCTGCCATAGACACCAAGGCTGAGTCCAGTCCGTCTTGATCTAGGTACCACAGTCCATCATGCCAAGTGCCAGTCCCAAGTCTTCGTCCCGTCCCTTTCTCCTGGAAGATCACCTTAGGAATATCAAAAGAAACAATGCATTTTAGTTGGAGAATTATAGAACTAATAGACAAGAGACTGACTGGGAAGGATGGAGCATGCAAAACATTGGATAACCTTACTGAACCCGTACAATTAACAGTACCCTTACCGACCACTGGTTGGAAAGTACCATCCGCAGTCTGAATGGTGTCTGTCGATGCTAGGTGAGTGTACGAGGAAAACTTACTAGCATTTCCGGTCACATGCCGAGATGCTCCTGAGTCGATAATCCAGTCTGACATTTTAAGGGAAGACATAGATGCAAGAGCGTGAGACTCGTCAGTACCTTCTGATGGATGGGCATACATAGCGGCGTTGCCTCTGAAGAATGGAGTGGATGCCTCCTCTGCTACACTCCTCCTGTCTCCTTCGATTGACGCTTTTTGCTTTCTCTCCAGCAGGTCCAGTAGCGCCTGATCCTCCTCAGTAAAGGCGCCGCCAGCTCCTCCATTCCCATCTGCCACCAGCAGGTTTGCCCGATAGCCTCCTCGACCGCCTCGTCGGCCTCCTCGACCACGTCCACGTCCAGCATATCCTCGTCCACGTCCACCACCTGAGTCTCCCTCCTTAGGTGGTTTGGTACAAGCATATCGATGGTGGCCCATCTCCCCACAGTTGTAGCACTGCCGATTCTGTTGCCAGAGCTCTCCCTTGGATCCTGTATCCCCCGAACCGGTAGCTGCTAGTGCTGACTTCACTTCGGGTAAAGCACCTGTCGATGATGCGCCTGTCCCTGTCTGTAATCTGATCCGCGTCTCCTCCTGAATCATGGCTGAGATAGCCTCCTCGAGACTAGGGATCGCTGGCTGGGCGAGGAGTAAGGCTGTCCTCTGTGTGAATGCTGCAGTCAGTCCCTTAAGGAATTTCATCGTCCTCTCCTGCAGACACACCTGTCTCTCCTTGCATTTTGGGTCCCCGCAGCTTGCCCGTTTGGAATGGTGATCATAATCCAGCCAGAGACGTTCCAACTCCGTAGCGTACTCCTGCACCGTCTTCTCGCCTTGTACGGTGTCGTCGATCTCCCCTTTTATCTGGAAGATCCGTAGATTGTTACCTATGCCATCATAGGTTCTTCTCAATTTCTCCCATACGTCTTTCACCATCTCAATGCCATCTACTGTGGAAGCAATAGACTGGACTAAGGAGTTGAGAAGCCAGATATAAATCACCATATGAGTGGATTTCCACTCGTCGCGTCCTGTCGAGCCCTCTTCCGGCTCTGTCTTCTCGCCTGTCAAGAATCCCTCCAGGTTCTTACCTGCAAGGGTTCTTCTCACCCGCCGTGACCAACTCAAATAGGTGGCTGGTCCATCCAACTTCAGATCGATGGAGGGTAGTTCCAACTTTGGCGGTGCTCGTGTCGTGCTTTCACCAGCCGACACCTTTATCAACTTCAGCAATGTCGCCACATCGTCAGCATCTAGCTTCTTGAGAATCTCCTCCATCGATGCTTCTTCTCGATCACTTCACACTTGCTCCACGACTCACGCTCGTCCTTGCCGTCCTCTCCTAAATCCGAATATGTCTGATTTCATCGGATCTAGGGATTATAGGCATCTCCTTGAGATTGATCTCAAGAACGAGCGTGAATCTTGTACCCGCAATAGCGGTACAATGAATCCTGCAGCCGTAAAAACGGTACAGCAACGAGCGTGAATCTTGTACCCGCAATAGCGGTACAATGAATCCTGCAGCCGTAAAAACGGTACAGCAACTTTCAGGCTGACCTACAGCGTAGGTGCCCTAAAAGTGGTGTGCTCGAAGGCAACCACGGCAGCAGCAGCAGTTGCAGCCGCAACAGCGGCACAGCAACGGCAGCAGCGCGGCGGCGGCGGCGCGGCAGCTGCAGCAGCCGGCGGCGGCGCGGCAGCAGCTGCAGCGGCAGCGGGCGGCAGCAGCTGCAGTGGCAGCGGGCGGCAGCGGCGGCGTAGAAGGGGGATTAGGGTTAGGGTTTGTGTGGAGGAGGGGTCTCTAACGGTATTCTAAGCAATTTTAGGCTCTGATACCATGTTGAGACTTGAAGTGATTTTATTGTGAATGGAATAACAACATATATATAGGAGAGGCTAGCCTCCTCTCCTATCATTCTAGCCAATGTGGGACTAAAGCCCAATAACACTATATATATATCAACAACAGAAGGCGTTACTTGGCTCAAAGTACATTGTAGCTCCACTACCTATGAAGTTCATTGTTTCGTCAAACTGTCAAAGTGGTTATTTGGAAAGGAGAAATCTTAACTTTGCTGGACTAAAATGGAATAAGGATCGATATATTATCTCAATTTGCCAGTTAAATTAAGGCCTTAGTGGATAGACATGTTTGGTGTTTGATAGCTTCCCAAACAGGTGTTCATGGAAAGAGATATTTGCAAATAAAAAGGAAAAAGAAGATCAAAGTGCTCTCGAGTCTTGTGGGTTACTTTTTGTTTGTGTGCTTTGCCTGACAAGTCACCAGTGAGCAATCTTTTTTGGAAGCCCGACTTTAACCTCCTCTAATCTGTTAGTCAAAATCTCAGAGGTTGATCCCCTACCTCCAGATAGTTTGTTGACATGAGATGCAAATTTCTGACGACATTTTAACATCTTTATTGACATCATTCCTATGCATATAATCCTTTGTTTTGGTGATATATTCCTTTACATTGTTTGAGATATTATTTTCCTTAAATGTCACTTCAGTCCTTACAACTTTAATTTCATTTATTAATGTTGTTCCTATTTTAAAATGATCTTTGTAATTTCTTTTTTTATCCTAGGTTCATCGGGCAAGACTGAGATCTGCAAAGATTGATGTTGCTGTTAAGGCAAGGAAAACTAGAAGTTCTTACTATAAACTCTTAAATGCACCTGTGGCTTATTAGATTTTGTGTAAACCATAGGTACAACATCCAGGTGTTCAACATTTGATGATGGTGGATATCCGCAACTTGCAAGCATTTGTATTATTGTTACAAAAGACGGATATCAAATTTGATCTGTTTTCACTAACGAAAGAAGCCGAGAAGCAGGTATTTGTGATAACACAATTTTGCACAAGGAAGCACAGACCCTTCAAACGTCAGTGTTATCTCATATGGTGCATATCTAGGACACTTACTGGATTTGACAAAGACAATTCAATTTCACTAGGCCACACCAAAAATCGATGTCATCGATATATGTCTATCATGTCTTGTTTTCGTGCCTATGCAATATGGATTTTACATAGCACAATTTGTGACATATTTCTCAATGATCTAGGTGATTAAATTATCTCTTATGTTATGTACACAAATAAAGCATATTAAGTAAGTTTACGCAATTAAGGGTTCATATAATGTTGCAAAATATGCATAGTTCTGACTAATTCATAAAGCGATCACCGATTTTGTAGAAGCCAATCTTCATCTTATTTGGAATTAGATTCTTAAACTAGAATGTGATGAACCTGGTCATATAAAGCTGATAAATCTGGGCTGCAAAAATTGGACATAGGCATACCATATCGGGATCTCCCTACTCCTTAGGAACTGCTTCTGTATCCAACGACTCTGATCTTGGTGGGTTTCCAAATCGGATAGCCAAAAGTGGCACCCGGGGCGATCTATATTAGATGAAGTTCAACAAAGAATAGGTTGTTGTAACCCCCAAGGGGGTGGTCCGGTGGTAGCACTGGTAAGGAAGGGGAGGAGTGGGTTTGGATCCGAGTTCTAGTCCGGGTAAGTTTAAATTAAATAGGTGGGGGTCTTGGTGCTAGTAGCCCAAACATGGACGATTATTAATGACTGGCTTATCTCAAAAAAGAAAGAAAGAAAGAGTAGGTTGTTGTCGGATTTGCTACGAATTCTTTCCTAATAAACACAATAATATATCTATATATATATATATATATATATATATATATAAGAATATCATGTTTTGAGTTATCATGAAAGAAAAGAGCTCTGCTAGGGTTTCGACATTGGAGGCGATTGCACCTCCTCCCCGCCCCCCGGATCCCTATGGGGTGAAGGGGAGGCGACATGGCGACCGGAACAAGAAGGCCACCCCCCCGGGTGGGGGTGGATCGGCGGGTGGGACCCCCCCGGGCGGGGGGGGGGGGGGGGGGGTCGGCGACTGAAGTGGACGGGACCCCCCCAGGCGGGGGGGGGGGGGGGTCGGTGGCGGACAGGGGGGGGGACCCCCCCAGGCGGGGGGGGGGGGGGGGCGGCTGCAGCCGGAGGCGGGACCTCCCCAGGCGCGGGGGGGGGGTCGATGGCGGGCGGAGGTGGGACCCCCCCAGGCGGGAGGGGGGGGTCGGTGGCGGGCAGAGGGGGGACCCCCCCGGGTGGGGGGGGGGGCGGGGGCCGGCCGAAGGTGACGGTGCCTCCGGTAGGATCTTCGAGTTCGGTTCTGGATCTGGATCTGGATCTGGAGATGGGTCTGGAACGGGTGATGAGGGGTGGACTACGGTGACCAGAAGGCGCCAACCAGGGAGACGGCTACTGGCATCTCAATCGGGGGGTCGGGTGACTCCAGGGAGGACAGGAAATAGGATTGGGAGTGGTCATGGGGATCCCCGACGGCCAGGGGGAGTCTCGAGAAGTAGTGGAAATGCCTGGAGACCGAAGGCGGCGGCAGCTGAAAAAGGGAAAGGAGTTGCTGGAGGAGGTAGCGGACAACAGGGGAACCCTGCCACGGTGCCTTCCAGGGTCGTGCCGCAACAACCACGATCATGGAAGGAGGTGTGCGTTCCGACGGCGGCGAAGTCCGCGTCCTCTATGGAGTATGTGGCACCTAAGAAGGTTGGCGGAGGTTTTCGGGCTGTCTTCCCAGCAGAGGAGATAGCGGAGGTGACGGAGTTTTGGCAGAATACTCTAGTGATGTATGTGCTTGGTAGCAAGCCCTTCTACGGGCAAATCAGAGGATATGCGGAGAGGGTTTGGAGGCCTAAAGGAAGCATGGAGATCTTCTCAAGGGAAAATGGGTTCTACTTTGTGAAATTTGGGCTGGCGGAGGATGTTATCAGGATCACTCAGGGCGGACCATGGTCATTTGATGGGAGGCTGATCATCTTGAAGGAATGGACTCCGGACCTGCGGTGTGAGAAGGAGGTTCTGAATGCGATTCCGGTATGGATTCGTTTCCCCGAGTTTCCAGTGAAATACTGGAGTGTTCCGCTTCTCATGAGGTTGGCTAGTTTGGTTGGGAGGCCGATCAAGGCGGACGAGGCTACCACCTACCGCACGAGATTGATGTACGCCAGGATCTTTGTGGAGATTACGGCTGGGTCGGAGCTTCCGAGCCTTTTGGAGTATGAGGTAGCATCAGGGGAGGTGCTGACACAGGTGGTGGAGTATGATTGGATGCCTCCAATGTGTTCCTCATGTGAGTGTTTTGGCCATGTTGATAGTGCGTGCACGCAGAGGAGACGGAGCTCGGACTCGGGAGTCAGATCGGCGGCGGCTACACAGGGGCCGGTTCCTGGAGCTGATGCTGGAGGTGGGGCTACGGATATTCAGGAGGAGGACACTATGATGGACTTGGCAGGTGACTCTGCGACCGATGATCCTCAGCGGGTAGCGAGTATGACGGGTGCCGTGGTCCCAGTCCAACCACAAAGGAGTATGTTGACCAGATCCATGGGATTACTTAGTAGCAGTCAGGGGAATGGCGGGGTTACCCCGGTGGTGGAGCAGGTGTATAGTAGGAAGCGGCATGCGCCGGCCCCGCGTGACGATGTCCCTCAGCAGGAGGACCTGGAGAATGACACCTGTGCCAACCCATCTTGGGATCTGACGCTATCCAGGATACAGGTCCATCTTGCCCCTCACACTGTGGGAGGGAAGGATCTGGAGGTTGGAGTTGAGGCTCCGGTTGCAGTGATAGGAGAGGATCTTGATCTTATGGACGGAGCACTTCCCTCGGGTGCCTGTTCTGATGGTGTTCAGGGGGACCCCTCATTAGTTAATTAATGTCGGTCCTCGCCTGGAACATCAGAGGAGGGTGTTCTATTGGGCGATGGAGGGAGATCAGTGGGGTTTTGAGAAGGGAGAAGTGTGATATTGCTATTCTGCTGGAAACAAAGATCCGGAAGGCAGCAGTACTTGATCGACGGAACACGGCGACTTGGGCTCATATTCATAACCTGGACATCTGCGACATGGCGAGGATCTGGGTTAGATGGAGTAGAGAGAGTTGGGAAGGGGACCTGGTTCTGAAGACTCAGCAGATCATTGGTTTACTTCTGGTGAACAAAGGTGGCTTTAGATTCCTCCTGGGTGCAGTCTATGGGCATAATGACAGGAAGCGTCGTGAGTCCCTCTGGGAGGATATTACTCGGCTTGGCCAGATGGCGGATTCCCAACACCTTCCATTGCTTATTATGGGGGACTTCAATGCCTTGCTATATAGGCATGAAAAGGTGGGGGGGCGTCCGGTCCACGACTCGATTCTATATGACTTTCAGAGGTGCCTACTCATCTCGGGGCTGAGGGGGCTGGAGAGAGCAGGACACATTTGGACCTGGCACAACAAGGCGTCCAAGGGCAGGGTTGCATGTCAGCTGGATAGAGCCTTGGGGAATAGCGAATGGTTTCGCTATTACCCTAATGTGGTGGTGGAGGGGCTAGCGGCTGAGACGAGTGATCACTCTCCTATTCGGGTGGGTTTATTGGAGAGAGCCACCTGGAAAGCTAGACCGTTCAGATATAACAATAGTTGGTACCTCTCGGCGGATTATGAGGAGGTGGTTGCGAGAGGTCTGCTGGACTCCCGGGAGGGCACTGCACAGTTTCGCATGGTCCACAAGCTCAAGCAGGTGAAGAGGGGTATCCGGGACTGGGTGAAGAAGAGGCCGCGTTCTTCACTGGCAGACAAGGAGGCTGAGCTTCGGGAGGTTCAGGAGGCCCTACAGGCTGACATCTTGTGTGGGGAGCTGGCGGCTAGAGAGAAGGATCTTAGTGCAGAAGTCAATTCCTTGAGACTCCAGGAGGAGATTAGTGCGGCTCAGCGGGCGAAATGCTCATGGCTCAAGGATGGGGACAGATGTACTAAGTTCTTTTATGATGTTATCCGGACTCGCCAGCACCGGAATAGTATTCCCAGACTTCTGGATGGCGAGGGCAAGCTGGTTGGGGACCCGGTGGAGATCCAGAGAGAAGCAGTCAGGTTCTATCGGGACTTGTATCATCAGGAGGACTATCCCACTACGTTCCCACCTCTGATTCCTAAGAGGTTGGTGACGCAGCATGGGAATAGGCGTCTCTTGGCCCCGATTCGGATGGAGGAGATCGAGGACATTGTGATGAAGGCTGATCCCAACAGAGCTCCAGGGCCAGATGGCTTCTCCAGTGGATTTTTTCGGAGACATTGGGGAGTTTTGAAGCTCCCAGTTCTTGAGGCGGTACAGGAATTCTTCTCGTCAGGTAAGCTTCTGAAGGAGCTTAATCATACTTTCCTGACCCTGGTTCCGAAGAAGGAGGGTGCGACATCTCTGGCAGATTTCAGACCGATTGCATGCTGTAATTATCTTTATAAGATAATTACTCATCTTATGTGTCGGAGGATGGAGGGGATTATGCAGGGATTGGTGTCTCGGAATCAGGCGGCCTTCATTAAGGGTCGATCGATTGCTGAGCACAGCCTTCTTGCTCATGAGATGGTGCGTGAGTTCAACAAGCCTGGGGGGATGAAGGCCTGTGTGAAGTTGGATCTGAGAAAGGCGTATGATACAGTTAACAGGGACTTTCTCTGCCAGCTTATGCTAGCCATAGGATTCGATGAGAGGTGGGTAGCGAGGGTGAGGGAGTGCATTTGCTCCCCCACCTTCTCGGTTCTTATACAGGGCACTCCGTATGGATTCTTTAGCAGCTCCAGGGGCTTGCGGCAGGGTGATCCTTTGTCCCCGTACCTGTTTACCCTGGTGATGGAGTATTTTACGTGTATGATGGACCTGGCTGTGCATAGCAGGCGGATTGTTCCTCTATTTAGACTTGTCCATCCAGTGGTCTCGCACTTGATTTATGCAGATGATCTACTGGTGCTTCTCCGACCGTCCATGGGAGGGATGAGGGCTCTTTCTGACATTATGGAGGAGTTCGGGAGGCTCTCGGGGCTGAAGCTCAATAGAGAGAAAAGTAGAATTTATTTCAGCTCTAGTTGCCCTCAGAAGGAGGAGCGGGCTCTGGTTCTGGGAGTGGAGAAAGGTGAGCTGCCGGTGAAGTACCTGGGAGTCCCACTGACGGTGAATTATGCTAGGGAGCAGGATTGCCAGAGTTTGGTGGAGTTCACTAAGAAGAGGGTGGAAGGCTGGCAGGCTGCAGGACTATCTTTTGGTGGCAGGATTGAGCTGTTGAGATCTGTCATTGCTGGCATTGCTATGTTCTGGCTGCAGTCGATCCAGATTCCTGTGGCTACTATCACGAAGGTGGAGTCCATGTGTGCGGACTTTCTTTGGAGGGGGGGCATGCATGCGATTTCGTGGACTCAACTTTGCCGGCCTCGGGAGGAAGGGGGAGTGGGGTTGAGATCTCTCCGAGCTATGAAGGAGGCTGCTAGGGTGAAGATGGCGTGGCAGTTCATTAGAGGGGGATCACTTTGGGCAGACTGGATGGCGAGCAGATACCTGAGGAGGTCCAATTTCTGGACGAGCAGGATTGATAGTAATTTCTCGGTCACATTTAAGGCTATACTTAAATGTAGACCCGTTCTACAGACTGCTATCTGCCGATCCATGAGGGATGGTTCCTCCACTGATCTCTGGCTCGACCCATGGTTGGGCAATCGTTCCCTTCTGGAGTATTTGGGACCACTGCATGATAGAGAGGCCTCGAGAGGGCTGAAGTGCAGTCTGATCATTCGAGATGGTGCTTGGAGACCGGAGCTTTACACTTTCACAGCTCAGCTTGGTGAGGAGATCCGGACTATTTCTATTGATACTAGCCAGTCTCGGGACACTTGGAACTGGGCTGTCCATGCCTCTTCTGGGGGGCCTGGCAGGTTCAGTTTCAAGAGTTGTTACGATTTGGTTAGGACTCGACATGACAGGATGGAGGATATAGATTTCATCTGGGGAAAAGGGATTGCCCGGAAGATGCAGCTCTGTTCTTACAGGTTGATGCTCGGGAGATTGATGACGAGAGATAGACTCATTAGGTTTGGGGTGCCCATCCCAGACTCGAGGTGTCTTCTATGCTCTGACGAGGACGAGTCTATGACCCACCTATTCTTTGAGTGCCCTTTTGCTTGGCACATTTGGTCGGAGCAGTGTAGGAGATATCCGGGAGGTGCTGGCAGCGTCAGAGATATTAGAGGGATCCTTAGCTGGATCAGGGATCGCAGGGGTATGGATGCTGGATGGGCCAGACAGGTCAGATTGCGACTCTCTGCTACTGTCTGGCATGTCTGGAGGGAGAGGAACAGGCGCTTTTTCGAGGGTCTGATTACCCCTCCGATTGGGATTCTGCACAATATTGACTTTGATGTATCTGTTTTGACCCCATGAGTCTTTGGGGAGGCTGTGTGATTATGTACCGTATTACCTATACCGCGATTCGCGAGGAATAAAATATTTACCTTATTCCAAAAAAAAAAAATATATATATATAAGAGTAGGTTGTTGTCGGATTTGCTACGAATTCTTTCCTAATAAACACAATAATATATATATATATATATATATATATATATATATATATATATATATATATATGTTATTATTATTATTATTATATATATAAATATAATAATAATAATAATTATATATATATATATTATTATTATTCTATTTATATAATAATAATAATAATAAATATTATATATATAATAATAATAATAATAATAATATATATACTCGCTAACAAACAGCTCTTAAGTGAACCATATCATATTGGTTGAGTCTACCCCCTTGCACTTAGTACCATGAAAAGTTGCATATATGCTGCAATCTTACTAAATTTGGCATAAGATTTCTGACCTTGCCTTGACAATTGACCACTCGCATACTATGTATATTATTGTTTATTTTACTATTGTTTGCCTTCCCTTAAGATCAATTGCAGCAATATCAAGTAGATGGTTCTATGCCTCGTCTCTTACCTGATAAATTGTGTAATTAGTGGTATAGGGAAGTCCGCAAGAATATAATATACTTTCCATCATAAAAAATGAGGTCATTTAGTTAGCTTATTTATCACACAGGTTGCAATATCGGATACTAATATGTTTCGACCATATTGTATCGTTTTTGACATGTCTGATTTGATACCAACCCCCATCGATAACTAATAGCGAAGTTGTGGCTCTTTCATGATCAATTTAGCATGGAGAAGTTAAAAGAAACATACAAATCTTGTGCCGAGGATCAACTATTACTATATGTCGAAATTATATATTGTAAATTCACAACATTCGTACATCTTAATATTAACTATCTATTCTGGGAATACTTTGTCTAAAAGCAAGTAAAATGAATGACAATCCATTGCGTGAATATTAAACGATGCAAATATTATTCCATTCAAAACTAACATGGAACAACAAATAATACTCAAGATTATGCCTAAATGTATCCAATATTTTTCTAAATTTATAAGTATTTTCTTATTATCTTTTTGGCTTACAAAAACAATTTTTTTTTGAAGAGCTTGAAACCGACTCTGCTACAATTACTATGAACCTTGCTATATCATTCTACAGGTTATCTCCGCCAACTTATTAACAAAAGATCTTCCAAACTACTTCTAGAGAGAAACTGTACTGATCGAAGACCATTTTTATTCTTAATAGAATGTCGTTTGCACAATTAGATATCACTTCTTATGAATTCTGGTTTAATGTTATATCCAACTTGAATGTCATTCAAGTGTGGGGTTGTGTATTTTATGTGAAGTTTCATCCCAATAGGAATATGTGCCAGTCTCTATTTCATGTCCTAGATTGATAGCCGGAGAGCTCTAATCCTTTCTAAATGTTGCCTATCTCTTGGCAAGGGAGATACCCTCTCTCTCGGCAGACATGGCTCAATGAAATGATTCTATCTCAGTCCAGTCGGAGGAAGAAGTGAGCCCTGGATTTCGTAGAGTACCCGACTTTCGTCCAGAAAAGTTTAAGAGCGCTAAGCGCATATGGCATGAAAGGTAAAGATGATGTCGGTAATAATTGATCTGAATCGTAGTTCAGATAAAACTAGGGTCAGTGGGCAGAGAGTCCATAGTGAAAGTCTCACCTACCAATCATCGGAAGAAATATTATCATACCTTAAAAGATAGGTTCGTGGGAAGTTAGGTGGTACCAATTGAGGACAAGATGAAAGAATATCATGATAAATGCTTTGGACATGTGCATCTTAGAGCAATAGATGCTCTAGTAATGTCACGTCACAGTTCCAAAATACATAGGACTAGGAATGCAATCGTGCCAGCTAATACGATCTAGAATAATTTTTCAATTTAATGGACTTATGCTAAATGTACTACGCTGAAGGAGTGTACTAAACCTATGCTATCACAACTATATCTCAATCCACTTATAAGAAAATAAAGCAAAAATGAACGATATATAATATAGCCGGCCGTCCTATAATATACATGTTCGAGCAAACTCGAGAACAAAAATAAGTTTGCAAAGCTAGGCTAATAAGCAGAGTATATGATGATAAGAAATATATAAAATACGAAAGAATGATGGAATAATACTACAAGCAGTACCTGAAGCATGAAGACGCAAATATACTATCCATCTATTCATCTATAAGTGCTCCGCAATAACCTGGATCGATCACCAGGTCCTTATAGGGACGTAACAAGATACAAAAGGAACATGCCATAATATGAACTAAATAAATATAAACATGAAAAATAGCTCGGATCATAACATGGTTCAGTATTCCGCCATCGAATCAGTGAACCACCCGTACAACTAGACAAGGACAAGGGATGACAAACTATTTTGCGACAAGACACTATCGCATGCCATAATACGAACTGAATGAATAACCCGAACCACCACACGGTCCACTATCTTATCGTCGAAACAATGAACCACATCCACAACCAAACAAGGACAAGGTGTAGCCCACTATTCTGTGACAAGATATTGCCCTATGCTATGGTTAGGGATAAGTACAACATCTCACCGTACTATGTGAATGCATGTTGAAAACGACGTTAGGTGTATGGGTAGGTGATAAGGATATAGCCGATGTCGGATCACGATTCGATGCTATGAACTATGAGCTACGAGCCAAACATGCAACTATGAAACTATAAGGCTCATGACTGCGTAGTCTCCTTCAGAGATTATGCAGTCTAAAGGGGCTATCCCATATGCCTACTAGTAGTCTTTCCCGTCCATGAATGGTACAAGTCATATCCATGACTGGAACAACCCATATCTCAATGCGAGTCACTAAACAAGACACAATCTAAGTTTTACATGCACCGACACACGAATCGCTTGCACAGGTAGCTAGTCGAATGCGGAAGCTCGTGCCAGCACAATGTACCCTCACTCACAGTGCCGTGTATTGCTACGTATCATGGCATGAAAGTTACACAATTTTTGGAAAACGTCTCTGCACACTAAGTCACACACATACCTACCATGTCGATGCTGTCATCGATATCACCCAAGTTATACTTGGACGTACACTACTGTAACTACTACCAACAGAAAAGAAGAACAGACATAAATATTTAAACAGAACAATGATAGCAAGGAATCTTGCCTGGAATTTCGGAAGCAAAGTAAATCACGGTCCGGCTCCAACTGTAGTCAAATGATCGCAAACTCCTAAAATATAAATAAACTAAAATAAATACTAATCTC
>JANAVB010043555.1:0-169656 GCA_029216955.1 Iris pallida | reverse complement strand
AAAAAGTACATTATTTTTTAATTTTTATACTCTTAGACAGAATGATCTTGTGGACCTTTCTTCTTGGAAGACTCCTTTAGTCCTTTCCTCGATATAACAAATATTACGCTTAAATATATACAATATAAACAAAATTCATGTATATTTCCAATATTTGTGAAATAAAGAATTAAAAAAATGCACTTTCCTGGACACTAACACCACTCACATGAGTATAGAGATTTTACTTTTCTTCTTGTTGTGCCATAGAAGTTCCTTGAATCTTCCTCTCTCTATATATAATATTTGTGAATTAAAGAACTTAAAAATGCACTTTCCTGGACACCGCTGGAAGCCTCTTCTTATGCTTCCTGCCTCGAGCGCTGATGTTGTTGTCGTTGTGATTAGGTAGAACAGACGAGCATATTGCGGGGGAACTGAGAAGAAAGAACCCTTACAGGTCATGTCGAGTACCATAGACCAGAAACGTGACTTAAATTATAGTTAAAAGGTTTTTTCTAAGGGCACTACCACATTTACTTGGAGCTACCCCAAAAATGTTCACAAAAATTACAAGTTTGCCATCCATTTTTTTTACTTGGGGCTAGCCCAAAGAATGGTATAAATACCAACTTTTCATTTCTTTTCCTCTCTTTGTCTTCTCTTTTCTTCTCTTCCTCTACTCTTTTCTTCTCTCCCTCAACATTTCTAGGTCATAGAATTAAACCCTAGCCCAAATTTTTTTTCCAACCTATATTTTGTGAAGATTGTGGGTGAAAATTCTAGTATGAATTGTTTATGTTTAGGCCCTAGGCTAAGGGTTAAGTCGATGGTGATTTTTCATTCATTTCAAATTGATTTTGATGGTGATTTTTCATTCATTTCAAAAATTTGAAGCAGTCATATCCAAGAGAGAGCTGCAGCCATTGTTGAACACCGCTCTTCACAGAGAGTCTGGCTTAGGACTGCCAGCACCAGTCCTAATTTAATGAAGGACTGCCAGGGGTCTAGCAGTCCTGTCCCAAACTCTGTGTGTGAAGAGAGTTTCATATCGAAACTCTCTTCACACACAGAGTTTGGGACAGGACTGCCAGCACCCTGGCAGTCCTAACTTAATAAAGGACTGCCAGGGGTCTGACAGTCCTGTCCCAGACTCTCTGTGAAGAGAGTTTGGATATGAAACTCTCTTTACAGAAACTTTTACATAGGATTGTCAGACCTCTGGCAGTCCTTAATTAAGTATGGACTGCCAGAGTGTTGGCAGTCCTAATCCACAGGTATAAGATGACAAATAAACTGCTTTGGTAGATACTTTTGCTTGATAGATCAAATAGGTATAAGATGGCAAATACTTTTGCTTGGTAGATCAGAGGAGATTGAATCATGCAGAAAAAATAAATTGATTGTAGATGACAAATAAACCGCACTGGGATACAAATAATGTACACGCATTGCCATGTAACAAGACTCAGCTTTATGGATCCAGTTCCTACCCAAGTTCAATACAATCAAAACAGATATGGGTTAGTTGCACGCATGTGATATGATGAAGATATTAACACCTCTACAAGTGGAAAAATGTGCAACACCCATACCTTTTAAGTTACTTTCGAGCTTAAATGCAACACCCATACCTTCTATATCATTCCAGAACCATTAGACCCTGATGCTTCTACAGAGTTATGAGAAGAAAAACCTACATCATTCCAGGACCCTAAGATCCTGATGCTTCTAGAGAGGAAAACTATAGTTTATACTTGAGCCTCTACTACTACAATCAGATAATTAATTGTGATCAAATCATATATTCCTGCAGAAATAGCACTAAGAAACCCAATGACGTGTGCAAATTTAGCAAACATGAGACAAATTTAAGAATCAAATGGGTACAGAGGCTAACTTAAAGGAAAACATGGGACCTGTCGAGGAAATAGCAAATACTGTGACTAAAAAATGTAAATTTGTTATAACCAAAATACAAAGTAAAAGAAGAAACTGAGGCATAATTGCAAATACTGTGACTAAAAATTGGTATTAAGACAATCTTTCAACTATTACAAAGGAATAAAATCAAAAAACAATATTATTTCTGAATAGCAAGTTATATGAATGCAGAATGAACTCCATAAGATGATTGCTCAAATTTGTTTCCAAGCCATAAGCATGTGCCATGTATCCAACTAATAACAACATACAACTATTTCACCAATATATACATACAAGCATACAACAGTTTCCAGCATGCTCTTGATAGCTTACAATATCGCACCATAATACAACAATGAGTAGAGAAGGCATTCAACTTATTTTGCCCACTATCTGTATGTAACATCATTTGCCGACTACCCCCTATTACAGAATTATACCATACACTCGACTAAACTTTCCTCCCAGACATCTTTCCAATAAATCACGGTCGAGACAAAAAATTGATCTCCAACCTCCCTTCCTTCCAGAATTTTGGTGTTGCAGTTGTGTCTTCTTGACACAAGAATGAAACTTATAATAATGAGACATGGATGAGCTATGTACTGGATGGACGATGACGGCGTCCATGGAATTACTCTAGGACTTGAGAAAATATCCTTCCAATCTGTCTCTGCATATGAAGTTAGATGGTTAAACCATGATGCATTCACCAAAAACAAAATAACAATAGAATTACAAAGTATCTATGTTTTACTTAAAACAATAAAAAAGAATAAGTAACAAAAACAATATATTTCCAAGTACAGAAAATATCATACAATTATATTGGACTGCCAGACGTTGTTTCAGGACTGCAGGAAGTCTGGCAGTCCAAATGTAAAGGAGGACTGCCAGACTTCCTGTAGTCCTCTTTCACAAGAGGACTGTCGGCTGCCTGACAGTCCTCCTTAACAGGAGGACTGCCAGAACCCTGGCAGTCCTAATGCTATCAGGAGCGGCTGTAGCAGCCGAACGGCCATAACGACACGATCCTTTGTCGTGTTCTAGGGTTAGGATTTCAAAAAAAAATGTAGGATTTTTCGTGTTCGAAAAATCCATTCAGGAACCCTAAAGAGATTCTAAACCTAATTTGTCAAAACTTTTTAGAGAATTAAGAAAGATTTTAGGGTTTTGAAAATAATATAGAAAAATATAGAAGAAATTAGGGAAAAACATACGTAGACTCTATGATGGTTTGGACTTGCATGTCATCTCTTGGATTTGAAGTCTTTTGGAATGTAGAAGAAATTTTAAAGGAAGAAATTGGAATGGTGTGTTGGAGGAGTGGTGGAGAAGAGAGTGGAGTTTTAGGGCTTGGGGGGAGATTTTGGTAGAGAGAGAGAAGAAAAGAAGAAATGAAATGAAAAGGAGGGTTTGGGGGGGTTGGGCTAGCCTCAAGCAACTTGTGGGCAGCCCCTAACAAAAGTTCCACCTTCTTGGGCTGCCCCCAAGTAAGGGCTGCCCCCAAGTAAATTTGGTGGTGCCCTTAGAAAAAACCTAGTTAAAAGGTAAGGGTTCCTTTTATCCCAAAAATCACCCCCACCCCCCCACCCCCCTCTTTCTTGTGTCTCTCTCGTCATCTCCATCCCAATCAAAACGAGAACACACC
This sequence comes from Iris pallida, assembly GCA_029216955.1. NCBI lineage: Eukaryota > Viridiplantae > Streptophyta > Magnoliopsida > Asparagales > Iridaceae > Iris > Iris pallida. Next base: position 166,100 of record JANAVB010043555.1, on the reverse strand, counting down.
AGCGGGAGAGAAACAACGAGGGATTCCAGAGGTGATGAATCAACATATCTCTAGCAAATCCTACTGTCTCCGACAAGTTGACGAATCAGTCAAAGAATATATTGAGAAACGTGAGGAGTTGAATCTGACATGAAATGAACCGTCTCCAACACAAATTTGTGTCAAATTCATATCTAACCCAAATTTGGCAACCATTTTGATGTATCCCATATATATACATATTTTCCCCCATATATATATGGGTCGTTCTACCATACATTTCCTGGAAAAGGATGTATCGATACATCCGAAATTTGGACCGTTGGATGTTGATCCAATGGTTCGGATTGAATAATAGTGTAGAAACATCATTTAATGCTGATTTAGACTTTTGACCTGTTGGTAACTTGCTTTAGCAGGTCATTCTTCACTTTAATTTTTTCAATGAACATCCTAAATTAACTCATATTTACTCTTTATTTCGTCCATCCAATTTAATATTTTGTATTTTTTTTATTACAGGCCGTGGTGGTGGTGGTGTTGGTGGTGGTGGTGGAAAGAGAAACGAAGATGAAGAAGGAAATAAGAATCTGTCCGGATTACGTCGAATGTCGTCGAGCCCTCTTAGAACAACGAGGAGTACCAGCTGCGCCGAGAAGAATCGGTCCAGTTCGCGTCGGACGTCGTCGAAACCTCCTCGAACAAGAAGAAGTACTAGCGGCGCCGCTCTAATTTTACTGTCCATGCCATTGTCAGAAATCTTATTTTTCATCTAATAATTTAATATTTTGTTAATAAACCTACATGTCATGGTGGCGGTGGTGAACTGAAAAAACCTGTTTCTGATGTCGGGCGGATCATCTGCTCACATATTTAAAAAAAAATCTGTATTGATCGGACGAAATATTTTTTACTTTTCTAATGATAATATTTTCGAAGAGAATATTTTTTTTGGACGGTGAATGGCCATTCTCTTTGCTTTTAACACGACGAATGGACGGAGAATGATCATTCTCTTTGCTTTTAACACGGCGAATGGACGGAGAATGGCCGTTCTCTTTGCTTTTAACACGGAGAATGGCCATTCTCCGTTCCTTTAACATGGAGAATGGCCATTCTTCGTTCTTTGAAAACGGGAGAATGGACACTCTCTGTGCTTTTAACACAGTATGGTACATTTAGGACTGAAAATGTTCAAGTATCTCATATTTTTTCACCAAATATTTACAGTATTTTTAATATAATTTACCATAGTATATTCATTTAATATTAAATTATTTTCAAGAAAATTCGAATATCATTTTATCAGGCTTCCACTGTATGGCTGCACAAAATTTTTTGCGAGTGCTTGAATATAATTAACCTACTATCAAAGAGAATTTTTCTTACATTACATTACGTATTACACTGGCATCGACTTCATACTGATGGCATCAATGTACTAATGGCAATAACAAAGGATGAACAAGCAGGATTACAATTATGCTTCAGCAATAACAAGGGATGAACATGCAGGATTACAATTTTGCTTTAGCAATAACAAGGGATGAACATGCACTGGCATCGAATTCATACTGATGGTATCGATGTAATGATTTTTTACAGAAAGCAAAACACATTACAATCAAATAAAATTTTAGTGATCCCAGGAATGCATCCGTAATGAGGCCATCTGTAAATCCTAGAAATGCACCTAGGACTCATGAAATCTGTGATGGGCATATGCAAATCAAAGGAATACACCAAAATATCAATATCATCTATGAAGGCCAACTGCCAATCAAATAAACGCTTCAACCAAAAAATCATAATCAAATTAAGTATACTTCATTCCAAGTCCGATAAACTGCATAATTCACATTACAGTAATCTGCCCAATCCACGTTAGTAATTCAACATAGAACCTGCATAATTCACAATACAATAATCCAAATAAATATCAGACCTACTCTAAATTCAAGACCATATTATATTTTTCAAACAAATTACGAACTATGCACTTAGTACAAGTGAAAAGTTTAGTCTTACAATATTTCAAACACAAAATTTAGTTTGACCGCCATGACCAACAAATATTCAGAACCATATTACAAGTCAAATGTTACTTCCAAATTGAAATAAAAGATTCAAAACTCAAAAGATGAATCTTCATAGCCATCTCCATCTTCTTCTTCTTGTTTCTTTTTTTTTCTTCTTCTTCTTCTTTCTCAAAATATCCTTCACCTACACCTTGAGGGATGGATTAAGAAAAATTATAGTCAGTATGGACTCACTGTATATGTAGAAATGACATCCAGAAACATAAATAGAAGTATCAAAGTGATGGCTAGCATTAAAGTGTCAATGTGCACAGTGTGTATTTTTATATAAGAGTTTGGGCTAGCCCCATTTACCTTCTTCACGAGGGAAGGAAAATCTTATTCTTGGTCAGCAAATTTAACCTCTATCTGTTTAATCTTATCTATAATCAATTTCTGGTTGTCGGATATAGTCTTCATCTCTTTGAAGACATGCATTCTCAAAGTTTGCAGCAACAAAATTGTATAGATCATCAACCCTGTCCTTAGTGTTTTTGATTCCATAAGTTGATGGTTTTCCAGATGTTGATGGTTTGCTTGCAGCTACTGCCCGTTTTCTAAACATTCGAGTGAAGGTTAGTTTTCTCATGGGGCCTTTGTTTTTATTATAAACATCCCCTGCTAAGCTTGGGACAGAATATTTATTAGCCATCGAACATACAAATCCTCCGAAAGGGAGAGCTGTCTTTGCAGTTGGTTTTCCCACGAGAAGCATCATTCTACTGAACATGTAGGAACCTATATCCATCCTTTTTTCTTCCCCGTATAATAAAGAAATTTTACTCTCTCGGGATGGATGGAAAACTCATGTCCAGTAGGGTTGAGTGTTTGAGATACGTAGGCATGCAACAATTTATACAAAGTTTTTAATTGATCTTTGTATACATTTTGAGGGGTCTTGGCACCCATTGATACACCTGTAATCTCATGAATTGCATCTGTCATGGAAACATTATCAATATCTTTCATATCAAACTCAGGAACTGGATCAAATCCATAAAATTCGTTGATGACAGCAGCATTTACCCTAATCAGTTTCCCTCTCAGAAATACCAGTTGTTGATTCTCTTCTTTTTCTTTAATTTCAGCCGGAAGATTTGAGTAAAATTCTCCTACTATTGTTTGGAAGATTTTCTCAAGACAGAATTTGTTCAGTTTCTCCAATTGATAGAATTTTAATATATGCAGAAAAGCTTCGTCTTCGACATCATCCATCTTAATTGATATTTCAGGCATAACAGTCTTTTTCTTGAAATATTTAATGTAAATCTTCTTCGATTTAGAGTCTTTAAATCTTTTTACCTCCTCTCCAGTCTGGAACTTATTTGATGATTGCTCTTTCTCTTCATTTTTCTCTTCTGATGAGGATTCAAAATCCTCAGAGTACGCTGATGACTCTGTATCCGTTGCCACCTTAGCCTTCGCTTGAGTACGCCTTCGATCTTCATAAGTTGAGTCTTCCGAAGACTCTGTATCGAAGATAGATTTTCCAGTGTTTGTCGAGCAATGAGTTTTTTTAGCCTTTTTTGCACGTGGCTTGGCTACCGCCTCCGCTTTCATCGTCGCTGCCGCCGTCGCTGCTTCTGCCGCTGTCCTTTCGGCCTCTGCCCTAGCGACCATAATCTTGGTTTTCGCCGCCCTTGCAAGTTCTGCCCTTCGGGCCTGTATCGTATCCCTTTGTGGATTCTTCCCCTTCGGTGACGGTCGTTGTTTCTTCGACGGCATTTTGATTAGAAGAGGGTTTGGGAGAGGGTTTGGGAGAAGGAAGAGGGTTTGAGAGAAGAAGAGGAAAAATTTGACCGTCTTATATGACCTTGGGAAGTGGAAAAAAATTAGAATAGTTTTGAGTCTTAAATTAAATTTATTACTATTATTACTAGTATAAGACGATCGAATTTATTACTATTAAATTTAAAAAACTACTTTCCAAAATTAAATTTATTACTATTATTACTAGTATATATCCATGTGAAATTACTACATAAACCTTTGGGATTTTGATACCCTAATCTTAAAAACTACTTTCCAAAATTAAATTTATTACTATTATTACTAGTATATATCCACGTGTTCTGTATAAATTATTGAAAAATTTGACAGAAAAACAGTGGTGGAAACATGTTTAATTAAAATTTTTTGACAACATATTTAAGAATGTGAAGTTTAATCTCAATATTTCTATTTTTCGAATATTTGATTAAAATTTTGAAAATAAGAAGACTATGTACTTGAAAAGGGTAAAATTGAAACACTCAAAGTTGTCCTCTATTTTACTTTGTAATCATATTTAAGATGGATTTGACGGCAAGATTGACACTGGCAGCATAATCAATTCTATGACGTAACAAGTCATTGATGGGGATATCGTCGCTGATATATGGATTTGACGTAACAAGATTTGTTAATTGAAAAATAGATAAAGAGCAATGCTATAGTTAGCAAATGGGTGTAAGTTGTAAGAAGGTTGTAAAAGTTTGATTGTAGCCGAAACCAAATTGAGTTAACAAAATATTATATTTCATTAAATTCCAGCTTCGTCGTCGGAATATTCTCCGACGAAGTATACAAGAGAAGGACAAAAAACTGTAAAAAACGAAAAAAAACCAAAAAAAAAAGAGGTCTACCCCTCACTGGCCTCGCGGAGGATCTCCGTAAAGTCCTGCAGGGTGCGCACACCCGCCCTATGGCACAGGCGGCGAAATGCTTCCCTTTTCTCTAGAGAATTCCATTCCTCCGGAGTGATCGACAACAGGTCAAAGTTGGGCGCCGGATGAAGAGGTCGAGCGATGACCTCCAGTGACAACCCGCAGGAGGTCAGGAAGTGCGCAGCCGCTGCCAGCCAGTCATGGGTCGGAGGCGGCGCAGAGGGTGCTCCATACGGAGAGCCTCGGTGACGACTGGAAGAAAACTCTGGCAATGGTTCCCAACCAGATGATCTTTTTGGAGCCATATTAAATGTGCAACCTACTAAGATGAATGTGGACCCCTATGTATATATATATATATACACGTTCCTAACCGACTCTTCTTATTCCTTATTGGAAGTTGGGGATATTCAATTTCTTATTCCTTATTGGAAGTTGGGGATATAATGCTACAATTACAACCAAATCCTTACAACACTCTTACAACCTTCACCCATTACTAACATGTGGGCCGTGGCCCACATGTCAACAATGGGTGAAGGTTGTAAGAGTGTTGTAAGTATTTGGTGGTAGACTTAGCATTATTGATGTCTTATTCCAAGCTTAGTTGGTTGTGCTGTTTGGCTTTTACATGGAAGGCCTAGGTTCGAGTCTGGTGTTTGGGTTCTGTAGAATTTTTTTATTGTTAACATTTTTTGGGTGCTATTATATGCTTTTAACTTAGTATGGAACAATTTTTGGGTCTGTTAATGGCCATTCTCCGTTCCTCTAACACGGAGAATGGTACATTTAGGACGACGAATGGTACATTTAGGACAGAGAATGGTAAATATAGGACGGAGAATGATATATGTAGGGCAAAGAATGGTACATATAGGACAGAGAATGGTACATTTAGGACGGAGAATGGTAAATTTAGGATGGAGATAGGACGAGAATGATACATGTAGGACGAAGAATGGTACATATAAGACGGAGAATGGTACATTTAGGACGGAGAATGGTACATTTGAGACTGTTCTGTAGGGTTGTGAATTTTAAATAGTTTGGCTGTTTACTTTTGTTTTGAATCTATATAAATTGGTTTTGAAGGCTGGTAAAGATGAATTAGTTTGGCTGTTTGGCTGTATAAATAGATTTTAAAGGGTTGTGAAAAAGAAACCAATTTTTTCGTATCGATCACCATTAATTATGGTGAATGGCACTGATACCACTAATATGAGTGGAATTTGCACCGCCAGAATTCATTTTGAATAAGGTAAAATCTGTGTTAGAAAATATCGAAATCTTCTTGATATGATTACACTGAGATGTTGTATTAATGGTAAAATCTGTGTTGGGAAATGTCGAAATCTCAGAACTGAGCCGTCTTAGGCGTCATTATATCACAGTCCATTTTATTTATAAAAAAATTAATCATGTAAAAAATTATTGACAAAAGTAAAATTTTGTCAAAATGGAGAATCGAACTCATAAAAAATATCTTGTATGTAGACTAGTGAAAAATATAAAGAAATGCATGCATGGTGATTGATGATATCTAAATCATTATACATCTCGTATCCAGGTTCCCCTGGGACTAGGATTACATCATCAAAGGGTCGTTTAAACGTCTGTATTAAATAACAAATTCTCCAGAGTTTTTCTGAAAGTGCACGTTGAAGCACCCACGTATGTCGAGCACGCAAAGACCCTTGCAGTTGCATATTATAGATCGCAGCGTGTCTCCATTGAACATGCCGAATCCTATATGTAGGTGCTCGAGACGCGGCATCGAATCAGCCATGGCCTTTCCCTCTGTCTCGTTGTGCGTGTCCAGCACGAATCTGTTCCTGAGCATAAAATCTGGAGGGGGCATGTTCCTACTCAGCTTGACCAGACGGTGGCAATACTTTCACTACCAGAATAAGTCGTTTTAGCGACGTCTGAAGACGTCGCTAAAACGATAAATTTCGTCGGTAAAAATATTTACCGACGTAATTATCGACGTTTTGGACTTGTCGCGAAAACGTAAGTCGCTGATCTTTAAACCGTGCCGAACGTCGCAAATACCGACGTTTATGGACGTATATTTACGTCGGTATATCCTGGGATATTACGGACGTCTACCGTCGTTTCGTCGGTGGATTAGCGACGTGTTGAAAGTGGCTACACGTCGGTAAAATCCTGGGAACTTACCGACGTTTATCGTCGTTTAAAATGTCACTAAATGTCGGTAATTTCTGGGATTATTACCGACGTTTACCGACGGTCTCCGACGTATATGGACGTCGGTAAACGTCGGTACCCTGAAAAATTTTGCAGATTTACCTACGTTTACCGACGCAAACGTACGTCGGTGGACGTCGGTAAACATCGGTAAACGTCGCTAAATCTGCAAAAAAATAAAAAATACAGAATGTCCTTTTCTCCCTGTAGTTTAAAAAGATAACCATAAAGACAGTATAACAGATATCCTTTTCTCCCTGGGTTCGCCGACCCCTTCGGTGGAACACTCAACACCGATAAACGTAAACCACAAAAGCACATTAACATCCAATTGAAACGAATAATAACATAAACAACTGTATAACACAATATAGCAGGCAACAAATAGAATGGGATCCAACAAATAGAATATGATCCAACAAATAGAATAGGCACAACCAACAAGTATCCAAATAACCAAGTCTACACAACCAACAAATAGAATAGGATCCAACAAATAGGATCCAAACATCCAAGTCTACACAACCAAAAAATATCCAAGTCACAAACAAAGGATCAAACAAACATAAACAAACAGTCCTAATTAGGACTACTAGGGATCTGGTGCAGGAGGGGCACCGCCACGACGAAGGGATAAGAACAACTTATACTCCTCAAGTGAAATTGATACCGATGGAGCAGGCAGCGACGTCGGTGGAGTTGGTGTCGATGAAGGAGGCGGCGGAGTCGACGACGATGAAGGCGCACCCGGAGGACCAGCATGCTCCAACGTTGTAAGTCGCTGGTTGTATGAATCTATAGTAGACAACAGTCTATCACTGCTCTGGACCATCGAATCCGTCACCAATCTCAGCCTATCGGTCATGGTCACCTGTGCTGTCTGCAGCTCCGTCACCGTGCGCTCTAATCCTCCAACGCTGCACTGTCCTCTCAGTCGTCTCTATGAGCTCCATAATGCCGCGGTCGAGCGCATCCAATCGTGCTAGCAGCATATGATCGTCCGTAGGGTGCTGAGACTGCTCCTCGATCCGTCGTAGCAGGTCATCATGGAGAGACTCCATCATCTGATGGACTCGGGCAGACTCCTGGGACGGCTGTGGACCATGCACACTAGCAGGAGATGCCCTAGAGGACTGGGTCGCAACTAGGGCGCCATAGGATCCCGTACCGTAGTACGTACCCCTACGGAGTCCACCAGCGGCGGTCATCCACAGCTCGTCCGTCGATGGAGCTTGAGTGGGCTGCGAGGAAGTACCGGCCTCTCCTGTATTAGGTGTACTAGCAGCCGCCCGTTCCCGCAGCCTCTGATACTCGGCCTAAAAAGTATGGATAGTACTCTATAATTTCTAATTTCTAATTTCTAATTAATGTACTTATTATTACTAACTACATGAATATTTATTTGCATCATATTTACTAAGTTATATTAAAATTGACACGAAGTATTAAATTAAGATAACGTATTGTAATACTTACATAGGTCTGCTCGACCCTCTCGTCAATAAGGTCTTCGCCCTTCCGATGGGTGGCCAGAAAGATGGTTACCATGTCGGCGTTATCGACCTTCCTTACCTGTAATTAAATATATTATCTTAATAATAATTTATCGGATTTGTATTAAAATAATATTTCTAAAAGAGAAAGACATACCAGACGACGGAAATGTTCCGTCATCGGAATCGACCCACCACACCACTTCGAGGCATATTGCCTAGCCGCCTTGGCCTTCTCCGACTTCTTTTTGTACATTGGCTCGTCGAATCGAGCCTTCATCGCATTCCACTGATCAGGGGTGATCCAACCTTGGATCAACTTTCCGGTACGATCACGATCCTTCTGATCATTAATAGCGTCGTGGATCAGCTTGGTAGCGACGACAGAAAACTTTCCCTCGATAAGCTCGGCCCGGTGCGATGGATAGAAAAACATATCCTAGAAGAGCGCAAACCAAATATTTATCAGTTATATATAATATGAATTAATTATATGATTCATATTAAAAGAAAATCTATTTTAACCTTGAAGCGCGTAAACCAATAGTTCTTCCTTTTGTCTGGAGCATCAGAGTAGTTAATCCAAGAACCACCATAATTATGCCTCAGCATGTGGCCTAGGCGTCTTTGTACCTCTGGGGGACGACATCTATACAGATATATTATATTCATGAAAAAAGTTAATTTATGATAAAAACAGAAAAAAATTATAAACCAAAACACCTACTTTGTACCGTCGGCCCAGATCTCCGTCCTCCTCTCCTCCGGAGGTACGCACGCATCATCTGCATGATGCTGGTCGGCCATCGGTGCAGCCTCCGTCATCTGCTCATCCGTCTCCATCGTCGTATCAGCAGCAGGAACGCTAGACGGGCGAGCACTCTCAACAGGCCTGGAACTACTCGTCCCAGGAGATATGCCACATGACGTCGTCCCAGCAGGCCCAACTACTGTCCGATATGGAGGAGTAATCGGTGACGAGGATCCAGAGCCAGTACCAGTTGGAGGTACCGAAGGAAAACCTCGTCCTCTAGCAGTACCTGTAGGAAGTACCGGAGGATCATGACCTCGTCGTCCCCCTTTTCGGAACGATTCACGACGACCTGCCATACCTGATAACAGCATACGATAATAACAAATAATAGAGAATAGAAATATGAAAGTACAACAAATAATAGAGACTAGAAATATGAAAGTACAACAAAGACAAGATAATAATCATGACAACATATGATGATATATTCTACAATAAACATCTAAGTCCAGATAATATATTCTAGAAGAAACATCTAAGTTCAGATAAGTATATCTCTCTCAATCATCTTCAAAATAATCATCTTGTTCATCTTCCTCGACCTCATCTTCCTCTTCCTCCTCATCTTCACTTTCATCTTCGCCTTCGTCGACTTTATCTTCCTCTTCGGATAATTCTACATCTTCTATATTATGTGTCGTGTAATGCGTAACTTCCGTGGAGTCCACATCGACAATATTGGTTACAAGAGGTAGCTCGTCCTCCGGGTAAGCTTTTTCGTCAACATCAAATGTATCTCTAGCTTTAGTCTTGCATACTGCCCACCAGTCAGACTTCGTTGCTCCCCGTCTCGGATAAGCTGTGAAGTACACGAGCTGAGCCTGAGTTGCTAGGACAAACGGTTCGTAGCCTTGATATCTACGCTTGTAGTTTATATTCACAAGACCATGCTTATCAATTTTCCAACCTTGATTTTCGATCGGATTGAACCATTCACACTTGAACAACACGATCTTTGCAGGTTCTCTACCATTATTATATGACAACTCCACAATCTCTTGCAAGATGCTAAAGAAATTATTTCCTGGATCGACGTCTTTGTAGTTCGAAGACTTGATACACAAACAACTGTTTTTCGTAGAATCAAGATCCAGGAAGCCGTCTCTGATCGGAGCATTTGTCGACTTGAACCGAAAGCCATTGGCACAGTAACTTGGCCATATTTTAACAAAAGTAATTGGTCCCTTGGCAAGAGTTCTAATTAATTCAATCTCGGGTGAAATTAGACGATCGACCTGAATATCAAAGAAGAGATAATAAGTTCAGTTGCATTAGAAGAGGCCAGTAATTACCGAGCTACTTACATATTCGCTCAACCAAGAAGAAAAATGACGTCTTATTTCTTGTTCTAATGCTTCATCTGTTAGGTAGGGTCTAACCAGCCTCAACTCATCATCATATGTGCTGGAAAACAACGAAGCAACCGCCGATTAGTATAATAATATTAGCTTATACTATTACATTGAGATGACGTAAACTCATCATCCTGAGTTACTTACCCCACTAGCTTCTCCATTTCATCCTCGTCGCAATTGAGTAATACATACAACTGAGCAGCCCTTTGTAGGATGTGGAAAATTATGACACGCTATCATTTTTATCCATACGCTTAAAGACAGATGTCAGTTGAAGCCATACGCTCATTCAAAAGCCATACGCTCAGCAAATATTTTATTATTTACTGAAGTGACAGCACAGCATATGTTTAAATGAGGAATGAATCTGACACTTCATCTTTCGTGCAAAGACAGCTGTCACGAGAAAAGTAACCGTCGTATAGGTTTTCGAAGAGCCGGTTTTGTCTTTTACGAGGACAACTCAGCAGCCTTCATAAATACAAAAGCCATCATTATTGTCAGTTTTGACAGTCTGTCAGCCGTCAAATCCGCAGTCACGACGCTCGAGAAGATTTTGTCAGTTATGGGAAGATATGGTGTACCAAAGAAGATTGATGATAGCCACGTGGCCACTTCTCCAGTGAGCGTATCAACCTTACATGACTCCTTCTTCACCCAGTCAAGTGAGCGTATCAACCTCACATGACTCCTTCTTCACACAGTCAAGTGAGCGTATGGATCTCACATGATTCCTTGTTAAACAAGCGAGCGTATGACCTCACATGACTCCTTGCCCATAAAGTGAGCGTATGGATTTCCTATGGCACTACGCTGTCCAAGTCAGCGTATAAACTCTCCTTCAACAAGGCAGCATATTACAGCAACCATATCCAGGATTACAGTCAATACACGTTCTCACGTGTCCTGTACCAGTTATCTACTTCTCTAGAAGTTATGCAACGTGGCATCCAGGCCATCAATCTCTCCTGAACTTGCTCCACTACTTTCAACCGCACGCTAATGTGTCTCCATCAGAATTCGCCACGCGTCCCTGCAGTTATGCATACGTCAAGTAACTACCTGAGCGTATGCTTAAGGACAAGTTATCCTGAACTCTATAAAAAAGAGTTTCTTCATCTTCATCAGAGACTACAGTCATTTTCAGAGAGAACAGAGAGATTGCCCAGTTGCTGTCCAAGTTCTTCGAAGTTCGAGTTTTCTTCATCGCATCGTCCAAGGGATAAAGTAATCGTCTTCTAGATTAGATTCCTACAGTTGTAATTTTCTCAGATACAAAATAAATAAAGTGAATTTATTTATGGAAAACAAATTGGCGACTCTGCTGGGGAAAGCTGTCTCCTCCAATGAGATAGCAACAACTCAATGCGATACTTCGTCGATCGGCTTGACGAAGAAGACGATGGTTGTACAATTCGACCAATCGGCTTATGAAGAAATGCTCAAGGCAAAGGAGGGCCGCACTGCTTCCTCCGCTCTTCCTGTTGCCAAGAAGAAGGGACACTCCATCTTTGTCCCTAAGTCTTCTGCAACAGTCCGAGACGCTTCTGTCACTTCTCATGCTGACAAGAACACGTCTTCAACTTCTATGAAGCACACTTCGGCTTCTCGGAACACGGCAACAATGGTTTCCCCTAGTCACGCTGACAAAATTGGTTCTTTAACCAAGTCAATGTGTCCAAGGAAAATCATCTCTGGAGATGTCAAAGTCCCTTCTCCTTCTATTCTTACGACAGCAGTCGGCTCTTTAGCCATTGATGACTCTGAGCGTATGGCAATCAAAGGGCAGCGTACGGCAAAGGCAGCGTACAAAAGCCAACATCAGGCAGCGTACGCTGAGCCAAAGCCAGTGTATGCTAATAAAAAGGCAGCGTATGACCAGAAGTCCAAACTGAAGTCAGCGTATGCTAACAAATACAGTCCTTTGACTGTTTCTGAAAATCAAATTGGGGGTTCTCTTCCACAGAACATACAAATGATTCCTCCTCAACTTGCACATCTTGTGCCAACCAAGGAGAAAGACTCTTTAGTCAACTCCTCTACTTCTAAGGTCTTTACCTCTGGAGTTAATTTGACTAGTATTCTTACTAGATCAAACAATGGAAAATGCCTTTTGGCTAATTCCTCCAAAGATGGATTATTACCGACTCCTAGTCGAAATAATACTCATCTTCCTTCTCTCAAAATTTCTCGGTCTGAGAAAGGCAAATTACAAGTATCCAAGACTGATATCAAAGTCAAATCTCCCACGGATCTTCGTAATAAGCTTAATCAGAATCGGTTCGGTTCCACTGAGACAAGTATATTAGACCTTGATGCAGAATATGCCAAGAACTATGTGGCTCAAATTAATCAGTCTTTATACACTCAGGAACCAAGAAGACAGAAGAACAAAAGACAAGTTTCTACACAGAAACTATCTTCAAATACTTCCCAATCTGTTCCTACAGATCTCCGAGAATATTTGCAAAATAAACAGAGAATTGACACTCCATCTGGCTATGATATTGCCCATATTCGCCATGAAAAGCATGGTTGTGACTTCCAACCTCGGGTTGTCATCCAATGTTGTTGTTCACCAAAAAGACAATCTATTTTTGAACGGATTCAATATGAACCAATGTTGGATGAAGATGAACCTCTTTATGCTTCTGTCAACATGACTTCCAGAAATATTGGGGGTAGCATACGGTCTGATGCTATATCAGACTCTGAAGATGGTGTTTATCTCGGCACTCGATCCAGGACCGGAGCCTTGACCAGAGCCGCTTCTTCTTCTCATCCAAGTGGTAATCCGGAGATCACAGAAGACTTCCTTGGAGAGTCCAATTTTCCAGTATTGACTCCTGTAAAAAGCCCTGGGAAAGATACTGATTCACACAGTGATGATTCAGAACAGACTGTTTCATCATCTATTCCTCGAATGATTACCACTTACATGGCAGAAAGTGATCATGAACCTTCGACTAGCAATGAGGCTCATGAACAGAGGATTTCTTCTTTAGAACAACAATTGCGAGCTATGGCAGATACATTGAGTGCTATGCACACTCTAATGCAGGCTCAACAACAGACAGCACCACCAGTGGTATTGAATACCCCTGTTGTTCCAAACCCCGAACCTTCTACTATTCCGGGGGTACAATCTAATGTTCCTGTATAAACCACACCAAGTCACTCTGGAGCTGGGGGTGGTACATATGCTGCAGTCCCTCCTCCCAATTACACTCTACAAGCCACAACTCCACAATCTTCGGGAGTTGTCTCTGAAGAATTGAAGAATCTCAAAACTCAATTCGAGGCATTCAAACAGAAGGATGGTTTACAAAGGTTAGGCATCAAACAGCCTTATCCGATAGAATGGAAGCAGGTATCGTATCCACCAAAATACAAACCTCCGACCATCTCTTTCTATGATGGGACAACCTCTCCAAGTCAGTTCATTAATCATTTTGAAGTAATGACTGATCAACTGCAACCAAGTGACGCTCTTCTTACTCGGGTATTCATTGGATGTCTCAAAGGAACGGCTTATGAATGGTATAGAAGTCTCCCTGATGGGTGCATTACCTCATTTGCCGGTTTTAAGCAAATGTTTCTTGAACGATTCTACGAAGGGCTCAATGATATGACCATATCAGCCCTCATAAGAATCAAACAGAAGAATAATGAGACCACTGAGGAATTCATTGAGAGATTCAGAAGAGAAGCCCTCAAAATGCCTCTTGGAACTCCTGATGCTGTTACGATCGACACTTGCAAGTCGAACCTCTTACCAATTATCAGCATGTGGACAGGGTCCACTCAGTTCCAAGATTGGCCTTCTTTCATTGTCAGTGCCAAGGCTGCCGAGATCAGTGCTGAGACCTTTAAGGGTCTGGGGGTACAAATGGCTCCCAAAGAATCAAATCAGAATGCTAGCAATAGTACTCGACCCAACAATCACAGAGGGAAAGAAGCTCTTGAAGTCAATCTCCAAAACAGTAGTCAAGAGGTAAAGACTACCCAAGCTACTTCAGCTCCAACAAATCAACAACAGAGATCTCCTCGGCCGAAAGAAGAATATTCTTTCGATGATGACGATGTTCAGGGTATCTTTGAATGCTTACTCAAAGGTAATAAGATTCAATTGCCAGAAATTAAAAAGCCTGATGAAGCCAATAAGATAGATCATTCAAAATACTGTCCATATCATAGAATGCTGGGTCATACAATCCGGTCTTGCTATGTATTAAAAGGAAAGATTCAAGAGATGATTAAATCAGGAGCTGTGACCTTAACACCCAAAGACAAAACAGTCACAGCAAATGTAATTTCAATGCAGTTCGGTGACTTCCCTCCCTTAATGGTGGAAAGTGGGATTGTTCCTATCCCCAAAGCAACTCTCGAAGTTATAAACATCCCACCAGCACAGAATGACGGACTTGTTCCTGTCACAACTAAGAAGGGAGAAATCATGTGGATTCATCCAGACTTAAAGACAGAGTTTGAGACGTCTTCCTCTTCTCCTCGGAAGATTTCCTCATCTAAAAAGAA
Organism: Iris pallida; assembly: GCA_029216955.1. Classification (NCBI taxonomy): domain Eukaryota; kingdom Viridiplantae; phylum Streptophyta; class Magnoliopsida; order Asparagales; family Iridaceae; genus Iris; species Iris pallida. The sequence continues at coordinate 150,992 of JANAVB010043555.1, read as the reverse complement.
GCTCGAAAAGACTAAGTCATGCAATGTAACTTCTAGTTTCACACCCGATTTTTATCTAACCTCTACTTTCATCTCAGCAGGAAATTCATTCTCTACGAAGATAAAATCTGTACCTCAAATTGAAGATAGGTACAAACCTGCTTTTCATTTATACAGTTCACAATCTCGTGAATTGATGGCAAAGATGGGTTACGATCTAGCCACTGCCCCAGGTTTGAACTCAGGCAAGGGACTCCGAGCACCTTTGGCCATCACTATGAGACATAATCAATCTCGTATTGGCCTTGGTTTCTGGAATGAAGCTTTCATCAAACATAAAAGAACCAAGAGCAAAATAAAGAATTACAGCATGGTTTCCATAGACCTTGAACCAGAATCTGAAGTTGAAGTTCATGCTGGAACTCGGTCAGGAAAAGTATATTTGAAAGATTATGCTGAAGTTCCTGAAGAAATTTCTGACGTTCCTCCGGCTACAGCTTCAACTCCAGTCTCTACTGAAGAGCCTTTAAATGTTCCTGTTGAGACAGTTCCTTCTAAACCAACAGCAGCTGACAAAGGCAAACAACAAGTCCGCTTCGACAAACCATTGAAGAAGTCATCTCCTACAGGACTTGAAAAGCCTTATAATTTTGATATATTGGCTCAACTAGCCAATACACCAGCTAAATTGTCAATCTTCGAGCTCTTACGTCTCTCTAAAGAGACTCGAGAAACTTTAAGTGAAGCACTGCTGCAAGCAGAAACCTGCTTAACTCTTCTCAAGAAGTTGGAAACAGAACCTGTTTCTCATTGCCATAATGTATTGGAATTTATTCCAAACATTACCTTTACGCATGACGATATGCTGCTAGAGGATAATCGACATGACCGTCCTTTATATCATACAGGATATATTGATTCTATGAAGGTTGATCGTTTATTGATTGATCCAGGATCCGCTCTCAGTATTATGCCAAAGGCTATGTTAGATGCATTGAAGATACCTGTACATAGCCTCTCCAGCACTATCACTACCATCTTGGGATTCAATCAAGGAAAAAGTGAGCCTTTAGGCAAGATTCGCCTTAAATTTCAAATAGGCGATCTTCGTACTAAAGTTACTTTTTACATCATCGACAATCATGGTTGCTCGTACAATGCTCTATTGGGGAGACCTTTCTTGCATGAACATAATATTGTTCCTTCAACCCTTCATCAGTGCTTCAAATATGTTGATGATAATGGAGAGGTTCAAAAAGAAGTGGCAGATCTTTACCCATTCAAAGGAGTCGAAGCTTACTTCAATGACGCTTGCATGTACAAAGATGAATACTCGAAAGTCTTGCAAGCTATGGATAATGAAGATGAGACATCCAAAGTTGACACTTTTGTTATTCCTGTAAAAGGGCGTATCACTCCTCCGCAGTCTGTTAGATCATCCGAAGAAAGCTCACTGATAATTCCGGTCAGTGGACGTACTACTTCATCATCTGCCCAGGGCTCACTGATAATTTTTGTCAGTGGACGCACTACTGCACCATCTTCCCAAGCTTCACAAAGTTCGCTGATCATTCCTATCAGTGGACTCATCATTCCCCCTCCATCTTCTCAGACTAGATCAGATACTCTAGTCATTCCAGTCAGTGGACGTATTACTTATCCACGGTCTTCTTCAAGGGAGCTCACCTCTTCTGAGTCTTTTGTTATCGATCTTAATCGAAACAAAAATTCTAACTGTTCTTCTTCTTCCTCCCCCTTTGTTATTAATCTGACTAAGTCTGATAAGACTCAGCCTTCTGTTGTAAATACAGTATCTAGTATTAATGAAGCATCTCCTTTACAGTATATTGATGTTTGTGGTTATGTACAAAGTTATTTACAATTGCTAAATAGCTTAGAGCCACTAACTATAGGGGTTGTTCAAGCTCTTCATACAGACGTATCATTAGACTCTATACAGAAATCATACTTTGTGGTCCCCAGTCGAAAGAAGGGAGAAAATCCAATATTTTTCTATAAAGGACCTCAGAATCCTCCTAACTTGGAAGAAGATGACATAAACGATGATACTGGAAGGTTACAACTGCGTCGCTACAGTCAACAATCCAAAAATATCATCAAAAATATGGGTTATGACTTTAGAACCAGTCTCAATAATAGGAAAGGAAGAAGAATGCCTGTTCGAATTCCTCCATTAAAATACGAAAGGACAAAATGTGGTTTAGGTTACATTGCTCCTACTTCCTTTATCAACATAGTCCATGAAGAGTCAAAATTCAATAAAGACGAACAATCTGAAGATGAACGATCTGAGTCTTCTGATTCTCTCTCTTGGGATTCTGACACGAGTGTTGGCGATCTTCATCGCTCTATTCTATCCATCAATATGGTCTCTGTTGATGGCCCACAAAAAAATGATGAAGATGAGGATGATTTTGAAATATCACCTGAATCAGAACAATGGGCTCAAAGATTAGATGATCAATGGAAATTCAGGTTCGAGCAGAGGGAACCTCCTACCGAAGATAAACTGATCCAAATTGATGTTGGTGAAGAAGGTTCTCCTAAACCAATATTCATCAGTGAGAGTCTTTCAGAAACAGATAAGCAAGACATGATCAAGCTTATTCGTGATTATATCGATATCTTCGCCTGGAGCTACGAGGATATGCCAGGACTAGATCCGAAGATCGCAATGCACAAGCTTAATATTATGCCAAATGCTAAACCGGTCAAACAGCAACAGCGACGATTTCGTCCAGACAATATGGATGCAATTGAAGCTGAAGTCAACAAGCTTATGGCTTCCGGATTTATCAGAGAGGAACAACATCCTGAATGGGTGGCTAATATCGTTCCTGTCCTTAAAAAGACTGGCAAGATCCGAATCTGTATAGACTTTTGCGATCTCAATGCTGCTTGTCCTAAAGACGAGTTTCCTCTTCCAATTACTGATGTCATGATCGATAATACATGTGGTTTCGAACGAATGTCATTTATGGATGGGTATTCGGGATACAACCAGATCAAAATGTTTCCAGATGATAAAAAACACACTTCCTTCAGAACGCCGATCGGTACATACTGTTATACAGTGATGCCGTTTGGTCTCAAAAATGCAGGAGCAACATATCAGCGAGCAATGAGCACTATATTTTGCGAACATCTCCGAAAAATAGTCGAATGCTATGTTGATGATATTGCAGTCAAAAGTCGACGAAAGGAGGATCATATCCAAGATTTGAAGACTATCTTTGATTTAATGCGTCAGCATCAACTTAAAATGAACCCTACTAAGTCCTTCCTGGGCGTCTCTAGTGGTAAATTTCTCGGCTTCGTCATTACCGCTAAAGGTATACACGTGGATCCCGAGAAGATCAAAGCCATCCAAGAGATGCGTCCTCCACGCACCTTAAAAGAGCTACGAGAATTTCAAGGAAGAATTGCTTATATCAGGAGATTCATTTCCAACTTATCAGGACGCTGCAGACCATTCCACAAACTTCTGAAGAAAGGTGTATCTTTCATCTGGAACGAAGAATGTCAAAAAGCATTTGATGACATCAAACAGTATCTCATGAACCCTCCAGTTTTGGTACCTCCCGTCTCGGAAATACCATTTCTTCTATATGTTCGAGCTATGGATCATTCTCTTGGTGCATTACTCGCCCAGAAAAATAAAGATGGTCATGAACATGCCATTTATTATCTCAGTCGCACAATGACAGGCGCTGAACCGCGTTATTTTCCAATCGAGAAAGAATACCTAGCATTAATATTTGCTGTTCAGAAAACGCGACATTATATTATCGGTCAAACGATTCATGTCATTTCCAGAGTGAATCCCATCAGGATTATGATGAAGAAACCTGGTATTCTCAACTCCAGATTAGCTAATTGGGGAATCTTGTTAGCCCAATATGACATGAATTATATTCCTCAGAAGTCGGTTAAAGGACAGGCTCTTGCTGATTTTCTAGCAGCTCATGCAGTCCCAGAAGATTCTAAATTATATGATGAGATTCTCGATGAAGTTCTGGATTCAAATATGGTTTCTAAAGAAGTTCCTACCTGGCGTCTATTCTTTGATGGAGCATCTAGAATAGGTCATAACGGCAATATTGTCGCCGGAGTTGGAATTGTTCTTGTATCCCCAGAGGGATTAACTATTCAGAGGGCTTATTCTCTAGATCAATCATGTTCAAATAATGTTGCAGAATACAATGCGTTGCTCATTGGTCTTCAACTCGCTAAACATCTGGATGTTCAACATTTAGAAGTTTATGGAGACTCTAAGCTTATCATCAATCAGAATCAGAGGAACGTATGAAGTTCGTCATCAAGATTTGATACCTTATCATCGAATAGCACTCTCTATGGCCTCCTCCTTTGAAGGTTTCTTTATCGAACATGTTCGACGAGCCTATAATGCAGAAGCTGATGCTTTGGCTAATCTTGCTGCTGTATTAGCCATACCAATCAGACGTCAGCAAGTGATAGTGGTTTATAACCGAGAACTATTCTGCGTTGAAAATAATCTGGCTTTGGCTTTTTCCCATAATCCAGACGAAGATTCTCTCAACTTTGATGCTGAATTAAAATTTGACAAAGTGTCCTTGTCTTCTTTCGATTCTACTATGGAATATGTCTTTTCTAACAAAATAGACACCGTAACTGAAGACTGGAGACGTCCGTTTCTGGACTTTGTATTGTATGACATACTTCCTGATAACCCGAGTGAAGCAGCATCTATCCGGCGCCGGTCTCTCAGATTCTATTATAATCATACTACAAAGACACTATATCGTCGAGCCTATGATGGTCTTCTTCTTCGATGCATCGCTGGTGAAGAAGCACAACAGATAATCCATGAAGCACATGATGGCGTCTGCGGAGCTCACCAGCCAGGTCCAAAACTTCAAGATCGTATCCGACGTATGGGTTATTATTGGCCCACGATGGTAGCTGATACTATTCAATATGCTCGGAAATGTAAAGCCTGTCAAATTCATGCAGACTTTATCCATCAACCATCGGAGTTCTTACACCCAACAGCGGTATCATGGCCCTTCGAAGCTTGGGGCATGGACGTCATCGGTCCTATCAATCCACCATCATCAAAAAGATATCGGTTTATTCTAGCAATAACTGATTACTTTTCTAAATGGACTGAAGCAATCCCGTTATCTGAAGTCAAGACTTCTAATGTTATCAACTTTGTCAAACATCATGTCATCTATCGATTTGGTGTTCCTCGGCGTATTATCCATGATAATGGACCACAGTTCGTCAGCCAGAAATTCACTCGATTCTGTGATGATCATCGGATTAATAATCTGGCTTCTACAGCATATAATCCAGCAGCCAATGGACTAGCAGAGGCTTTCAACAAAACAATCATCAAACTCTTGAAAAAGTTCGTTTCTTCCAATAAACGTAACTGGAGTGAGAAGCTTGGTAAATGTTTATGGGCTTATCGTACCACAGTTCGCAATGCGACCGGATGTACACCTTTCTCTTTGGTATATGGGTGTGAAGCTGTTCTTCCTCTGGAGATCCAGATTCCTTCTCTGAGAATTATAATCTCCAATGAACTTACAACAGAAAACAATGATCGACTTCGACTTCAAGAGTTGGAAGCTCTAGATGAAAAGCGATTGTATGCGCAACAAAATATCGAGCTATATCAAGCCCGAATCTCAAAAGCTTTTAATGGAAAAGTCAAAGTCAGAACATATCAAAAGGGAGAATTGGTCCTTACTGTCAGACGTCCGATGACCATGACACATATGAGCAAAGGCAAATTTGACGCAAAATGGGAAGGCCCATTCGTAGTAAACAAAGTCTTCTCTAATGGAGCATATCAGCTTGCCTCTATGGACGGGAAAGTCACGATGATGCCTATCAATGGCAAATTCTTAAAGAAATATTATGTATAAATAATATTTTCATTACTCCCCAGTAAGTGTAAAATCAAAAATTTATTCTTCTCTACAAAAGCTATTTCGATGTCATTATCCCCAGCGGAAACTGATATTCTACCATGTATCATTTTTCCAGAGAATTTGATATTTTGTCTTATTAGATTTCCAGTGGATTTAATAAAGATCTTGTATAGAAAATCATGTCCATATCACCTCTGAATTTTCTATCTCAGTATGTACCGTATTCTATGAAAATGATATCTCGTCCTTTTGATTTCTGAGTCTAAAAGATCAGTGAATAAAGGCAAAATAATATAAAGCAGGAAGGATACATCATAAACAAAGTTTCCTTAAACAGAGTTTATTTGAGACAAATTCTTCAAGAAGTACATCATCATGGAAGATCACTGGTATCCCTTTCGTACTTGGGACGAGGACCACATACATAATTAGCAAAAGAATTGAATACATCATTTCCTGACCGCACCAAGAACTGACAGGCAGCCAGCCTCATTGCTTCTTCTTCTTCGGTTTCTCCTTGTTCGACCAGGAAATCCAAGATATCTTTCGGCAGCTTGGGAGCAGACGAGCTTTCGCCCGTCTCCTTCTTTTGTGGAGTCGAGTGCTCTTTAGCATTTTTATCGACTTTGGAGACGACTTCGGTTTTCTTCGTGTTCTCTTCGGAAGACATTTTGAATAAAGGAGAATAATGTGTGATCCTTCTACTCAAAGAGATGCTCTATTTATAGGCATATATTTGCCAGAATTAAAGGAACGTGTCTTTTCCCGATATTCATTCATTAATACTTGACGGTTCATCCGTGCATTTATTATATTCATCCGATGGTTCGTCTGTTCATAATCTTCTATCGATTGGAATTCGTTATCTTTCACATTTTCATAACCTTTGACCTCTGTATAAATACAAATCTGACTTTCTTTTTTGAGTCTTTACATCCTATCACGTCCATATTACCTCTGATGGTATTGTACACTCTAAAAAAACAGAAATCAAGATTTCTATTTATCATGTTCTTTTTACATCCAGAGAGATACAAAATCACTTCAAATAAAGAAGATTTATCATTTCCATTTTCATAAAAAGTCTATTACATTTCTTAGACTTTCCTACAAATCATAATAGAAATCTATTACAAATCTTGGATTTTCATTCTATGTACAACTGAGATCTATTTCTTCTTGGATCTTCTCTGGCAATCTCGTTGTTTGTGGCAATTCCTGGGTGTCCAGCAGGAATCAAACTCTGGTCTTATCTCTCAGACGAGAGAAGAACCACAGAGTATGGCAACACGATGGCGTGTTGCTGCCAATACAGCGCGTGGAGGAACGGCGGCACCTCAAGCAGATAGGAATGTATCCAAACCTTGGGATACAATTCCTAGTTCTGTCGTGAAAGGAACTCTACTACCCGATTTCTCAGGGTAGAGTTGACTCCACCATCCAACTCTCATGTATAAAGGCTCTTCCTACCATCTGAGGAAGACCCTTCTATCACACGAAGAGTTCTGAGTTGTCTGATGTATGCGTCAAAAGCGTATGAGCTCCCTGATGTAGATGTCAGAAGAACATTGTTCACAGCATCCATATCACCAATGCCAGTTCTGAAGAAGGTTTTCAGCCAAAATTCTGCAAGAAACAGTAAAAAAAAATCAGTTAACAGAAACTGGCCAAGCAAAGACAGATGCATTCTGTTCATTTCGGGAAGATGAATTTGTCCTTGGCAAACAAAAATTTCGATGCGTGTATATTGAACTTACCGCTGAGTTTGCTGCTAAGGATTGACAGATCCATGTCTGGTAGCGTGCACAGAGGTTTGACATCAGACAACATGGCTTTCCTATTTCCTTCTCATAGAAAATTCATTCTCAGAAGAGAGGAAGAAGAATGGGAAGATGAGTTTGCGTGGAGTTCATCCATCTATTTAAAGTATGGAGCATGAACCTATTCTTGGAAAGGATCCGCATGAATAGCGCTCGTAAACGTGGAATGAATGACACGTGTACTTTGGAAACCAGCACAGCCTTGGAAATATTCAAAGAGTGTTTTCCACAACGTTGGAAGATAGCGTAACTTACGGGCTATTTATTAGTGCACGCTATTCATTGGCATACGTTATTTAACGTAACTTACAACTTGGAAGACGGCGTATTCTACAGTTATTCATCGGTGCATGTTAGTTTTCAACACAAAATTATACTAAACAGAGAATTCTTGAATATTCATTTTCATTAAAGGACTGATGGCCTTACAAAACAAAAGAAAAAAGAAAGAGGGAAAGAAAGGGGTGCAACAAAGTCACGCTCTATTTTCCAGAGCGACTAAGCTTGACGCCTAACTCTTCTACGCTTTGGACCCCCATGCGGTGTAACAGAGCAACGAACATTTTACGCTTCTCTGCAAGGCTCTGCCCATCAGAAGAAGAGGAGCCGTCCAGACCAAAATAGCCCAAGAAATTCTTGGCTAAATGCATAGGGTCGTCCTTGAGCTCGATGACGACAGGTTCGGATTCTTGGCCCCCAAAAGTAGGGTCACCATGGGAACAGAATCCCAACTTACGTGCTTCTTCTTCAGCAGCTTCCTTTGGAGTCATGGTTTCAGAAGATGAAAGTCAAAAATTGAATTCTCTCGGTTTATATAATAGAGCTTGCTGGCTGTTCATATTCTTCCATCAGATTCAATCAATCTCGAAAAATGAAGAGTTATCATGACATTTAATGAACTCATGCCAGCGTGTCAGGACTCATTCCCACTTTTTGTTCAAAGTAATTTCGAACTTTTGAAACTCATAAAGTTCGAAAACTTTGAAGGGGGTCTTGTAGGATGTGGAAAATTATGACACGCTGTCATTTTTATCCATACGCTTAAAGACAGATGTCAGTTGAAGCCATACGCTCATTCAAAAGCCATACACTCAGCAAATATTTTATTATTTACTGAAGTGACAGCACAACATATGTTTAAATGAGGAATGAATCTGACACTTCATCTTTCGTGCAAAGACAGCTGTCACGAAAAAAGTAACCATCGTATAGGTTTTCGAAGAGCCGGTTTTGTCTTTTACGAGGACAACTCAGCAGCCTTCATAAATACAAAAGCTATCATTATTGTCAGTTTTGACAGTCTGTCAGCCGTCAAATCCGCAGTCACGACGCTCGAGAAGATTTTGTCAGTTATGGGAAGATATGGTGTACCAAAGAAGATTGATGATAGCCACGTGGCCACTTCTTCAGTGAGCGTATCAACCTCACATGACTCCTTCTTCACCCAGTCAAGTGAGCGTATCAACCTCACATGACTCCTTCTTCACACAGTCAAGTGAGCGTATGGATCTCACATGATTCCTTGTTAAACAAGCGAGCGTATGACCTCACATGACTCCTTGCCCATAAAGTGAGCGTATGGATTTCCTATGGCACTACGCTGTCCAAGTCAGCGTATAAACTCTCCTTCAACAAGGCAGCGTATTACAGCAACCATATCCAGGATTACAGTCAACACACGTTCTCACGTGTCCTGTACCAGTTATCCACTTCTCTAGAAGTTATGCAACGTGGCATCCAGGCCATCAATCTCTCCTGAATTTGCTCCACTACTTTCAATCGCACGCTAATGTGTCTCCATCAGAATTCGCCACGCGTCCCTGCAGTTATGCACACGTCAAGTAACTACCTGAGCGTATGCTTAAGGACAAGTTATCCTGAACTCTATAAAAAGAGTTTCTTCATCTTCATCAGAAACTACAGTCATTTTCAGAGAGAACAGAGAGATTGCCCAGTTGCTGTCCAAGTTCTTCGAAGTTCGAGTTTTCTTCAGCGCATCGTCCAAGGGATAAAGTAATCGTCTTCTAGATTAGATTCCTACAGTTGTAATTTTCTCAGATACAAAATAAATAAAGTGAATTTATTTATGGAAAACACCCTTAGCTCTTCGTCATTCAAATATCTCTTCTTCATTTTCCCCGAAGGCTTTCCGGATGTATTGAATACTTTCAGTATTCTATCATTAAATTCTTGATATCCGTCGTCGTTTCTCGGAGCCCTCGTTCTATTCGTAGCAACATGAGGTTTGAAATAGGAGGAGCAGAAATTTGTAATCTCCTCGAGAATATAGGCTTCACAAATAGAACCCTCGACCCGAGCCTTATTTTTCACCTTTTTTTAGGTGATTCAAATGTCGCTCGAACGGGTACATCCATTGATATTCGACGGGTCCACCAACACGTGCCTCGTAGGAAAGATGAATCGACAAATGCTCCATAGAGTCAAAGAATCCAGGAGGGAACACCCTCTCTAGCTTGCACAGTGTTACTGCAATATCCTTCTCTTGCTTTTCTAGACGATCAACGGGCAATTTCTTAGAACAAAGGTCCCTGAAGAATATGCTAAGCTCCGTCAATGGATCCCAAAGTGCCTGCGGTAAGAATTCCCGAAATGCAATCAAAATTAACCGCTCCATGAATACGTGACAATCATGGCTCTTTATACCTGTCAGTTTGTTCTCCTTGAGGTCGACGCATCTTCTCAAGTTCGAAACATACCCATCTGAAAATTTCAGACCTTGAATCCACCTACAAAGCCTCACTTTATCCTCCTTCTCCAGTGAGAAAATTGCCTTAGGCTGCTTCAACTTCCCATTCCCGTCCTCTATCAAATGCAATGCAGGACGTCTACATATTTCTTCCAAGTCCAATCTAGCCTTTGGATTGTCTTTCGTCTTCCCCTTTACGTCTATTACAGTATTATTATGTTGTAAAATACATTCTTCTCAATATACATGACATCAAGATTATGTCTAATCAGATTGGTGCTCCAATATAGAAGATCCCAGAATATACTCCTCTTCGTCCAGTTATGAGTGCGACCAAATCCGTCACACTTGTAGCCCGTAGCAGGCTGCTCAATAGCTCTTGATAAATCTTTTACCTCTTCCCATATCGTGTATCTGGGCCACCTTGGCGGGGGATTAGCCTTCTCCATAACGCCAGCACGAAAAGCATTCCTGTTCCTCCGGTACGGATGATCCTTCGGCAGGAATTGTCGATGACAATCGAAGAAGCACGGTTTGCCTCCGTGTTTCAAACGGAAAGCCTTAGTGCTGTCCATGCAATACGGACATGAAAGACGACCATGCGTGCTCCATCCAGATAACATTTCATAGGCCGAAAAGTCGTTGATGGTCCACATAAGTGCTGCCCGTATCTGGAAATTTTATTTTCTAGATGCATCGTACGTGTTGGAACCTACTTCCCACAGATGATTCAACTCATCAATCAATGGCTGTAAATACACATCGATGTTTCTTTTCGAATTATTCGGACCTGGGATAATAATGGTGAAGAATATATACAGAGTCTTCATGCACATCCATGGCGGTAGATTGTACGGGGTGACGATCACATGCCAACACAAATACTGGGATCCCGAAAGTTCGAATGGGGCAAAACCGTCGGAGCAGAAACCCAATCTGACATTACACGGATCAGAAGCAAAATCTGGATACTCTCGATCAAAGTGCTTCCATGCTTCTCCATCAGATGGGTGATCCAACACTCCTTCGGTATGTTCCCGCTTATGCCAACTCATGTTTTCTGCAGTTTTCTTTACCATAAATAACCGCTGCAACCGCGGCGTCAACGGCAAGTAGTGCATCGAAGAGGTAGGCTTCCTGGCACCGACAAACTTTCCTCTACCACATGCCTTGTAGCGATCGACACCATAAAATCTGTAGGCATCTTCATCCTTGTCGTCTTTGTAGTACAACGTGCACCCGTTGCGACAGGCATCGATTTTTTTCGTATTCCATACAGAGCGATCTAACCATCCTCTTAGACCGGTAGAAGTCTTTAGGCAACTTCGCACCCTCAGGCAATATTTCTATAAGCAACTCCATAAGACGGTTGTAGCAATCTTGTGACATGTTAAAATCGGACTTGATGCTCAACAATCTTGTAACCACCTCCAACGGTGAATGATCCTCACAACCAGGATATAATGGAGTCCTTGTATTCTCCAGCAACTCCATGAACTATGCAGCATCGGGGTTCGGTGCCTCCTCAGGTGCATTATTGTGGACATCCACATAAGGCTCGTACTCCGATGCTAAAACACAAGTTCTCCGTGCTCTCTCCACTGATAGTAATTCGGCGTGAAACCCTTCGAGTATAAATGATACGTGACATCCACTTCTGGATGATATTTCAAGTTGCGACATCTCACACACGGACACTTAATTTTGGTACCGTCCATGTACTGAGGGACGCCTTGGCAAACTGCAGAAATTGGTGTACACCCTCTATGAATTCATCCCGCACATCGTACATATCATCAGGATGACGGTTATACATCCACGAACGATTCTGCAGATAGTAATTCAGCTCCATATCCATTTGAGGATAATTCTGTAAGATAGATACAAGCACATCGTTGAAACACTTGTGAAAGTAATAGCATTTGAGGATATTCCTATTAGTATCGATATCGAAATCGGTATCACACCAATAAGATAAGGAAATATATACTTAAAATGCCCTTACTGCCTACTGCAGGGGACCATTTGAGGATATTCCTATTAGTATAGATATCGAAATCGGTATCACACTATTCCTATGAGTATCGATATTGAAATCGGTATCAAACCATTCCTATGAGTATCGATATCGAAATCAGTATCACACCATTCCTATGAGTATCGATGTTGAAATCGGTCATATCGACCATTCCTATGAGTATCGATATCGAAATCGGTATCAGACCATTCCTATGAGCATCGATATCGAAATCGGTATCAGACCATTCCTATGAGTATCGTTATCGAAATCGGTAATATCGACCATTCCTATGAAGTATATGTTAGATTAATAGTCCAAGTCTAATGTATCGTGTCCAAGTTCAATTTGCTCGTGTCCAAGTCCAATGTGCTTGTATACAATTTCTCGGATCATTTGTGTTTGTTTACTTCCTTGCTTAATTCATAAGATGTATGTTATTAACATTTCAGATATATTTCACTTTGGTTAAGATATCGGATATCCATAATCATGACTATGATGACCGAACTTTAATCATGAAGGAAAAAGGATAACTAACTCGATTTAGAAAGAATTAGTACAAAGTTGGACAAGGCTCTTCTCTTAGAGAAACATAACTACATATGAGACTTTCAAAAGGAAAATCCTTTTCAAGTGTTTCCAAAATCTCAAGTTGGGAACAATACTTAAATACATGTTTCTCTTAGTTTAGTTTTCTATAAAAAAACAATTTGTTTTCTTTCTAGTTCAATTCATCTCAGTCTTAGTATGTATGTTCTTTCTTAAGAATTTCAGATATATATTCACTATGGTTAACCAAAATATTAAGGTATCCTCAATTTGGGATATCATTTCTAATCATGTATATTGGGAAAGGAAAGTGATTACTTTCCTATGTTTGGATGCCAAAGAAATTGAGGAGGAAAGGAAAATAATTCCCAATGGAAGGGAAATTAGGGAGAAAAGTGATTACATCCATCCCAATAGATTTAATATATATGGTTCAAATGTTATTTAGATATTAAATCCCAGATTTCTATTGGTTTAGAGATGTGTTTTTCTATGTATCATATTGTATCATATTATTTAACTATATGTATATATGTATATATCTATCAATGGTTATATATATGTTATTATTGTGGCATATATATATATGTATATATATGTGATATTATGTGTGTTTACATTTGTGTTTACATGTTGGGTGAGAGTTTGGCCAATGGGGTGGTGAATTAGAGTTAGAATTGGTTGATATTGTGAGTGTATATGTATTTGTTAGAGAGGGAGGATTGAGAGTGTGGGGAAAAAAAAATATATATGTGATATTATGTGTGTTTACATTTGTGTTCATGTTGGGTGAGAGTTTGGCCAATGGGGTGGTGAATTAGAGTTAGAATTGGTTGATATTGTGAGTGTATATGTATTTGTTAGAGAGGGAGGATTGAGAGTGTGGGGTTTTGGTTTTGTGTAGTGTGTGTATATATAGAGTTAGAGAGAGTGAGGGATTAGAGGGAGTGACTGATTGAGTGAAAAGGGGGGGACTTCACTGCTGTGAACAGCATTGGAGTATATTAGTCCCCACCCAGGGGACTGATCTCTGGAGACTCAACAGTCCCCAAAGGGGACTGTTATTTAGTAGCAGCAGTAGCAGTAACTTACTGCTATTTAATAGCAGTGAGGGGGGACAGGGGATCAACCATATCAGCCATATCAACCCATTTAACACCCCCATTCCGGTCCAAGGTTGCCAGCCAACTAGTCCCCCATTTAACAGCCTATAAGCACTCCAAAACCAGTCCATAATACCTGTCCTTAGCTGCCCATAGCAGTCCATATAACCCCTAAACCTGTCCTATATTCAGCCTTCATGATAGCCCATAGACTGTCCCATAACAGTCCTTAATAGGCCCCTTAAACCTGTCCCATTTCAGTCCCTATAACTCAGCTATTTGCTGTCACAAACCACCCATAGCACCCCTAAACCAGTCCCTACTATCCTATATTATATATGTTACAAAATGACATAACTGCTCAAAGAGAATTAGCACATATATTATATATGTTCGTGTCTGTGTCGTATCCATGTCAAATGGCTACTAGAGATATCGGGTTAGGGTTTACCTGAGCTTTGGGGCTGATAGAGGAAGGGGGTGGCCGAGAGGAGGAGGAGAAGGAGCTTGCGGTGGAGGAGCTTCGCGACGGTGTAGGCAGTTGGAGGAGAAGGAACTCGGTGGAGGAGCTCGGTTGGAGGAGGAGGGGATCTTGGGATGGCCGAGTAGGAGGAGGAGGATGAGGAGCTCGCGGTGGAGAAGGAGGAAGGGTCGGTAGAGGAGCTCGGAGAGGAGGAGGAGCACGCAGCAACGAGAAGAAGGAGGAGGAGGCCGGTCGGTAGAGGAGGAATAGGAGGAGGAGGTCGGTGGAAGAGAAGGAGCGGTGGAGGAGGAGGAGGAGGAGGAGCTCGAAGAGGCGGTGGAGGAGGAGGCTGGGCGACGACGGAGAATGGGGGGAAAAAATTTTGGGGAAATTTTCGTGTGAGAATGGGGGGAAAGGAAAACCCGATCGGGTTAATGGAAAAGATTTACCTACGTCAGTTAAAGACGTCGCTATATTCTAAAATATAGCGACGTCATATTCTAGTGTCATAAAAACGTCGCTAATAGTAAAACAATAGCAACGTTTACCGACTTTTGGACGACGTAAAATTTTGTTATAAAAAAATTAGTCGCAATACGTCGCTGAACGTCGGTTGTAGTGACGTCCAGCGACGTAAAAATTATACGTCGCTAAATTGCCAAATAATAGCAACGTTTTTATTAAGCGTCGCTAAACTCGTCGCTGATATGACTTATTTTGGTAGTGTTTTCAACGAAAAATATTCCAGTCGACGTGATATAGAGGCAGTAGCTAATGTCGAGTTCTTCCAGCACCGGGAGAAACTCCAAGTGTCTCACGAAAGTGTCATCACTCACGTCGCACTTCGGAATGCGCAGCACCCTTAGAAATTTCCTACTGTATTATAAAAATGGGAAACATCAATAGAAATTAACAAAAGTATACATAAAATTTTGTAATAGAAAAAATAAAGTATTAGAATAAGACCAAATAAAATTTTGCACTGGCCTTAAACATGCAAAACAGAAGGCCGCTTCGTCGAGCTTGTACGCGGAGAAGGACCCTAGATATCCCCCACTGCGAGCCACGAGCTTTTTTACGGTCAAACTAATCTCAGCGGTTTGCTGGATCCTCCGGCACCACTATTCCAAGTCGACGTTAGACCAATAGTCTAAGGGACCGTTGAGCGCCTTCCACCACGAACGGCAAATTGGGGCCACGTTGCATATTATCTCGTCCGTCGGCATCCCCGACAGTACCAGTATCATCAAGAGAATCTCGGTAGGGATGACGGCCCATCCGCTGCAGTTGATCTTGCTCTTGCTCCTCTCTATTGCGACTGTTCTTCTTCTTCTCTCTTTTGTTTCTCTCTAGTCGGATGGGTTCTCTTCTTTAGAAAAGGCTATTTAACCCCTTGTTTAGGGGGTGTAACCCGCTCGTGGAGGGGTGTGACCGAACAAGACACGAATCTATTGGGAAATAACGGTAATGCCACTGTATTAATATTAGCAATTAGTCGTTTGGGCTCCCAACATATTTGGGTGATGCCTTCTCCCATTATGTGGCATCTGACATGGCAGATGACATAACAACTGACATGGCAAATTTTAACCCCAAAAATTAATTATCCAATTTTTTTAATGTTAATGTTAATGTTAATGTCAATATTAATATTAATATTAATGTTAATGTTAATGCTAATGCTAATGCTAATGTTAATGTTAATATTAATATTAATGTTAATATTAATGTTAATATTAATATTAATTTAATATTAAATTATTTATTTACTATTAATGTTAATTTTAATATTAATTTTGTTGTTAAATTTTGCCATGTCAGCTGTCATGTTAGCAACCATGTCATATGCCACATAATGGAAGATGATATCACCTAAATTTTTTGGGAGCAAATAGCATTTTCGTAATATTAGTTTTAATTATATTATAAATTTTAAACTAACAGAAAAGCCAATGTAGATTTAATATTAATGTTATTGTTAAATTTACCCGATCATACCTCGATACTTACGATTGTCGACCGAGTTACCGTCTTCATCATTATCAAGTTTTTACCTGAATCATCGTCCTCGCTGGGGCGTGATGCCGCACGAGCCTATAGTTGCGCTCGTGCAAGGCAAGATAACAGATTCACAATAGTGTTTATAGCTCAAATTGATAACATAAGCAGCGGAAGGAAAACGTAGTATACAACAAGAATCCATTTTATTGATAATGAACTGAAGGTTACAATGGCTCTGAATAGCCCAACTTAACATGCCAATTGGCTACAACGCTCATGATCTCTCTAGCTCACAAAGGAGTACATTATTCCATATATTATGCCTCTTTATAGCCAACAAGTAGTCTTCGGCTGAACATCTCCATGTCGCAAGTCTGAACGCCAATGCGATAGCTCCTCTTGAACGCTAAGGACTCTATGCCTCGGCACGTCCAAGCCGAGCCCCGCCTCGAGCCGAACATATCCTGAACTTGTCCACTACCGTGTCCCTGCGACAGATACAGTTAGACATAATCTTAACATAAACATAGTGATCGTGCTCATCTATGTCCCATTTCGCCTAGCCTGCAAGGTTAGAACTTTACATAAGAAATTATATTATTTCACTCAACCAACCAACTGTAAACTTAAACATATACATAAGGGTGGCAGGCCCTGCGCCTGCACCCAGCGCTAATCTCAGCCCACCGGCCCTATCTATATGAAGGTCACGGTGTTTCGCACAGTAATGCATCTTTGGCATCCTTATGTGTAAGACTATGATCGCTTCGATACGGGTTGCTAGCCCAATATCCGAAGGATCCCAAACTTACTGATATCATAGCTTATCACAACACTGGACAGTCGTAACCCGTCCTAATGATGTGCACCATAAATACCATACATAATTCCCTCCTTTGAACTACTCGGTTGATTTGGCCTACCGTGTCCATGCCACACTCCGTTGCAAGGCGACGATTTGGTTTTGCGGACACTTTGACTCTAGACTTGTATTATTTCTGTGTTGGATCTTTTGGATGATATTTCATATCTTGTTGTCTTTATTTTCGGTATCATCTATATTTCTTAGAGTTTGTGATTGAGTATATTATATTGTTATTACTTGTCCTCCATTCATAGTTGACCGTTCTCGACAGGTTTTGATATTATAACTGTTGTTAGATAGTAGAACTAGACAGCATTCTACGTCGTTTCTGCGGTGTAGGCGACGTCAGCGCAGCCAACCAGTCGCTCGCTTGAAGCAAGTCTAAGGCGAGTGGCTGACCTCCTTCGCCTCGTCCCTCTTCGACGTCACTGGCATCACAAGCCATCATGGACGTATAGCTTTGTTAATCGGGGTCCTTTTAACGCAAGTAGCTAGCTCGGATGCAAGTCCCCGCTTAATCTGTGCTGAAACCTTATGCACGACTATACCCTGTTTCCTCCTAGGCCGAAACGTCCCGTGGCCCCGGGTTGCTGCTCGAGGAAACTACCGCCTTGTCGACAAGTTGTCCATAACCATGCGAAGACATATTTTTCTTTTAGTTATTAAGACATAGCCTACATTATCTTTGAAAACTCAATCCCTTTTCCGTGTTTGTGCCCTTGCATTTATCCTTTCATTCGCAACAACATTATCAATTTACCTAGGAAGGGGGTCGAGAAGAGAAGGGTCAGCCACTCACCTTGAGTTTACTTCAGGCAAGAGAATGGATCTTAATTCAACCATTCTCGTTTGATCGAGTCAATCGATCCCGACCTATCGGTCCCGACCGAATCGATAGCGACAATGTTCCTTTCTCGCGCACCCCGTGGACGGAGTATGAGGCACGTTGTAGGGACGGGGCACTTCATCTATAGACTAAGATGTCGTCTATGAACACTATCACGAACTGATCCAAATAGTGCATGAAGATACGACTCATGGGGTCCATGAATACGGCTGGCACACTGGTCGCTCCAAATGGCATAACAAGGAAATCCCAATGTCCATACCTCGATCTGAATGATGTCTTCGGGATGACTTGCTCTCTGACTCTGATCTGATGGTACCCTCATGACCGCAAGTCAATATTCGAGAATACAGCCGCTCCCTTGAGTTGATCAAATAAGTCATCAATGTACGATAATCAACACATAATCTTGACGTACCATCCTTCTTCTTCATAAGAAGCATCGGTGCTTCCCAAGGCGATCCACTAGCACGAATAAATCCTTTGGTTCTTAGTTCTTCAATCATTTTGTACAAGATTTCCAACTTTGAAGGTGCCATCCTGTAGACTCTCTCCGATACTGGTGTCGTCCATGGAATCAAGTCGATGGTGAAAACTCTGTCTCACCGAAAAATGAAAACTCTGCCTCACCGAAAATACCAAAAATAATCCTGCCAATATGGCAGTCTATTCTTGTGTATTGCTCCTTCAACCAATCCATTCCTAGGCCAAGGGACCGATTTGGCCCGCCGTAAAAGGGTCGCCGTCTAACCCAACTATAGTCCGTGATGGCTTGACATTGCCAGTGGCCTTCACACCCTTTCACCGCTTAACAAATACACGTGACACGGAACGGTGCTTGCCATACTTCGATAGCCCAACAAAACTCTTTTCTAATGTGTTCATGCAACGACTTAATAAGCAAGGGCTACGTCAAGCCTTGCATCGAGGGAACGTGCTGTGCACGCGTTCGACTTGAACAATCAAGTTCTTTGGGTGCATAGACGTAAGCAAGAAGCAGTGAAATATGACTTAAACTACGGGACAAGCGAATGTTAACATTAATTATAGTTCCAATTACATTTTAAATAAAAAAGAATATAATTTTAACTTTAACTAGTTTGAAGTAAATGTTAAATCAAAAACTATTTTAAATTTTAGTAATAATATTAGTTTCATTAATATTGTAAATTTTAAATTAATAAGAATACCACGGTATTAGAAACCTAGCTAGCTGATGTCACGTTGCTCGGGGCTCGGTTAGTGTTCGTCTAAACTCGTACGTGCAAACTAGTTATTAGTAATGAAAACCAAAAATTAAATTTTAAGTTTAAAATCTAGTCGAGCTCGATCCTTCCTCTTTATCCCATCTCCCACACTCTCTCTTTCTCTCTCTCTCTCTCGGGTTCTCTCTCACAGGTTGTGTTCCTTACACAACAGATCCCGTAGCATTAAATGTTGCTGCATGCGTTATCCTACACAATTTAATAATAAACACTGATACCATATCATTAGAAGAGTAAAAGTTGTCTTGAAAGTTGTAAAAAATTACTTTGTATTGTCTTCTCAATACTTTTTTGCATTAGAGATGACTTTTTAAATTTATTGTCATTTGTGAATATAATGAATTGCCGCCTATGCAAGATATTGTCTTCTGCCTCATGCCACATAGGATACACAACACATAACAAGACAATAGGGTTTCGTAGCATTAAATACTGCTGCATGCGTTATCCTACAGAAGAGGGCCACATGGAGAATGTTGTTGCATGCTTCCTCATGCGTTATTAGCTACACAATTTAATAATACATGTACCCAGAAGACGAGAAAGTTGTGTTGTTGGAAGTTGTTTCCTTAAAATTATGCTTGCTCCTAGAATCAGTCAAGATTTTTCATGAGCCATCAAAAGAGGGCCACGTGGCGGAGTTACAAGGAAGACGAAAAGGTTGTGTTGTTGCCTTGCTGGAAGTTGTTTCTTCCTGAATAATGCTTTTTGTACCTCCAAATTGCACTTTCAAACTGTCCATCCTTACGTGGCAGCTGACGTGATATGTTGATCTGGCAGCTTACGTGGCAAATTTTTTAAAATAAAAATAAAAATAAAAATTAACATTAAAGTTAATGTTAACATTAACATTAATATTAATATTATCGTTAACATTAACAATAATATTAATATCAATATTAACATTAACATTAATATTAACGTAAATTAATATTAACATTGATATTAATGTTAAATTATTATGGAGAAAATTGGGTAGTTAACTTTTTGGATTAAAATTTGCCATGTCATCAGTCATGTCAGATGACACACACTATTATTTAACATGCCACATCAGATGGGAGGGCTATATATTAGAGGGACAATTTGGAGGTACGAATATAACATTACTCTTTCTTCTTGTATTGTTTCTTGTCCTTCGTTTCTTCTGCTGGTTTCTAACACACTCTATTTTCTTCAATGTCGACGTCACATGGAGAAACTGATCGTCGTGTGGAAGATTTAGTCGATGAAGAAAGCTTCCTTTCAAGAGGAGTGTCAGTATGATTTGGATGATGAACAAAGTTTGAAAGCTGTTAATTTAGGAGATAGTAAAGAACAAGATGAAGAAATCACCGGAAGAATGCATCATAACGATGACATCAACGCAAACAACGAAATATTATTTCGCAATACCCTTTCTAATGGATTTAAGAAATGTATTATATTTTTACATTTATTTCTCATAATTATTTTGTTTTATTCTGTTCTTAGGGACGACGGTGAATCTCCATTGGATTTTGATGCAGCGACGATAAAAAAATATTGCAGTCCGCCAACATTAACAAAGATCCAAAACATCTCTTAGAAGAAGATATTGTTGGCCTACAGTTCAACTCTATTGAAGAAGCAGAGACATTCTACCGGATATATTCAAAAGCATATGGTTTCAGTATTAGAAAGAACGAGGTAAAGAAAAACAAGTCTGGGATGTTGATGGTCCGTAGTTGGTGTTGTTCGAATGCGGGATTCAAACACAAGAAATACAAGGAAGCTCCTAACAGGGTTCGTGAGCCAAGAAGTGAAAGCAGAAGTGGCTGTAAAGCAATTTTTCGTATTGGGTACATCGATTCTACAAAGATGTGGGCCGTCAAAAAATTTCATGTACATCACAACCAAAGCCTGGCGAATGATTATGAATCAGCTTTTTTGAGATCCCATCGTAAGATATCACCCGCAGAGTTGGAAGAAAGTAAGATTATGAAGCAATCAGGGCTGGGGACTGGAGCGATATGGAATGTAATTGTCCACAAGAAAGGTGGCTGGGATAAGGTTGGATGGACGAAAAAGGATTTATACAACGCTCTAGCACAAGATTGTAGTGCCCCGTCCCGTAAAGTCAATCGGAGAAATCGAAACGCCGACGGTGTTGGAACTTAGCCTTGTAACGGCAGCTCGAAGGCTCGCTCGTCCGAGGCGACTCCTCGCACAGGTGGAGGAGTTTCGGTAAACTTGCATCATCTTAGCCTTCACTTAATAACTCGTATATTTTCAACTTGCACAAGTAGGCTAATCTAAAAGCTACGAACGCACATAGCTAAGGGAATAATTCCGTCGGGTCGGAATGTCCTAGAACATGGAAAATGGTCCCACGGTCTGCATAGAAGTCGGCTCAGCGTGCTTTCAAATGACACTCGATCCTTCGATCCCGTGGCTTGGGAGAAGGAAGTTGGCTTAAGTTGCTAAGTTGTCCCGACACTTGAAATAGCCTAAGTCATAGGCGTCGCCTGCATGAATGCTTGCTAAATCATGCACGGTCCCGTCATGTTGCCCCGACACTCAAATCAGCCTAAGTCATAGGCGTCGCCCGCATGAATGCTTAACAAAGCATGCACGGTCCTATCCCGCAAGGCTTGGCATAGCCTTCGTACGTCCCGCAAGTTAAGTCGTCTTGCATGGCTCGTTGGCTAAGTCTAGGCACGAACTTGGTTGTTCAAGTCGACCCCTTGCATAGCACGTTCCCTCGACGCAGAGCTCGGCATAGTCCTTGCTCGTCGAGTCGTTGCCCAAATAACTTAGACAAGAGTTGTACTGGGCTATCGAAGCCATTTCTAGCACTGTCCTGCTCTATCTGCGTTTGTCAAGTCGCGTAATCCCTTGAGAACAAGGCTCGTCGTATAAGTATATGACTTGAGCGTTAGCGTCGCCTATAGAACCAGGCCTGTCAAAGGCACGAGTTACGATCGGTTTAGTGAAAAGCTTGCCACGAACAAAGGAAGTCCACGCGACTGGTTGTCGCCGAGATCGGTCCTGCTACTTGGGAGTCTCGCTAACTCATGATATGTCCTGCACACGAGATCGGTCCCCTGGCTTGGGAGTCTCGCTAAGTCTTGATATGTCCCGCACACGAGATCGGTCCCGCGGCTTGGAAGTCTCGTTAAGTCTCGATAGAAAGAAGGAATGCATGGTCATGTTGAGAAAGGACTGGATAGACTGGATAGATCGAGTATGCATGGTCGTTGGGCAACTTGTCGACAAGGTGTAGTCTTCTCGAATGATCACCGGGGCATCGGGATCATTCGACCCGGGGAAAGCGAGTGTGGCTGAAAGTAGGATGCTGGATGACCGCATGGGAGAGTTCGGCCCCACCGAGATAGCTACTCGTGTAGGTACATGCCGATATCCCACGAGCCATGTCCAAGATAGCTTGAAATTGCTAGTGACCACTCATGTAGATGTGTCGGCAATAGCGACACACCGCGTGTATGCCTTTAGATTTGGTTCTAGAGCTTGAATGTAGGTCTAGTCGGTAACACAAGGTCTGGGCCTAAGACTGGGCTGCAGCATAGGCACCGTGCTTGGCACGATAGATTGGCGTCGGGATGTCCATGAGATCGATGCTAGGTTTGGCAAGTCTTGTCTAAGTTTGTTCATGAGTCGAATAGAAGGGCCGCAAGGCGGCAGCATGATAAGTCTTGATATGTTGCGAGGCGCGGCCTCAATCTCGAAGCACGGACAAGTCTAAGCAAAGTCTAGAGGCACGACCTGCACGAGTCGTTCCCCCTTGATGTCGCTAGCACGAGAATTGGTCTAGTAGGCTTGAGTTTAAGTAAAAGTCTTGGCACGACCGAGTGCGCATAAATTGCTCCTCGGCGAAGCACTGTCCCGAATATGTTAAGTTATGAACAGAATATGGCATGACCCTGCCGTCCCGAGTTGAAGTTTGGTCAAGTTCCTACCCGAGGAGGCACTGCCTCGATCGAAATACACGTTGGTATTGTAGCACAACCATGTCGTTGCACATCGAGTTGGTTAGACGTCAAATCTTAAAACTGATCCTAAGGCAAGACTAGAAAGACAATCGAAAGGGTTTAAGCTGTACAAAGTAAGTGAACGTGTCGGTTTTGTATGGGTAGGCGAGGAGCTCACTCCTCTAGTACAGTTGAGTACTGATACCCACACAGTGTTTATGTGCAGGCACAGGTAGTAGCTCGTGGCACGAAGCTCGCTTGGATGTGTCGAGGCACAGATTTCCTTGGCGATTCGAAGCGTACGGCCGTATGGATTAAAGACTTATACAGGACATAATGTATGGACATCGCCTTCCGAAGCTTCCGCTGGCTCAAGCAATTGTATCGAGAGATGAGAGAGAGCAGAGTGACTTGTAAATGAGAGAAAAGTGAGCACGAGAGACTTGTAATTTGGCCTTGCGCCCACAAATGTAATCTTGTATTTTAATATCAATAAAGAGCTTCTTTTGAATGACTTATGTTCATGTGTACTTGTTCTTAAATTTTGCTGCATGTTTCAATATTTCTGCTTGGGACTTCTGTGCGACGACCCCGTCGCCGCCGATGTAATCGGCTATTATGAAACTGCCTTGCACGAGCGCATTCTAGGCTCATGCGACATCACGCCTTAGCGAGAACGATCGCTCCTACGGGAGCGGGGCGTGACAAGATAGTAGAGCAGTAGACGATGTTGATGCTAACACAACACTTATATTTCTTCAATCTAAGAAGGGCATTGACCCATATTTCTTCTACGCATACAAGGTAGACGAAGATTCCAGATTGAACCATCTCTTTTGGGCTGACGGTGCATGTCGATTCGATTACAAATTATTTAGAGATTTACTAGCATTTGACTCTACATATTAAACAAATAGAAGTCAAATACCGTTGGTGGTTCTAGTGGGTACAAATAATCATGCAATGACTTGTGTGTTTGGATTTGCAATGATCCATAATGAGACTGCATAGACATATTCTTGGGTTCTAGAAAAATTCCAAGAGTGTATGAATGACAAATTACCAGTGACAGTTCTCACGGATGGTTGCAGATCCATGAATAAAGCAATTGAGGATTTAATGTCCAGCGTAGTTCATCGAACGTGCTCATGGCATATCCTAAACAATGCTGCCAAACATGTACACCGAAAGGGTTTTCACAATAAATTGAGTCTTATGATTAAAAGGTACATCGTACACTTGCTACTTTACTTTGAAGTATGTTGTTGTTACAATATTACAACTTTAGTTACTATCCATATTTTCTAAACAGGTACTATTCAGTCGAAGAATTTGAAAACCGTTGGCAGCAGATGCTAACGGATTATAATATAGAGAACAATGAGTGGACCACTGCATTGTACAGAACGAGGCAGCGATGGGCGAACACATTCCTACGTGGGCATTTCTTTGGCGGTTCTATTGCAACAAATAGATGTGAATCTATGAACGCATTTCTGAAAAGATTTTTGAATGGGAAGCTGCCACTATGGAAGGCCCTTCAAAATTGTGACTTCGATTTGGCGGCCTTACGTTACGGCCAGATGAGTAAGCATGTCACTGATAAACTCTCAACACCAGTTGTGAATCAAACTAGCTTGGCCATAATAGAAGATAATTTTGCCGCAATTTATACTAAAATGCTGTTTATAGAGGTAAGAAAGGAAATCACACGTTCTGATGCATATAATGTTCTCCATCATCACATCATAAGAGAGGCATAAGTTTGTACTATCCAAAAGTATATGTCGCCAAACAGTATCAACCGGAATGTTACATTTGATCCGGCCGACAACATCATAAATTATGAATGCTTATGGATGGAGACCAAGGGGATTCCTTGTAGGCATTTTTTTTAGCAATGAAGAGATTGCAAATTGGAGATATTCCAAAGAACTTGATAAAATCTCGTTGGCTCAAGGATTGCAAAGAGAGTTATCTCTCCGGACCTGGCTCAGAATGAAGATTCATCCACCCAGACATTGTTGAGAGCAAAAGGTATGGTGGTATTAATGAACAAGTTAATCTATTTATATACTATTGTAAAAAATTAAGAAAAATTCAAGAGAGGGGAACGGAGTTGATGTCGTCTGTTCTGATGGAGTTGAAAGAAATGGTGACCGATATTGGTGAAGAAGAACAAATGGTAGCTGATGCAGTTCATGGAGTGCATGAAGCTTTAAAAGAGCCAAATCCGGTAGCAACAAAAGAAAGGCCTTCTCAAGGGAAATCAAGCCAGCCTACAGAAAGTCAGCCTATCCCGAAGCCTAGAACTTGTAGAGTTTGTAAAAAATTGGGTCACGATTTTAGTAATTGTAAAGTACGAAAACGAAACAGCGACAAAGAGCCAATGGAATAAAATGAAACATCGTTGACTTAAGACAATGTCTTTCCTATGTGGCAAGATGTCATTCACACGAGACAATTAGATAAAAAATATGTTCTCCAATACAAAAGTTTGAGAAGACAATTAGATAAAAATGGAGAATATCAAATTCCAAGTTCAAAATGGAGAATATCAAAAATGGAGAAAATATGTTCTCTGTGCAGTTCAAAACGAAGAATATTATTCTCCGTTTCAAATTAAAACGGAGAATGAAAATTCTAATGTATTTTTAACACTGGGAATGTTATTCTCCGTTTTAAATTAAACGGAGAATGCCGTTCTCCGTTCCAAATTAAACGGCGAATAGAATCCTCAATCGTTTTGACACTGGGAATACTATTCTCCGTGTAATTCAAAACGGAGAATGCTATTCTCCGTTTAATAAAACACGGAGAATGCTATTGTGGTGTCGTGGTTACAATGCTAGACTTGCATTTAAGAGGTCATTGGTTCAAATCTTGACTATAACAAAATTTTGTTTTGTTTATATTTTTTTGTAAGTTATGTATGGGGCCCATTTAAAAGGGAAAAAACTTTGATACAATAGGGGTATCAAAGTTTTGATACCTCCTACGTATGACATGTGGGCCCTTCCTGCTTTATAAAATGTGTACATATATATATATATACATATAAATTTTGAGAGGGCCCATATGTCATACATAGGGGGTATCAAAACTTTGATACCCCCTACTGTATCAAAGATTCTCTCATTTAAAAGTTAAGTAATTTTGAGAAAAAAACTTTGATACAGTAGGGGGTATCAAAGTTTTGATACCCCCTATGTATGACATGTGGGCCCCTCCTGCTTTGTAAAACGTGTAAACATATATATATATATATATATATATATATATATATATATATATATATATATATATATACACACATAAATTTTGAGAGGGCCCATATGTCATACATAGGGGGTATCAAAACTTTGATACCCCCTACTGTATCAAAGTTTCTCTCTAAAATTGAAACCCTCTTCAAAGTTGGCAGAATTCGAAGGGGCAGATTCATTGGCATTAATGGCATATAAATGGCAGTAGTTGGCAGAGTTTGTTCTAGTCTTACTTAACTTTACTTGAGAAGGGGCAGATGCATTGGTATTGATAGAAATTAATTGAATTGAATTCGAAGTGGCTTCCACTTGGGACATGAGTCCAGGTTGTTCCTTGCCTATAAATGGCAGTATTATAGGGAGAGTTTGTTCTCGTCTCACTTAGATTTTCTTGTGGAGATGGACTCTACCGATCCCCCGCCTTGGCAAGACGCTTTCGTCTTGGTTGTCGATCTCCTCGTTCGAAGAAGCTTTGGTGGTGAAGTCCTTCAGAAGACTGAGATGTGCCTGAGTTTGGATTTATTGCCAACCCACGCTCTGTCGAAGCGCCCGCACGTTGATTCGCTTGGACTATGTACGGTATTTCTTTTGTCGCAAGGAGTTCCTTTGTTCGACGTGTTCCATTGGTCCGACGATGCACGACGAAGTGATTTGCCTCAAGAAATTCCTTTTTTTCAGGGCGTTCCATTGCTCGGAATAATCCAATATGAAGTGAATTCCTTTGTAGGTCCTTTGCCTCAAGGAATGAGTCTTGCCAAGGTGGGGGATCGGTAGAGTACATCTTCAGGATAAAGAAGGATGCCTTTGCACGGTGCTCTGCCTCAAGGAATTCCTTTGCCTCAGTGAGTTCCTTTGCTCGGACGATGCACGATGAAGTGATTTGTCTCAAGGTGTCATCCAACGGTTTTTATGCTCTGATGATGCACGATGAAGTGATTTGGCTCAAGAAATTCCTTTGCCTTAAGGCGTTCCATTGCTCTGACGATGCACAATGAACTCAATTCACTTCATTGTGCATCGTCAGAGGAATGGAACTCCTTGAGGCAAAGAAATTTCTTGAGGTAAATCACTTCATCGTGTTTCGTCAGAGCATAGGAACCTTTGGATGACTCCTTGAGGCAAATCACTACATCGTGCATCGTCAGAGCAAAAGCAAGATGAATTCCTTGAGGCACAGGAACAGAAGCAAAGGAATTCATTGAGAGCAAAGGACCTTACAAAGGAATTCTTTGAGGCAGAGCACCTTGCAAAGGCATCGTTCTTCATCCTGGAGATGCACTCTACCGATCCCCCACCTTGGCAAGACTCTTTCCTGTTGGTTACTAGAAGAGCCGCAGGGTTTGGGTTGATTGCCAACCCACACTCTGTCGAAGCGCTCGCACTTTGATTCGCTCTGACTATGCACGGAGTTGCTTTATTCACGGAGTTCTATTGCTATGACTATGCACGGAGTTTCTTTGTTCAGGAAGTTCTATTGCTCTGACGATGCACGATGAAATGATTTGCCTCAAGGAATTCCTTTGCCTCAAGGAGTTCAATTGCTCTGCGATGCCCGCACGCAGCTCACATTCAACTTTTTTCTTGATAGTAGGATTTTATGTAGTAATTCAGACTTTCATATGTAAATAAAAGTCAAACTTTTTGTGGTTAACACAATATAAATGTAACTCAAAAATAATTTTATTATAAAAGACAGAGCAGAGAAGACATTATAAACGACCGAAGTTCCTTGTCCATTACATAATTACGTTATTGTTTTACAATGTCATTGCTAGGTTGGTGGTGTTACATATTCTCTTGAAAGCAAATTCTTAGCCCATACCAACCTCGTCATATTCTCATCAAGCTCATCTTCTTTCTCCTTTTCAAACTAAAAGGAGAATAATATTCTCCGTTTCAAAAGATACGGAGAACGTCATTGTCCGTTTAAATAAAAATGGAGAATGAACATTTTAATGTGTTTTACCACTGGGAATATTATTCTCCGTTTCAAGACAGATAGAGAATGTTATTATCCATTCCGAAATAAATGGTGAATATAATCCTCAAACGATTTAATTTAAACGGGAAAGTTATTCTTTGTTTCAAGTAAACGGAGAATGCCATTCTCCGTTCCAAATAAAACGGAGAATATAATCCGAAGGGCAGATTCATTGGACTCTACCGATCCCCCGTCTTGGCAAGACTCTTTCCTGTTGGTTCACTTCAAATGACACGGAGAATGAAATTCTCCGTCTTATTCAACTTTTTCTTGGTTGTAGGATTTTATGTAGTAGTTCAGACTTTCATATGTAAATAAAAGTCAAACTCTTCATAGTTTTGACAATGTAAATGTAATTCAAAAATAATTTTATTATAAAAGCAGAGCTTATAAAACACAGAA
Source organism: Iris pallida (assembly GCA_029216955.1). Lineage (NCBI taxonomy): Eukaryota > Viridiplantae > Streptophyta > Magnoliopsida > Asparagales > Iridaceae > Iris > Iris pallida. The sequence goes on along the minus strand of JANAVB010043555.1, from coordinate 121,829 downwards.
GTTCCTTGCCCAATTACATAATTATATTGTTGTTTTACAATGTCATTGCTTGTTTCGTGTTACATATTTGCTTGAAAGCAACTTCTTAGCCCATACCAACCTCATCATTGTAATCTTCTGGTGAGTTTCATCATCATTTTCTCCCGGTATTTCGAAGGGAGTAGTCGTCAACATATTCATATAATATGCCGTGTACAAGAGGCAGTTGGGTGCCCGTTGTTGTGGGCAATTTGGAGAATAATTCAGCACTTTGCTCTCATACTCTATCTTCGCCGGGCATCTTTCCCTCATCATATCAACTTTTCTCTTGATGATAGGCTCTAAGGTGTTCTTCATTAATTCTGCATCCACCTTGCACTTTTCGTACGTGGTTTGCCTCAAGGAGTTGTAGTGTGTCCAGTCGTAGGAGATAAAGTTGAATATGAGCAGAGTATAGTGTCTCATGGATGAATTAAAGAGTGGGATGAATAGCAACTCTATGTCGTCCTCCAAACCCATGACGAAGTCTACTACATCTGTTTGGATGTCTTGAAGGGCGCCGGCTTTTGCGTCTTGTTCATTGGCACGTTCAACGATGGTCTGTTTCCCAAAAACAAAACACAATATCATGAGTAATTTAATTCTGTCATTTTTTATCGGTGTACACATGAATATGGATTTTTCTGTTTGAATTCTTACCAATGTGTGGGCCATCATGAATGCAGACCAGTTATGTGATTGGGGCGCCGGCTTTTGCTTTTAGATCAATGGCACGTCCTTTGAACTAGACGGGGCACACCTTCTTTTAATGCCTTGAATTTCTCTCAGCTTCCTTATTATTAGGTTCAGTATACCAGCCTCCATGTCGTCATAGTTGAGTATGTCTTGCAGGTCTATTGCCGACAGCTCGACTGAAACTCCATTTTTACCCTCTTTCGGCGAAAATAAGTATACAATATCACTACACATAAATTTAGTTTAGATTAAATTAATAAAGATAGATTATCATTACATAATTGTGAAAAAGGTATAGGAAAAACAAAAGAAAAAAAGGTTTCAGAATACATACTTTGGACACTTCTTTTTGGGAATTACGATATCGATGTATTGCTTCTTCAGCTCTTCATCCGCATCTTTCCAAAGTAAGAGTTCATCGCATTCCCTTAGTATGACACGGTTCCTCTTTAATTCAGCCATTTTGGCATAATCTCCGAATTTCGGAGCGGCATTAATCTTTCACGTTTTATTAGCCTCTCTAACTGTATTCTTTTCCAAGGGAGTAACATCTTCAACGTCTAATGGCGCTGATGGTTTTCTTAACCTCTTTTCCCCTGATTCTCCTCTTCTTTTGGCTTCTTTTGGAGCAGCAAGTTCAGCAGCTGCTTCAATCTCCTGACGCTGCAACGCTACAACCATGGCTTTGAGATTAACGATTTTCCCATCCTTTTCAGTGGCTTCAATATTGAACGATTCAACTTTATTTTGAAGCTCCCTTTTCTCCTCAACGAGCCTTTTATTTGTTTCTCTGAGTTGCTCGATTGTTCGCACTGAAATAAAACAAACAATAATAAAATGTATGATATGAATCTAACACGGAGAATAACATTCTTCGTGTAATATAATACGGAGAATAGCATTCTCCGTTTGGAATTACACGGAGAATAACCTTCCCAGTATCGAAATGATAGAAAATAGCAATTATCCGTTTCAAATAACACGGAGAATGCCATTCTCTGTGTTATAATCTACGAAGAATAGCCATTCTCCTGGAAGATTACAAATAAGAAATTTAAAATAGAAAATATTTTACCTTGTGTATGTACATCTGTAATATGAACATAATTCTGCTTTCTCAAATCCTCCAGTTCATGCACAGAGCCCTCCATCACAACGTTGATTGCACGTTGTTGCGCTTCTTCTGCCTCGAGCTCTTTCAGCTTTTTTTTGAGTATGGCATTCTCAAGGTTGGCTGCACGTTACTGCGCTCCTTGTGCCTCCATCTCTTTTAAGTTTTCTTTGAGTTCTTCATTATGTGCAAGAATATCAGAATGATGTCTTCTCAAATCCTCCAGTTCATGCACAGAGCCCTCCATCACAACGTTGACTGCACGTTGTTGTGCTTCTTCTGCCTCGAGCTCTTTCAGCTTTTCTTTCAGTATGACATTCTCAAGGTTGGCTGCACGTAACTGCGCTCCTTGTGCCTTCATCTCTTTTAACTTTTCTTTGAGTTCTTCATTCTGCGCAAGAATATCAGAATGATGTCTTCTCAAATCCTCCAATTCTTTTGCTGAGTCGTCCATCACAGCGTCCATTTCATGATGCTGTGGTATCCGTTGTTCATCAAAATTATCCCCACTTGCTTCTTGGTGTTCTTTCTCTCCCTCTTTTTCAACTTCATCTATAGGTGGCCCATCTTCTTTGTGCCCTTCTTCTTCCCCAACAGGTATAACCAGATCTTCCAATATCATCTTCGATCTCATTTTGTTGTGATATTCGGCCTTGAGGAAGTTTGAGATTTCGTACCCATTCCATGTGAAAAATCTTGGGTAATCAGGAATTGGGGCGAACTTTCTTTCCACAAATTTACTATGTCCTGCAAACCAATAGAGGAAGTATATTGTGCAACCTTCTAATTTGTGGAAAGCCATTAAGTAATCCCCCTGTTCAGTTTTGCTTCTACTCCTCTTTATGCTATCCATTACATATGCCAGGATTAATCTTGGCCAGCATATACTGTTGATGACGTCCACACTGTCTACCAAGGCCAAGAATCTATACGGAAAATTTGAACCGCCAGAATTTGTGAAGAATACTGTTTGGCACAACTGGAAGATTATTAGCTTAGCCAAATCATTTGGATTAACAGTGTTATCTCCGCCCCGAAGCCGTCGTAACAATTCAAAGAAATTGTCTCTCACTTCCTTATTCGTGACTTCTGAGTGTTTGCCTTTAGTATTAGCCAGCAATCTTGTAAAGTGATCTCTACACAGGCTCAATGATGCTGGTGGTGTGGGCTGTTGTTGTTTTTTCTTTATTAATCTTCTGTAAGAAACATCATCATCGCTTTCTTCATTCAGCGGTAGACCGAATATGACTGCCATATCGTCGACGCTTGGCGCGATTTTAACAGTAGTGCTCAATTCAAAGCACCCGACGCCATCTTCTTCTTCTGTGTAATTTGCAATTAAATTCTCAAGCCCTTCCGTTACCTTGGCCACTTCGGAGACGTGGACTCTGTTTTGGTAGAAAATCTTGACAAAATTCCAGAAATCGGTATTCTTCAATGAACCAATAACTGGCTCAGGTAAACGGCCAACATCTTGATTGACCTCCTCCATAAGATTTAGCATTGGCTTGAAGGTAGAACGTAAAAGTCTTGAATCCTTATTCCTGACAGATTTTTTCTACAAAACAAAAAAACAAAAAATTAGGTCGGAGAATGGCCATTCTTATGGGTTTTAACACTGGGAACATCATTCTCCGTGTAAACTAACACGGAGAATGTCATTCTCCGTTTCAAATGACACGGAGAGTATCATTCTCCGTTTAAAATAAAACGGAGAATGAACATTCTAATGTGTTTTAACACTGGGAATGTTATTCTCCGTTTCAAGTTAGACGGAGAATGCCATTCTCCGTTCCAAATTAAACGACGAATAGAATTTAACATTCAAATGCGTTTTATGACGGAGAATGTCATTTTACTTGTAATATATACAGAATTTGCGAACATAAAATTAAAGTTATACCTTCTGTTTGCACTTCTTTTTGTTTAGCAACTTTTTCCTTTTTCTTTTGTACAACTTTCTTAGAATAGGGTTTCGGTTGTTCTCCGTCTATCGCTTTTGAATTTTCTGTAACTGGTGCATCTTCTCTAATTGGTGATGCTGCCGGTGATGATTCTGCCGCTGATGCCGACATGGTATGAAGATTACGAATGGGGAGGAAGGTTTAAAGATTTTGGAGGAGAATGACCTAGGTTTGAGTACAGAGTGGAGTATGAAAGAAGAGGAAGAATCGAAACAGGGTTTTTTTTTTGTAATAAAAGGGTTCAAAGGTGTTTTGAATTAATTAGAAGGGCAAAAATGTTATTTGATGGAAGGGCAAAAGACTCCTTTCTGCTTAATTATATTAATTTGAAGGGCAAAAATGATTCTGCTTAATCAAAAAGAATCGAAGCCGTTTGACAAAATGTCATTACAACTCAACAAAACAAATGAACATAATACATTAGGGGTTTCCATACATTAGATATAAAAGAAGAAGAAAAAAAATTACCGTCTTCCATATTCAATCATTTCAGATTGGACTTCTTTTAGCTCTTCATTGTGCTCTGAAGTTGTAATCCATTTAGCATTTTTGCGTCTTTCCATTTCCGCATCAAACTGCATATAACAAACATAACATCAAAAAAATTGCTCTAAAAAATGTAAGTTTTTGACGACATATTTTCAGACTTACATCGAGAGAACGGTAGTCTAGACTACATCGGTCTTTCATGAATGCAATTACAAATATCCCACAATCAACAGAATTGCCTTGGCGGGGAACATAAGAAGGACGTTTTATTGCAAAAGTAGAAAAGCTGAACATAGCGTCTCTCAACTTCAAAATCTCTTCTTCGAGAAAGTGATCCAAATTTGAAAACTACAATTACCAGAATACAATATGTATTAGTATACCGCGTATCTTGTACCCAATTCATAAAAATTGATGAATATGAGCTTACTATTTCTTTTATGACTGTTTTGTTTGGAATCGGATAATCTTTAGATGCAAGTGAGTCCCAAATTTTAACAGTCCTTTTTTAACCAGAACTCTTGCAAGAGTATAGTGTCCGTCCAAATGAATGGGTATGTATATCTGAATCAGGATTAATTAGGTAAAACAAATTAGTAAATTTTCAGAAAATTAGGATTAATATTTAAACAAAAATACATTAATACCTCGTTACAAGTGCTTAAAGATCCCATGTAATCCTAAAAATATTTGTACTTCTTCCATATTTCATGAAGTTTTTTGTCGGATGGAGGTAACGTTTCTTTCTACATACACATCAACTAATACATTACGAAGGACAAACAAACGAGAAAATTGTTAATGCATATGCATTGAAGAATAAAATGCTCACTCACCGATATCTTTATTGGTAAAAACCATACATTAGCTTTATTGGAGGTTCTTTTCCGTTCCTCCACGGTGAGAAGAGCAGAGATAATGCCTACAATTTGAATAAATCATTAAAAATGTAAGCGATGGAATCGAAGTAAACATAGATGGCATCTAAGAAAAAATATACTCTCTATACATACCCCATTTCCAATTCTCATTAAAGGAACTAAGGTCTTCATCTCAAACTGAGACACATAGATTTTGTTGCAAGATGATATTATTTCTCTAAGAAAAGAAACGAATAAATTAGTAGAAAAAAAATGTTGGAATTAAATCAAAACTCATATTACTTACTCGTCAGGTTTATCATCGGCAAAAATATAGTCGTAATAACTCGAAGAACCACTAGTACAATTGCTAGGCTTCGAGGTTGAACCCCTTGTTAAACTTTTCGATGGTGTGACCGGATCTAAGTTTCTACGCATTCTTTTAGAAGAACTGCTAAGGTTAGTTTCTTCTGTAGGGGCAATGCGAGAATTCGGTCCAATGCTTTACTACGAGACTGTAGCTCCACGTCCTCCTCATCAGAAGAAGATTCAACAGAAATCACCTTCACATTATTAAATGCTCCAGATGAAGATGCCTTCTTCAAAGTTGGAGATTCTTCAATCTTCTCAAAACGCGAGATAAATTCATTTGTTCAATTTCAAATGAACAAAGCTTAGAAGTGATCTTTACAACTTCAGCTGAAATCGTCGACAGATGTTTTTCAATCTTGCGTAATATACGCGGAATGAAGGTTTCATTTGGAGCTGTCAACCAATCTTCTACGTCTTCTACATTTTCCACCACACGAGTAGACATCTTGAGAACAAGAAAACTATTATATTTCAGAAAACTATTCTGTGTATTTCAGAATGAATAATAGTACTATGAAACAAGAAAACTATTGTATATATAGCAAGAGAGAAGTACAAAAAGTGAGGAAGATGGAAAGACAAATAAATTTCGAGACTAGCAAACAATCTACTAGCCATTTGATTGAGGAGGGCTCGGGGAAGATTCTACTAGCCGTTTGAAAAATACAAAAGGTTGTCATGATCAACTTCAATTAAGGAACTCTATAAGAGGTTCAATTCCGCTTGATTGAGGAACTCGACGAAGTCCGCCGCGAACTGGAACTTCTTCTTCTTTCCTTCTTATTCTTTCATTCTCATCTCCGTTTCTCCTTCCACCACCACCACCATGGCCTGTAGCTTTATAACAAAAATATTAAATTGTTAGATGAACCAAAAAAACTAATTACGGAAAGATTACTAAATCAAAATCAAACAGAACACATATTCATAGAAAATATGAGATTAAAGATGAAAGTGTCACAGAAGCAACACCACAATTTTACAACAACTAAGCAGACTCTGCTAAACAATAACTAAAATTAGGGATTGTGTCCTCCTTGGATTTAATTTACATAAAGAAGAGATTTGAGAGAACGAGCTTTTGTTGGCTTCCTAAATGTACCATTCTCTGTCCTAAATGTACCATTCGTTGTCGGTGTCCTCATCTAGATCGCCAGCAGCGGTGGTGTCGTCTACATCGCCTACAGACCTGGACATGCTTTGTCCTTAGGGATTGTGTCCTCCTTGGATTTAATTTACACAAAGAAGAGATTTAAGAGAACGAGCTTTTATCGGCTTCCTAAATGTACCATTCTCCGTCCTAAATGTACCATTCTCCATCCTAAATGTACCATTCTCCTTCCTAAATGTGGCCATTCTCCTTCCTAAATGTACCATTCTCCGTTCTAAATGTACCATTCGTCGTCGGTGTCCTCATCTAGATCGCCAGTAGCGGTGGTGTCGTCTACATCGCCTACAGACCTGGACACACTATGTCCTTAGGGATTGTGTCCTCCTTGGATTTAATTTACACAAAGAAGAGATTTGAGAGAACGAGCTTTTGTCGGCTTCCTAAATGTACCATTCTCCGTCCTAAATGTACCATTTCGTCGTCGGTGTCACCATCTAGATCGCCAGCGGCGGTGGTGTCGTCGTCTACATAGCCTATAGACCTGGACACACTGTGTCCTTTCTTTCCGGCCAACACACAATTATTGTTTTATATACGTAGTTGCACAAAATATTAAATTACCTGGACGAAAGAAAAAGTAAATATGAGTTAATTTAGGGTGTTCATTAAAAATTTGCATTGAAGAATGACCTGCTATAGCAAGTTAACAAGAGGTCAAAAGTCAAAAACAACATTAAATGATGTCTCCTGCATTATTTCATCTGAATTTAATCTGAATCGTTGGATTAACATCCAACGGTCCAGATTTTGGATGTATCGATCTAGCATTAAATGATGTCCCCCCTTTCTTGTGTCTCTCTCGTCATCTCCATCCCAATCATAACGAGAACACACCAGCGGGAGAGAAATAACGAGGGATTCCAGAGGTGATGAATCAACATATCTCTAGCAAATCCTACTGTCTCTGACAAGTTGACAAATCAGTCAAGGAATATATTGAAAAACGTGAGGAGTTGAATCTGACATGAACTGAACCGTCTCCAACACAAATTTGTGTCAAATTTATACCTGACACAAATTTGGCACCCATTTTGATGTATCCCATATATATACATATTTTTTCCCCATATATATATATATATATATATATATATATATATATATATATATATATATATATATGCAGAAAGGTAATTTTATATATCAGTAAATAAAATGCACAGTTGCAACACAGGCTCATCTATCGCTATACATCCAGTTATCAAGTCTATCCTTGTCATGTTATCCCATATTATCATATGACTTCAGTTTTTGTAAGATGATCCGGACATGCTCCTTGATTCTTTTCATCAGTGTCACCTTGTAATTTTCTTCTCAAATTGACTTCCATTTCTCTATTTCCATATGTGTATTGTGTCATAATTGTTATGTAAGCACTATTCTAGCCAGTATATAGCACATACTCTGATTGTTAAACCTTCTTTGCACCTCTTCTACCTTCTTCTAGATTTTGCATGTTCTCTTTGTCGATAGTTGGGAGTTTTAATCTACAGACCATCCATATGTAAACTGAGTAAACACACTTGTAGAAGATATTTCTATAGATTCTGCTTCTTTGTAGCATAAGTTACATATATGATCCATTTGAAGCCCATGTCTGATTAATGATCAACCTATCCTTAGTGAGAAGCCTGCCAATGGGGATCTTAATAAATAGTAGCTTATCTTTTGGCAATTTCTCTTGAATCACACCATCTTCCACCAATCAACTTCAGGAGATAGGGTTTTGCATAAGTCCTAAGCTGATTTCAAGGTAAAACTACCGTGAGGATTATCTGTTCATATCTAAAAGTCTTCCTCCTTTATGTATCACATTTGCAAATATGTAAGTAGCTTGCAGCTTCTCCGGCCTCCATCTTCCCTCCTTCCATTGTACATAAGATCGGAGAGGACGGTGTTCGAATCCCAGTGGGTGACAAAATTTACCTTCTTCAAATATATATATATAGGGCGGCGGAGAACTAGACGGCAGCGTCGGCGGGAGCAGCGGCGGGAGCAGGCCGGGTAGCAGCGGCGGGCGGGGACCGGCTGTAGTGCTATGTCCCTATAATATTGTGCCCCGTTCTCTGTCCACGGCGTGCACGAGAAAGGAATATTGTCGCCATCGATTCGGTCGGAACCGATAAGTCGGGATCGAGCGAATCGGTCGAACGGGAACGGTTGAATTAAGATCCATTCCCCGTTATGGAATGTCTTCTTCGGAACCAACTCCCATATTCAGCGAGTTGCGCCTCAAGGATTGACTCTGCAGCTGAGTTGGGAGAGACCTCCCGTTGCTCTGTTTTTCACACCGCTTGCGTTGGTTTTGGCTTTAGTTTTCTGAATACGTTTTCATGAATATTTTCGATGGTTTTCATGGCTTGCATTTTGAACTCGTATTTCCTATCGAACTTCTTGAATAATACAGTGTTCTAATCGGTTGCTTGTGCGATTTCAGGTAATCGCGTAGGCGACGTCTAGCGCGGCCAACAAGTCTCTCGCCTCAAGCAAAACTCAAGGTGAGTGACTAACCTCCTTCGCCTCGACCCTCTATTTCAAAATGAGAACTCGGGTAACTATATCAAACTTGAATGATTCACTTGAAAATATAAGTCCTATGTTCTAGAAGAGAAAAGATAAGATTTTAGAAAAGAGAGAATTATTTTAGGTCTGAAAAATCAAGTAAATGAATCGATTACATAACAAGCCCCAACGATACCCTAAAAATATACCTTGTTAACATAATACGGTCATGGACAACTTGTCGACAAGGGCGATTATTTCTTCGAGCGGCAACCCGGGGCCACGGGACCGACTCGGCCTAAGAGGAAACAGGAAATAGCCGAGCTAGGTAGAAGCAACGGGTAATTCAGGGACTTACAACGGAGCTCGCTACTTGCGTTGCAAGGACCCCGTCTAACCAGTCTATGTCCAGGATGGCTAGTTAATGCCAGTGACCTTCACAACATACACTTGACATAAATTGTTATAAACTAACAGGAAAGGTAATAGTAAGTTTTATGTTGCACGGTGCGCTCTGCCGAGGAAGATTTCTAGCTAGTTCACCTGGTTTATGTTTCGTCAAACTGCTTGCATGAAAATAACTAGGATGGCTAGAAAGATCACAAACAAACAAGTTTTATGTTTTATCTAAATTCTTGAACCAAATGAGAGCCTGGAAACTAATTAGCCACTTACCAGTACATGTTGATTGTACTGATCCTCGCTCTCTCTATAGGTGCAATAAATCGGGAGGAGCGTGCTGCCTGAAGGGAGGAAACGCTCGTGTATTTTGAAGCTTCGTCCGTGCGACCGAAGCCTAGATCCAACCTTTTTGAAGACTCTACCGTCGAAGACCAGAAGACAGATGGAGCGACTCCCCACCATCCCAGGTGGTTTTGTAATGCTGCTTGTACCAACTAATGGATGAAATGTATGGAACGGCTATCTCGTCAATGTTCATTTTGTAATGGAGTCAGTATGTATCGAATCTGTAAAATGATGTTCATTATCAATAAAGCTCAAGTTTCTTCTTTATAATGTGTTCAAATTCACTCTGCGCATTCTCTTGTTGTTATGTTTCGGATAACGTTATGACTATGCCTTGTGCAATCGCAATTTAGGTTCGCACGGCATCACGTCCAGGGGACGACTATCGATCTACGGAATCGGGACATGACATCGACAGCCTGGGGGGGTCGGGCGAACCCTTTCCAGACGGTGGGGCAGTAAGGAGGAGGGGGAAGCCGACGACCAACACATCGGACATGTCAAATGCTCTGACGTTCGAATTCGGGTCCGGTTCTAGGACCCAGGACGGCCGAGGCGACGACAAAGGCTGGACTACTGTGGCGAGACGTCGTCCGAGAGGAAGGAGAGGGGTCCTGACGCAGACTACGGGTCGGACGGGCTTTGGTCGGAACACTAGTAGGCCGTCAAATGGCCAACGAGGCTCCCGACGGCCGGGGGGTGGATCGGGAAGCCCAGAGATAGGATGGCGGCCCAAGGTGACAGCGGCAGAAAAAAGGAAAAGGTATTACTGGGACGGTAAGGAGGCAGAGCCCGACGCCTTTCCGTGTCACACCCCGTACGGTCACCGATGCCACAAGACCCAAATCTTGGAAGGAAGTTTGCATGCCGGTAGGGCCCAAGAGTCCGGCGTCGATGTAGTATATGCCACCGATGAAAGTGGAAGGTGGCCTCCGGGCATTCTTTACAGCAAATGAGATTGCTGAGGTAACGACATTCTGGAAGAACACGCTAGTGGTGTATGTGCTGGACAACAAGCCATTCTATGGACAGATCCAGGGGTATGCAGAGCGTGTATGGCGCCCCAAGGAGAGCATGGAGATATTCTACAGAGAGAATGGCTTCTACTTTGTGCAGTTCGGTATGGCGGAGGATGTGACCAGGATTATACAAGGAGGGCCCTGGTCCTTTGATGGAAGACTTATCATTCTGAAGGAATGGACTCCTGAGCTAAGATGTGAAAAGGAGGTTCTGAATGCGATACCTGTCTGGATTCATTTTTCTGAGTTCCCAGTGAAATACTGGAACATCCCTCTGCTCATGAGATTGGCCAGTCTGGTTAGCAAGCCGATCAAGGCGGATGAGGCTACGGCTTTCCGTACTAGACTGATGTACGCTAGGATATTTATAGAGATAAAGGCTGGGATGGAGCTTCCGAGACTCCTTAAGTACCAAGTGGCGTCCGGAGAGGTCTTAACATAAGCAGTTGAGTATGACTGGGTTCCCCCAACGTGTTTCCTTTGTGACTATTTTGGTTACTTACCTAGTGCCTGCACGAACGGAGGAAAGGAGACAGATAGGACCCCGAGGGCACGGACGGAGGTGGAGGATCCAGAGATGGGGTCCAGTCCCAACACCGTATCGGCGACAGTAGGCAGGCCAGCGGAGGAGGATACACTGATAGAGGTATCCAGCAGGCCGGAGTCGGACATCTTGCCGAGACAGGAGAGTTTGCAGGGCGCGATGGTTGAGTTCACACCCCAGAGGAGCATGGTGACCAGAGGTATGATGACCCTAGTTAGCGGACAAAATGGGATGGTTGCCTCTTTGGTGGAAAAGGTGTATAGCAGGAAGAGGCATGTCCCGTCCACACGGGAGGATGATCACCCTCCAGGAGGACTCGATGATCAGACCGAGGCCAACCCAGATTGGTCTGTGACGCTATCCAGGATAATGCACACCTTACCCTGACTTCCGGGATGGTGGAGGATATAGATTTGACGGACTAGACACTTTCCTCGGATGTTAGTCCAGATGGAGTTCGGGGGGCCCCCCACATTAATTAATTAATGTCGGTCCTCTCCTGGAACATTCGTGGAGGGTGTTCCCTTAGGAGATGGAAGAAGATTGGTGGAGTCTTAAAGCATGAGAAGTGTGACATCTCGATCCTGCTAGAGACGAAGATTATGGGACGACGATGCTTGGGGCGACGATGCTATCTTACAGGACACCTGCAAACTGGGAGCATATACACAACCTGGACCTATACGATATGGCTAGGATCTGGGTTAAATGGAACAGAGATAGTTGAAAGGGAGAACAGGTCCTGGTGACAGAGCAGCTTATTGGCACCTTCTTTGTGAATAAAAGAGGATTCCACTTCATACTTGGTGCGGTCTATGGGCACAACGACATGAGGCTCTATGAGACCCCGTGGGGAGATATTGCTCGAGTAGGACGTATGGCGGAGCAGCTGCATCTACCTCTGCTATTTATGGGGAACTTCAACGCAATGCTACATCGGCGAGAGAAGGTGGGGGAGGGGGTGCCCGGTGTCTGACCAGATCCTGTACGACTTCCAGAAGTGCCTCCTCCAGTCTGGGCTGAGGGGACTGGAGAGGGCAGGACACATATGGACCTGGCACAATAAGGCGGTCTACAACAGAATCGCCTGTCAGCTTGACCGAACTTTGGGAAATAGTGAATGGTTTCGCTGTTTCCGAACACCGTGGCTGAGGGGCTTACTGCTGGGACCAGTGATCACTCTCATATCCGGGTAGACTTATCTGAGAGGCCCACTTAGAAAGCTCGTCCGTTTCAGTACAACAATAGCTGGTACTCTCTGCTGGTTATGAGGATGTGGTTATAGGGGGGGGTTGCAATATACTCAGGAAGGAACGACTCAGTTTCGTATGGTACAAAAACTCAAACGGTCGAAGAGAGCCATTCGGGACTGGGTTAAGACGCTGCCATGGTCTTCTCTGGAGGATAAGGAGGCTTCTCTTCGATAGGTTCAGGAAGCCTTGCAGGCAGACATGATGAGCGGTGAGTTGGCGGCCAGAAAGAAGGACCTGATTGCGGAGGTCAACATCCTGAGGCTTCAGCAGGAGATCAGCGCGGCCCAACGGGCCAAGTGTTCTTGGCTCAAGGATGGGGACCGATGCAGTAGGTTCTTCTACGATGTGATCCATACCAGACAGCACAGGAACAACATCCCCAGGCTCCTTAATGGCGAGGGCAGGCTTGTTGGTGATACGGTGGAGATTCAGGAGGAGGCAGTTAGGTACTACTCAGAGCTATATCATCAGTCAGTCTACTCCACCACGTTCCCTAATCTAGTCACAAAGAGGATGTGACACCATATGGGAACAGCCTGCTGCTGGCTCCAGTGTGTATGGAGGAGGTGAAGGCTATTTTGATGAAGGCGGATCCTACCAAGGCCCTCGGGCGTAATGGCTTCTCTAGCGGGTTCTATAAACGGCACTGGGACTTACTTAAGCACCCAGTCCTGGAGGCGGTGCAGGAGTTCTTCACTGAGAAAAAGGTGCTGAAGGAGCTTAACCATACCTTTCTGACCCTGATTCCAAAGAAGGAGGGTGTGATATCCCTCGCCGACTTTAGACCTATTGTGTGCTGTAACTATCTTTATAAGATAATTACACACCTTATGTGCCGGCACATGGAGGGGATTATACAGGATCTGGTCTCACTTAATCAGGCGGCATTTATCAAGGGTAGATCCATTACAGAGCACAGCTTGCTGGCCCATAAGATGGTGAGAGAATTCAACAAACCAGGGGGAATGAAGGCCTGTGTGAAGCTTGACCAGAGGAAAGCTTATGGCACGGTCAACAGAGACTTCCTTTGCCACCTTATGTGAGCCATGGGCTTTGACGAGGTGTGGATGGCAAGGGTGAGGGAGTGCATTTGCTCCCATACCTTCTCGGTCCTCATCCAGGGTACTCCATATGGATTCTTCCGGGGCAACAGGGAACTTCGGCAGGGAGATCCTCTCTTCCCGTTCCTTTTCACGCTCATGATGGAGTATTTCACTTGCGTGATGAATTTGGCTGTGTATAGTAGGAAGATTGTCCCTCTCTTCAGGCTGGTCAAGCCAGTGGTGTCCCACCTGATCTATGCTGACGACCTGTAACACCCAGTTTTCCAGATGAGGATAATTTTGAAATTTTATAATTATATTATTATTTATTGATATTTATTTCACATTATGATTTTTGGTAATTTTTTAATCATTTTTAAACTATTTAAAAACTGCTCTAAGTCATGACTTGTAATTTTGATGTGCTGCTAGTGAAACCCGAGAGACTGTCTGACCTAGAGCCCAACCATGGCATTAGGATGATTTATTTTTACTTTTGAGCATGAGGGTATTTTTTTCATTTTGACTTTATAGAAATTAATATAAATTTATTTGGAATTTAATATGATTATTGGAATGGTGTGATTTAAATATGATTTAATTCATTGCCTTGTAGTGTGTTTAGCCCTAATCTAGATTTGACCTAACCTATTTTAGTCATAGCTAGACTTAGCTAACCAAGGTTAGTGTTAGTTAGGATTGTTTAGTCTTGGTTAAGTCATGATTAGATAGAATAACTAGGTTGCAACTTGACTAGAATGAAAACCTAGGCTTGTGGACCATTGATTTAACTAGATAGATTGAGAGCCATTGATCAAATCCCAAAACCCTAACCCTAGCATTTATGGCCAGCCACCTAGGGAACAACACCCTATAAAATCTCTCCCAAGTAACACTTGCCTCTTTTGTTCATTCTCTCCATTGGCAAGAACAAGGTTTGTTCCTATAGAAAACCTTTCCTATTTTAATCAAAATAATTTCTTTTTCATTCAAACTTCTTCCATAGTGATCTAAATTTCATTCCCCTACTGTTCATGGAGGTTATTCTCGAATTTGGTACAATTTGGAGCTTTGGGGCTTGCAAGAAGGATCCCCCATTTTGAAGCTTTTCTTGAGGAAATACACATCTAGGTAAATTCCTATTCTCTCCATAAAATGGTGATTTAAATGCACGAATAGGAAGCCCTAGGTCTACCCTAAATATTGGTATAGGCATTGTTAGATTTCGTGTCCAATACGTGTCCGTATCGGACACATATCAGTGGCTAACCTAGGTGTTTGTTGAAATGCCACAGTGGGCATTTCTTCCTTATTTTCTGTTTCTATTTGAATAGAAATTTAGGGTTTAGTCTCTCTTATCAATTTTGTTGGACTGAGGTGGTAGTTGTGTCATGTCGTGTCGTATTGGACACGGGAACACGCTGGGTTCACGTACGCGCGCACGCGTGACCGTTCCCCTGCTACTCGTGGCCTTGTGCTCACTGCACAGGCCACGTGGCGAGCTGAGTTTGGACGAGGGGGTGGGGGAAACGTCTGCGAGTCTTCCTCCAGGTCCCAAGTCTTCTCGTGTCGTGTCGGATACGAGATTCACTCTGTACAGGTTTTACACTGTCGATTCAGTCTGTATTTTTGGGTTCGGACACGGCTTTGTAAGTCGGACACGGCAACACTTGGGTGCGATTCAGGGTGTGTCAGACCTAGACTAACCCTAGGCGTACCCATTGACACAAACACGAGTTGTGTCGTGTCGTGTGTCGCGTGTTAGACGCACGTGCACACGTGCACGACGATTATATGTACACAGTCGGGTGTCTGTGTTCATGCAGTTCTTGGACACGATTTGTGTCCAGTTATTGGACACGAATACACTCCCTAGTATCCTCACACGTATAACACTAATTACCAACTTGTTATTTGTAAATTAGATGGGTAATTGGGTTCGAATTTCTGAATTCCCATGTACACTGATACGGGTGATACCATATGGCTGAATGTATTTTCCTGAAATTGATTTTCATTTTTCCTGTTTTTGTGATGTTTGAATGATAAATAGGGTTCACCTACATATTGATGAGTGATGTACATGTTCACTTTGATTTGTGCTAATGCATGGAAATCATCGATTTGGGTTTTACATTGGGTTGGGGGATTTCCTGCCATAGGTTTCAGAAATCTGAAACCTGGAATTAAATCCTAATTTATTTCACTCACATTGCCTTCCCACATGTTATACACACACATATGCTGATTACACACACACATATTTCTGATTTCCAGATTTACTCACACCCTTCCACACTCACACACACAAAACCCTTTAACCTGTCACACATAGCTCACACTCTCAAACACACACATATGAATTTCCCTCCACACTGTCACACACAACTGAATTCATATACACACATATTCTGAATTTGACTCACACACTTTTCCTTTAACTGTCACTGACTTCCAGTCCAACCTACACACACACATTTCTTAAACATGTCACACTGTTTCATTACTCTCCACACATTCACACACAGTCACTCACTTACACACACATGCACATGATACACTCACACAAACTGAAATTGAGTTTACATGTAAATTGTCATTTTATAACTATAGGAATGTTAGTTTAGATGCTATTGTATCCCTATTCTCAACATGTATACACACTGATTTGATTCATGTTCCTATCACTAGTGCACTCTCATGTTATATGCCTCACTGTTTTTCCTATTTTCCTATTTGCACACACACAAATGTATCACTCCCAATTTTCCCAGGTTCCCACTGTTCTCATATCAGTACACTACACCATGTATAACACTACACAGTTTTGTATTCGCCCTGTTTTCCCATACCACTGTACACAAATGTACACTACACAAATGTCCTTGTCATCCTCACTCTCACACACACTCCTATTGACACCTTGTCACACATGCTATGATATCACACCCTCTTGTGCACTCTCATGACACACACACACACATGAACACAAATACATGTGCCCATTTCCTATCTTCTATGCAATATATATATATATATATATATATATATATATATATATATATATATATA
This sequence comes from Iris pallida, assembly GCA_029216955.1. NCBI lineage: Eukaryota > Viridiplantae > Streptophyta > Magnoliopsida > Asparagales > Iridaceae > Iris > Iris pallida. The sequence goes on along the minus strand of JANAVB010043555.1, from coordinate 104,968 downwards.
TGAGATGCACATATATAGGTAGCATATATGTTAATGTGTAGTACTATATTATATTATATATATTAATATGTGTATATATGATATGTGGTTTGGCTTAGGCATAATATAGCCTATACCCTATGTAACGCCCCAGTCCCAAAATACGTAGGATTAGGAACGTAGACATGCCAGCTGTATACATACGAAGTATAAGAATCCTCGTATATATACGTAAGCTGTAAAATGCAGTAACCAAGGTACTAAATCTCATCCACAAAGATAAATAATGATATAAAAGCAACTTTGAATTTGTCATGTACATAATAGTTGAGCAGAGACAAAGTCCACTACCAACCAAATTAAATATGGAAAAATATACAAGGAAAGAATTTAGCAAGCGAGAGCAATGGCGAGTCCAAGAGCAATCACCACGAAGGAAGGAATGGCCTTAGCTAGAGCACCTGCAAGAAATCACGAAACACACACCTGGCGAGATAACCAAGTCCTCAGAGGGACGTAACAAGATACATCAACATGCCATATAATACTGAATATAAAATATGCCACAATCAAGGAAAGTGACAAGACACTATAAGGTAATCTAACCAAACTAAAGTGAACATGCAGTGAGAACAAACCTTTCGTCGCATGGACCCTGGCTGTAAATAGGATCTGGTATAGTCCCCACTTGGGCACCAGTGACCGAGAGTATGACGTTCAAAAACGACAGTGGCCAACCTGAGAGGCTCATACCCGTATCTCCAGCGGAGCTTCCGGGTTACAAGGGAAGTGCAATAGAAGCCCATACGATAAGGAAATGTTCTCCCCACCCAACGTACCTATCATGTCGCATCCACGACCATGTAACACTACTAACTGTCAAGTCTTCTAACACACAACTATTGACAGTTAGACCTAACGGACGTCCTGCACGCATCAGTGATCAGTCAACACGCAAGTCCGTAGACTATATGCTACTCATAACTCACACATCTCGTGGCACAACAGTATCAAAGTATATGTAATTCACTAAGCTAGCGGTAGTCCCTTAACTCTAGGTCCATATGCAATCAAAGGATAAATAACAAGGTACAACTAATATCACCGAGCAGGCAGTAAGGCAGGAACTGTAATAATGGTACAACAAAAGTACGGAAAATAAATACACAGTGATACGCAATAAATAAAATGCAGACTAATTTATAAACAGTAAATTATGGCAAGGTATCTTGCCTGGGGTGTCGCCTGGTGGTACGATATTTCCGACAAGTCCTGATTGTCCAATAGCTATGATCAATGAGTAAGGTACGAATCCACAAGAAAATAGGAAGCATGATTTAGTCACGGATAATGAGGATAATTGAAAGAATTCGTGGAGTAGATAAATATATAATTAGTTATATTACTTTAAAAATATGTTTATTTGTAAAAATTTATTTTACGAAAATACTTTGAAAATGTTTACATATAATAACTTTAAAAATTACATTTTATTAGTTAAAAATATTTTCGGTAAAGAAAATATTGTATAAATTGATAAGGACTAATTTTTAGCAATATTTTGGAAATATAACATCTAAAACAATTTAGAACTAAAAAGTACTCAAAAAAACCATAGGAATATAAAATCGCACCCTTAGGGTTTTTAAACCAATTTTTGAAATATAGGTCTAGGCTTTATAACATTTATAATTTTAGAAAATAGTAGTATAACCCCCTAATAGTAACTAAGTATAATACTAATAATGATAATGACATTAATAATAATAATAATAATAATAATAATAATAATAATAATAATAATAATAATAATAATAATAATAATAACAATAATAATAATAATAAAGAAAATCAACTTTATAAGCTTTCCCCCAAACACAGTCAGAGAGAGAGAGAGAGAGAGGAAGGGATCGGGACTTACAGAATGTCGCTCCGGCTTGGGAGCGGCGGCGGTGACACGCGGGCGGAGCGCTGGCGCCGGTCGGAGAGGAGAGGGGCGAGTGGCGGAAGTCTAGGGGTTTTTGACAGAGCAGCGCACCAACCAGCGGTGGCGCTGGAGAACTCCGGCGGGTGGCGGCACAATCTCTGCGGGAGGCGCAGATCCGGTCACCAGTCGGGTGGCGCCGGTGTTGCGCGGAGGCGACGGCTGTGATTCGGATCTAGGCGGCACGGCTATGGGGGAAGAGGGGTTCGTGGATCTTGAACGCGCGGTGGCGATTGGCGGTAGTTGGCGGAGAAAGTGGGTTTCAGCGGATGGTGACGGCGTGTCGAGACGGCATCGGGGGATGGCGAAGGCACTGTACGGTGGAGCGCGGCTCCGACGCGCTCGGCGGAGCAGGTTCTCCGGCGACCCTGCTGTACGGAGGCCGGTGGACCCAGTATGGAGGTGCGACGCTCGTCGCTACGGCGCGATGGCGCGCCGGCTCAGGTGAGGCGTCTCCCCTTTCTTTTCTACTGTGTGGGTGTGGTGATGGATGGCGGAGATGGTGGTGTCGGGAAGGTGTTTTGCGGGTGGTGGTGTGGTTGCCGTGGTTTAACTGCTGGTGGTCGGTGAAGGCATTGGGTTTCCGGGGGTTGATGCCGGCCTGGTTACGGCGGAAGGGTGCTGTCGGGATGAATCGGAACGGATGATGGTGATGACGGGGTACTGGTGGTGTAGAGGCTGGATTCGGCCGATGGTGAGGGGTTTGGGGGTGGTAGACGGTGAGGATGGCTGCGAAGTTGGCCATTGGTGGCCGGGATGGAGTTTTGTAGGTTTAAGAATTTTTGTATTTGTATTGTTGGGTTGGTTTGTATCGTATCGGGGTTGTCCGATGCGACGGGGAGGGAGGTTCGGATCTGTCGAACCCGGAATTGGGATATTGTATGTGTAATATGAGATATAATGGATGGAGAAGGGGGCACAAACACCATGCACTAAATTAGGTTGTGGTGAAAATTTCTGGAGGAGTACCTCTCCTTTTATAGGAGGTGGGAATTCCAGTTGGAATAGGATTAGGATTTGTTTAAATCCCGATGGATAATTCCATCTTTTAATTTAAATCGAATTAAAATATTAGCAATCTAATTCAAATCAATCTAGATTACTATATTTAATTCAAAATAAAATCTTTTCCAAGTTTAAATTATCAAACTAATTCAAATATTAACAAAACAAAATTTTTAAATCTCTTTTTCATAATTATTAAAATATAATATTAATTAATTTCGAAAATCAAGGTAATTACTTAAATATTAATTTATAAAATATCTTTTGTAAATGCCAAAATAGATTAATAAATAATTGCCAAATTTTGCAAATATGTAGAATATATTTTATACAAACCAATATTTTCCAATCCACTACTTATTTTAAAATAACTATTTTATACAAAATAAAAATATTTATCACATATTATTTTTCATGTGCTTTTATATATAAAATAAATTTATAATAAAAATATTTTTCTAACATTTGTACCTCGACGCATATTCGCACTCGTCGAGTATTTCCGAAACGCAAATCCCGCACGCTACGCAAATACAACAATGAGAACTCGTATGCGACGTGTAGATACGAAATATACAAAAATAATACAAAATTATATATATAAAAAAATCATAGTAAAATTTAGGGAGTTTACACCCTAGGGATCTTAGCCTATGGGTGTGGCTTGAATGCCAGTATAGAGTCTAGTTAGACTTGTATAGTTTAGAATTGATGTGGGCTTGATAGAATAGACTAGTTAGACTAGTATAGACTTGTTTGACTTAGGTTTGACTTAGTTGACCTAGTTTGACTTCTAGGGTTGACCAGAGTTGACCAAGAGTTGACTTTGGTCTAGATTGGCCTAGATTCATATAGAATGCATTGAATTGCATCTTATTATCATTTTAGACTTGTTGTGACTTGTACTGTTCTATAGGAGACAGACACCACTCCTCGGACAGTAGATATTCTTCAGATACTCAGGATATAGGCGAGTACATTCTCTGATCATTTTATATCCTGTTAGAATTATTCTCCTGCTTTAAATTACTTTACTTGATGCTGTCACGTTGGTCACACGGATTAGTACTATATCGATCCTTTCTTGAGATGTTATCCCCTCAGGGAGCATCGGATACTACATGTTCTGTGCGTTTCACTTACATTGTGTATCACTATGCTTCATGGTTCATTAAATCACTTGTGACATATACTCTCATGATCACAGAGTCTTCCTTGAATCCCCCCATTTATGGGCATTCCTAGAATCCCCATTTATGGGACTATCATGTATCACCCTTCTGGGACCAATACATGAATCATAACATAACCTGGCTGGATCCTTGTGTATTGATTGGGGGTACGGGGGAGTAGAAGTGGACATGTGAATGATATTCTAGTAGTGTAGCATCAGAATCATTCCGTAGTGTAGCATCAGAATCATCCTATGTCATTCACATGTTTATATTGTACTCTGACTCACTATCCACTGTTAGTTCTCTATTTATAGTAGATATTTTTATTACAGCTATCTCCTTTACATTCTATACTTTCTTTCAGTTTCCTGTATTTTACTTTACTGCATGATTATATTTTCTAACCTGCTATGATCTGTTGAGATGTATTGTGCTCGCTCCGTCCTGATTGGGTACCGTTGATATGTTTACAGAGGACGAGGATGAGGCTGGTGTTGACACTTTTTATGGGACAGCTCTAGATGACACCTGTGATCCGGATTTCCAGCCGGATCCACTAGCTATAGAGACTGAGGCTCCCTAGTCTAGGTTTTACTATTTCTGTCATTTGAGATTTGGATTGTATATATTCTTTCATATTCTGTAGTTGAGACTTTGTATTTCTAGATGTTTGCTGAGTTGTTATCTTAGACACTTAGACTCTTCTGATCATCTGTATTTTATTTTGAGTTCTATATCATATCGTACTTCTTCTTCCTTAGTTGTGATTGAGTTTACATTCTGCTATGTCACCCCCATTCGGGGAGTATAAACTGTTTAGCCTTATATTGTTAGATGCATGAGACCTAGGACAGCGTTCTACCACCGACACTGCGACGTAGGCTGGACGTACCCACGTCTCGTGCCCTTACTCTCGGGTGCGGGTCGTGACACATTTTTAGTGGTGGCCCATGCAGGTCGAGTTTATGTAGTGGTATTCGAACTAGAGTATCACTACAGCCTGCAGTAGGATTATGATATTTTTGAGGGTACTCAATCACACTAGGAAAACTCTTAATCAGATTCCTTTTATCTAAATTGTTGCTTATTGACTTCCCTTGAATATAAACTGTTCCCTTTTGAATTTTTGCTTCATTCTCAGAAATTGCTTCTTGTTTTGATCTGTCTTCAGGATGGTTATGAAGACACGATCTCATCGCTACGATCCGGGGAATACTATCGAGAGGCTGGCCACCTCTCGTCTTGTTTATCAGGGCCTCGAGACCGCAGCTCCTGTTGTGCTGACTCAGATTGGCGTTTCTGCTACATTGGAGGTGCACCTTCGTCTGTACAGAGACCTTTTCCCGTCATTCCTGATTTCTCTCAGCAGCATAGGTACCTGCAGCATCAACAGCAGGCCAGAGGGAACCAGTAAGGACGAGCTTTCGCCAGGACAGTCGAGGATGCATAAGCCATTGGAGATCTTGCTACAGGTTTTCGATCTTCTCGATTCCATTTCCACAATTGCCTCTTATAACTATCTTGAAATTCAATTCCATCTGCTCCTTGTTGACTGATTAATTTTGTTATGTTGTTCTTGTGTTATGTTTGTTTTCTTCTGAAAAAAAAATCATATGGGCTAGATCACCTCAGTTATGGGATCTAGAATCTTCGATAGTCATGTTAGCTGGCATAGTGAGGACATATAGTCAGATTTTGGACGTATTTCTCGGGTGTAGAAATTTAAGGTTTTTGCCGTCGCATGCGGCAATACAAAAATTTTAAATACCATGATTCTAGAGGTATGTGCCTTAGTCGAGGACTCTGTGATTATCGTAGCCATGCTTACTAGTATGACGAGGATTTATAGTACCATGATTTTGGATAGACGCATATGATTATCAGATTGTACCTTAAATTCTCTTGAACAAGTTTTCTCTACTTTTGTTCAGTCTTTCAAAAAAAAATTGTTTTGTTTGTTTTGTTTCTCATTATTTAACTTAGGAGTAAGAGTAGCTTTAGCTGTATTATAAACCTTTGTGTAACTTCTTACTATGAATCTCTTCTTAAAATAATGAATCGATGATTTTGCTAGACCTTATCTTGAATTTGATATTATAGCTCTAGTTTCAAAATGGTTCCTTCTTTTAAACAGATAAGCAGAACAGATTTTATCGTTATTTCCTTCTTTCTATTATTCTTGTAGTAAATAATAATAATAAAATTTTCTTGATTACATCAATCACCTACTTTACAATCTTGGTAGGAATCTAAATGTTGGTCTTGATATAGAATTTGATTTGTATATTGGGACATAAAAATATATATAGTGGACACAGACACTTGCCTGATACGTATGCATGCTACACTTTGATTACCAACCTATCTAAATATATATTAATATGTTGTTGATGTATAAATTCTCAAAACTCCAATATTTCTGATACAGTACAGTATCAGAGACTGGTTCTCTGCTTTTCCAGTTTAAATTCGTAATTCAAATATGAATTTCATGTTATTAGTTTTGTTTACATCACTGCACATGTATCTTATACACAAGGTTTCAATTCTTAAAGAAATTGTCACGACCCGCACCCGTTTTTTTTTTAAAACGGATACGCGACGTGTCCAAGCCAGCCTACACCGCAGTGTCGGCGGTAGAACGCTGTCACGGCCATGAAGATCAAAATCACAAATACTGCTCATTCACAAGATTAATTTAATTTACAAGATCACAAGTTTTACTTTTTCATAAAACATAAACTTGTACAATTATAGAATGACTACAACTCAACTATCTAGCTAGTCTCTAGGCTTCTGGCTGCAAGTATCCCCGTATCTCCCATGCTAAATGAATCCGCGGCTAACCTGAAAATGTTGGTTTCCAGTCAGGAATGGAACGAGCACAATTCACTGAATGCAATTTCAAATAAAGAAAATGACTATAAGACAAAGGTTAGGCATCAATCATGAGTTTGAAAATATCAGTAAAGCCGTAAGAAAAATTAATAGTAATAAATAGACCAATATACTTTCCACCGTTTGAAGTACCTTTGATATGTGATCGGTCTGGGGTACTACACCGCACGGTCTACAATGTCTACTCACTGTCTATAATGTCTACTTGCAGAAAAATAAGCACTGTCTACGATGTCTACTTGCAGAAAAATAAGCACTGTCTACGATGTCTACTGCAGAAAAGTAAGCACTGTCTACGATGTCTACTGCAGGAAATAAGCACTGTCTACAATGTCTACTTGCAGGAAAATAAGCACTGTCTACAATGTCTACTTGCAGGAAAATAAGCACTGTCTACAATGTCTACTTGCAGGAAAATAAGCACTGTCTACAATGTCTAAGCACTGTCTATGGTCGGATCACACATCCTTGGTACTTCTCATTCCCGACTCAACAATTTATAATAGAGTATAAAAATATCACATAACTAATGACCAATCAATGAAATATAGTAAAGATCAATATCGAAATGCAAACAATAAACTGTACTCGCCTGTGGTCCTTTGCTGGTGAAACCGACAATCTGAACTACTCAATGTGCCACTATATTCAAAACCCGTACAACAGTCCCCGGAAGCTGAAATAAACAATACCAATGATCTCAGAATAGTCCAATTAGCTAGGATTGCCTGTCCTTACGTCCAATTCTGGACACAGGGGCAAAACGGTAATTTTGGACAAAAACGATGTCCGCCGTTGGACCCGCTTTGCACCGAAAAGCGTGCCAGGGTCAACAGTCTCTAAAGTCGTCAAACTACATGTCTACGGATCCAGTTTTCCGATACGAACCCAACCGTATGTCCAAAGTTGGATTCCGGCGGGCCGTGCACAAAATCACCCGTTGAGTGGGACCGTGGGGCCCGCAAAACGACGATTTTATCAACGGTCTCAGAATCGGACCAAACTTGGCATATAGGACCAAAAAATGATACGGTCCTGCTGGCGCAACTTTCGTCTCGATCTGACGAGCGTGCACAAAGTAATTGAGAAATTTGCAAAGTGCACGATACGGTGAATTTTGACGGATACGCATCAAATTCGTCGCGCACACGCGACCAATTTGAATTCCGTCAAAGCCCACACGACCACGAAACCATTACGCAGCTTTTGATGCGTTCGGTTCACGACCACGTCGTCCGGATTGGCGTGACGCACGTCGTGTGGAAGGTTTTTATTGATTTTTAAACAGATTTTTCTTGGTTTTGGGAATCTGATTTCTCGACGCTCAGTCGATGAAATCCCAATCTACGAAAAGGGTTATGAAGCCCTATAGGTTGTCTAAAAGTGTCTTCAAATAGTTTGTCTAATAAGGTGCTGGATCGATCAGAATCGATCGTCAAACGTGGGTTCATGGACTGCGAAACTATCCTGTTTTCGGACAGTTATACGCCAGTTTTGGCGTCGATTTTCCTGCCGATCTAGTGCACTATAATTAAATCTATTAGAAGACATTTAAAGTGGTATAGGTTGGGTGTATACCTGCGAAATCGGATTAGAAGAACGTCGCTTGGGTTGGTTGCGAGCTTGCTGCGAAGTCAGCCCCCTCCGCGCCATTACTGCTGTGCAGTACACTTGTTTCGCTTCAATCTCGCGCGCGCGCGGCCGACTCCGGCGCTCGCGCAGCGGCGCAGGGCTGCGGGGTTGGTCGCCAGGCGTCGGGGAGGAGCGCCGTGGGTGTGGTGGCGTAGGGGAAGCTAGGGTTTTGGTTTGTTTTGCTCGGGCTCTCGGCGGTTCATATATGCTGTGCGCATATGTGATCGGGTGTGGGGGGGCTAGCCGCTCGGCCTGTGGGAATTACTTGGGTTGGGGTTTTGCTCTGGTATGTTAGCCCACTGGTTGGGCCAGGGTCCTAGGGCTCGGGTGAGCTCGGTTTGTGGGGTTTTTGTTTCATGGATCAATCAACAGTTTTGTATAAATGGCGCTACATGGCCATGTTATATGGGACCAATTGTAGTGAGGTGTGCTCGGTGAAGCCAATAGCTGATGGCAACGTCTACAACCTTGAATAATCTGATGTATAATTGCATGCATGTATGTTGCAACTTGCAACTAATATATATTGAAAATAATTGTATTGAATTTCAGTTCAAACATTCCTTTCATTTCAATTCAATTCAATTCACTGCTATACTATATAATAATAATGATAACAGAGGCCACCACCATTTGCACTTGTTGCTTTAGGAAGTGGTACAAGTCATATTTGGAGGGCAGAGTGTTTGTTGTGTACATATAGTTCTTTTCTTCTTTTTTTCCATTTCTAATTATCTCTCTATATATATATTTATACATATACACACACGTATATATTTATATATAGACCTACGCTTAAACGTATTTTATATACAAATATACCCATATATAGTTAGAATTTATATATATATATATCTACACATATTCCTCTATTTATAATATATATATTTGACGGAAATAATATAACAAATATAAATGATAATTTCCTCAATAACATAATAATGATAATACCCATAATAATAATAATAATAATAATAATAATAATAATAATAATAATAATAAATGCAATAAATCTTTAATGGTGTTTATACCCTTAGACTTACCAAGACTTGTAATACTTTAAATAAATATTATAATTACAAATTCTCCTATTATCTATATGTAGAAAAGCAAGCTTATATCTACATGTATATATATATGAATACTAGTAATAGTATCCATAAAAATCTAATTAAAATAATCCAATATTATCTATTCCTAGATTATGGCCTATTTTCTATAAATGCGAACACATATATTATAACGTTTATTCGACACAATATTATAATCCATTATAATAAAATAATATTATCTAGTAATAACCTTAGCAATATTGATAATGAAATAATTAATAAAAATAAAAATATTTCAAAATTTTCGGGAAGGGAAGCTACAAATCTACCCACCTTAAAAATAATTTCGTCCTCGAAATTTCTAGCTCATAGACATGCCAAAAATTCAAACATAAAAATTAAAAAGAATAAATCCACTACTATCACAATATCCTCGAATTTTAATTTCTCAGAAATATTTATATCTTCCTCCTTGCCATTTCGCAACTACGAATCATCGAGGACTTCTACCCACCTTTGGTCACACTACTCCTCAAACTAAAATCTCATAATCTTCTAACTAGTTGCTAACAATCCTATCAACAATTATCTAGGCACCTGGTTTCTAAAATCCTCTCGTATCTAACAAGCAATCCAAAAACTTAACAAGCAAATTTACACAAGTAGCTAAGAATATTGGTAAATTCTAATAAGCGTGACCTTCGTTGCTCCGAAATAAAGGGCAAAAGGGTAAGGAGGAATAATCGGGGGCAATTATGAAGTTTCAAGAGTGGTAGAGAGTTTTCGACGGTACATTTAGAAAGAGAATGTCCATGAATCATTAACTTATTTGCTAGATGAGCTACTCTAGTCCAGTCATTGGCTAAATCGAAGAACTCTTCATTTCCTAGAGGGGCTTAAAATCCATTCAATACATAAATTTCGTTCTCGGTGTTTAATCTAAACAAGGTTCCAAAATAGAACAGAATTTGAGAAATCAAGACTATGATTTTTTTTTTTCGTGGTTATTTAAACACACGAGCAAGGGATATAAATGTAATGCAAGATCGTATCACAACTTCCAAGTAGATGGAATATGAGTGACGAACGACTTCACTTTCTAAGAAAGGGAGACAACAAAATGGCTATAGGGACCTATTTCAAATAGTTCGATCTTATAGACCAACTATGGGGGTTTGTCTGGAGGGGTTTTACTGGCCTTAATGGGTTTCCTATTTTGGATATCACTCGTTGGTTGGATGAACCTTGGTTCTCAATCTATTTGGACTGAACAAGATCCCAAGATAAACTATTTCTACTAGATTAGGATGGCCTAGAATAGGTTTCTGCCCGAGGAGTTGAGCTAGTTGCTCGTCAGGTTGGTTAGCTAGGTCCTTCAAGCCCAAGATTCGCCTTCAGTGACTTTTGTGTTTAAGTAGCACGAGAAGACACATTTACGTTGCACACTAGTTACATGTGCGTAGTGGGCTTTGAGTCGATCACAACCACATATTGGGTCGAAGGAATTGGGTCAAGGTTGAGGCTCTAGTGGATGTCGGAAGGTATACCGGTATTATGATAAGGGTTATAGCTTGTCTTTTTTTTTTTTTTTTCTGAAAGTCGTACCATAAAAATTGAGTATAAGGGGACGCGTTTGAGTGGGACATGATATACCTAGGTGAAGGTGGACTCGTCTATATTTTCTATGTGAAATTTGTTGGAAGGTAACAGCAGGTCTAGTGCTCCGAATATTAATGACACGGCCGGGACACAAAATAATCTAAATGGAAAGTGGGAGTCCATAGGGCACTAATCATCTTCATAATGGAAATTATTCTAATCAATCGGTAATCCTTATATATTCCCAAAATTGAGAAGGCGTACAGTCTACCCACCTTAGAAGTTAAGTCATGGTCTTAGGAATAATGAGGTCAGAAGAATTTCAAATTCCGGATATTGCACCTCGACTCCTGGTAATAAAGAATAAGGCACGACATCCCGGAATACGGTAGAGCTAAGTCAAGTCAATGATCGTTCCTCAATAAATGGAAAACGAGCGTGTACCATGACACACGGTCGATAAAATAAAATGACCTACTCGTCCGCAGTATACGATAGTTTCCGATGGGGTAACCAACTCCAAGGTACAACATAAGAAAAGATTTCTAACAACTGAGTCAAGAAATTCTATTTGTGTCAAACCTGCCAGACTATGGTCACAAGGGTTGTAGTGATCATGCATTGCTATTGACCACTGGTAGATCATAATATGATAGGATATTTAAGCTATGGTATTGGCCAAACTAGTGACTGTGGTGTTCCAACACTAGTTAGGTCTTAATAATAAAATTTACATAACTAGGACAATACTTGTTGGAAACCACTCTCGGGATGAGTGTCTACCATAGTTACGATAAATGATTGTCCTTTCCCTTGTCCACTCATTAACTGTGGGCTTTGGTCGAGGAAGGGTTGGGTTAAGGCTCAAGAGTTTCTAGTTAAGGCAAACTTTCGGTAATGATTAGAGGCTCACGACGTTTGGTTTCTTGAGAATAGATAGTCTCCTAGATTGGAGTTCTGACTAAGGGTAAAACCCTAATCATTCCCAAATTCAGATGGCTCGAAAGTCTCAACAGTAGTTTGTGGGTTGATGGGAGAACGAGTAACCCAATCATATGACTGGCCGATGGTAGCTACACTGGTGCCTATCATTATCATAGCCAAGGAAATACTCTGTATCTCTCTACCATCATGAGCTTTCGTCCTCCCAAATCGGTGAAAGACAAAAACAATAAGAATTCAAAGGAGATGTTACTGAATACAATTTCGTGATTCAAGGGCGATCATATAATTCAAGAGGAATTGTCAAGCAGTCGCGGATGAGAGCCTAGATACTTATATATCTCCATCCACGTAGTGTAATTAAACGAAGAGCGAACCAAATACATCATGGTTGATCAGACCATAATACACTGATTCTGATTAGACAATAAGTTAGCAGGCGTCCCCACTAAACATATGCCTTGAATCAAGCTCGAGAATAGAGTGAGCTTGCAAAACTAAGCTGTAACAGCAGTGTTTGTTAAGATAGTCGAATACAATTATGCGAGATTTTTGAAAGATGGCACAAGTAGTTCGAGTTTTGAGAGAATCAAAACCTTACCTGGTGTTCTTGCTTGTACAGTCTCCCTACTATCTCCTTATCCACAAGAACTTGGTCGACTAATGGGTTATGGACATTCTAAGTTTCATTTTCTAGGTAAATCTATTAGTGTTAGTCGATATCCTCGTCATTAGGTCACAAGGACCACGGAATGCTAGTTCGGGAGAAGTGCTATCCAACTTACAAAACTTCCTCTAATATTGGTTTCAGGTCTCCTGGGATATACTGGTATTGTCCTATCTTCCATAGTATCCTAATCCTATAATCACGTTTGAAGTCATTTCACCGAGAGTCACGCCTCGCCCGTATACTCGGGTTGTGATAAACCCTTGGTTTCGTAACTTAAATATGATACAAAGTCGAACACCTCTTAACTCTATCCAATATTGGCTCAAGGATAACTACGATCAAGAGTGGACCACTAGTCATATTTCTAGCAAAATTCTATAACCGATATTTTTCTAATCTAATTTCAACTCTAGGGGTCGTGTCTCGCCAGTGCGCTGCTGGCTGCAGTGAATCCATAGTCTCCAAAATTTAAATAAATGGTGACAGTGCGCTGCTGTCCTGCCATTATGGGTTAACTAACCTTCCTTTAACTACGTCAATAAAAATCATGGGCTTCTAGAAATTCAAACAAGTTGACTATGAAATAAAGCGTAAGTATCTTTCAGTCATAATCCTTAGAATAGAAGTTCCAACAGGGAGGGAAACAACTGAAGACAAAGAAATACAAACATCCTAGTATGTATTCAAATCATGGAGGAAAAAACTTGAATCGAAACTAACTCGAGGTTCGTATATGGATAACATAATCAAAATTTGATAAAATAATAATTCTTAGGGCAACTAGGAATTAAATAGATAATTCGGACTAGGATATGGGGGTGATATCTAAGAGGCAAAGAGAAGGATCTGTCCAATTCATCAAGGTTAGATCATAAATTATATGAAGCCCTGTCTCGCCAAGTGAATAATATATCCACATTGGATCATATCTTCATATCTAGAGAAAATAGTGTACTTATGGAGATATGACAACTATCAAAATCAATAACCCTCATCTACATTGTATGGCCTAGACTACCCATCGGTAAAATTGTATAAGGGACTCCTAGTTCTAGTCATTCTCTTAAATTAAATTAATCCTTGTTCGTGAATGAGCATGTTCTAGTCGCAGGCTCGCAATAGTACAACTAACTTACGTACTATCACGAGTTCGTATTATTTGCAAAGACTGACCTGCATGGGCCACCACAAAAACTTGTCACGACCCGCACCCATTTTTTTTTTAAAACGGATACGCGACGTGTCCAAGCCAGCCTACACCGCAGTGTCGGCGGTAGAACGCTGTCACGGCCATGAAGATCAAAATCACAAATACTGCTCATTCACAAGATTAATTTAATTTACAAGATCACAAGTTTTACTTTTTCATAAAACATAAACTTGTACAATTATAGAATGACTACAACTCAACTATCTAGCTAGTCTCTAGGCTTCTGGCTGCAAGTATCCCCGTATCTCCCATGCTAAATGAATCCGCGGCTAACCTGAAAATGTTGGTTTCCAGTCAGGAATGGAACGAGCACAATTCACTGAATGCAATTTCAAATAAAGAAAATGACTATAAGACAAAGGTTAGGCATCAATCATGAGTTTGAAAATATCAGTAAAGCCGTAAGAAAAATTAATAGTAATAAATAGACCAATATACTTTCCACCGTTTGAAGTACCTTTGATATGTGATCGGTCTGGGGTACTACACCGCACGGTCTACAATGTCTACTCACTGTCTACAATGTCTACTTGCAGAAAAATAAGCACTGTCTACGATGTCTACTTGCAGAAAAATAAGCACTGTCTACGATGTCTACTGCAGAAAAGTAAGCACTGTCTACGATGTCTACTGCAGGAAATAAGCACTGTCTACAATGTCTACTTGCAGGAAAATAAGCACTGTCTACAATGTCTACTTGCAGGAAAATAAGCACTGTCTACAATGTCTACTTGCAGGAAAATAAGCACTGTCTACAATGTCTAAGCACTGTCTATGGTCGGATCACACATCCTTGGTACTTCTCATTCCCGACTCAACAATTTATAATAGAGTATAAAAATATCACATAACTAATGACCAATCAATGAAATATAGTAAAGATCAATATCGAAATGCAAACAATAAACTGTACTCGCCTGTGGTCCTTTGCTAGTGAAACCAACAATCTGAACTACTCAATGTGCCACTATATTCAAAACCCGTACAACAGTCCCCGGAAGCTGAAATAAACAATACCAATGATCTCAGAATAGTCCAATTAGCTAGGATTGCCTGTCCTTACGTCCAATTCTGGACACAGGGGCAAAACGGTAATTTCGGACAAAAACGATGTCCGCCGTTGGACCCGCTTTGCACCGAAAAGCGTGCCAGGGTCAACAGTCTCTAAAGTCGTCAAACTACATGTCTACGGATCCAGTTTTCCGATACGAACCCAACCGTATGTCCAAAGTTGGATTCCGGCGGGCCGTGCACAAAATCACCCGTTGAGTGGGACCGTGGGGCCCGCAAAACGACGATTTTATCAACGGTCTCAGAATCGGACCAAACTTGGCATATAGGACCAAAAAATGATACGGTCCTGCTGGCGCAAGTTTCGTCTCGATCTGACGAGCGTGCACAAAGTAATTGAGAAATTTGCAAAGTGCACGATACGGTGAATTTTGACGGATACGCATCAAATTCGTCGTGCACACGCGACCAATTTGAATTCCGTCAAAGCCCACACGACCACGAAACCATTACGCAGCTTTCGATGCGTTCGGTTCACGACCACGTCGTCCGGATTGGCGTGACGCACGTCGTGTGGAAGGTTTTTATTGATTTTTAAACAGATTTTTCTTGGTTTTGGGAATCTGATTTCTCGACGCTCAGTCGATGAAATCCCAATCTACGAAAAGGGTTATGAAGCCCTATAGGTTGTCTAAAAGTGTCTTCAAATATTTTGTCTAATAAGGTGCTGGATCGATCAGAATCGATCGTCAAACGTGGGTTCATGGACTGCGAAACTATCCTGTTTTCGAACAGTTATACGCCAGTTTTGGCGTCGATTTTCCTGCCGATCTAGTGCACTATAATTAAATCTATTAGAAGATATTTAAAGTGGTATAGGTTGGGTGTATACCTGCGAAATCGGATCGGAAGAACGTCGCATGGGTTGGTTGCGAGCTTGCTGCGAAGTCAGCCCCCTCCGCGCCATTACTGCTGTGCAGTACACTTGTTTCGCTTCAATCTCGCGCGCGCGCGGCCGACTCCGGCGCTCGCGCGGCGGCGCAGGGCTGCGGGGTTGGTCGCCAGGCGTCGGGGAGGAGCGCCGTGGGTGTGGTGGCGTAGGGGAAGCTAGGGTTTTGGTTTGTTTTGCTCGGGCTCTCGGCGGTTCATATATGCTGTGCGCATATGTGATCGGGTGTGGGGGGGCTAGCCGCTCGGCCTGTGGGAATTACTTGGGTTGGGGTTTTGCTCTGGTATGTTAGCCCACTGGTTGGGCCAGGGTCCTAGGGCTCGGGTGAGCTCGGTTTGTGGGGTTTTTGTTTCATGGATCAATCAACAGTTTTGTATAAATGGCGCTACATGGCCATGTTATATGGGACCAATTGTAGTGAGGTGTGCTCGGTGAAGCCAATAGCTGATGGCAACGTCTACAACCTTGAATAATCTGATGTATAATTGCATGCATGTATGTTGCAACTTGCAACTAATATATATTGAAAATAATTGTATTGAATTTCAGTTCAAACATTCCTTTCATTTCAATTCAATTCAATTCACTGCTATACTATATAATAATAATGATAACAGAGGCCACCACCATTTGCACTTGTTGCTTTAGGAAGTGGTACAAGTCATATTTGGAGGGCAGAGTGTTTGTTGTGTACATATAGTTCTTTTCTTCTTTTTTTCCATTTCTAATTATCTCTCTATATATATATTTATACATATACACACACGTATATATTTATATATAGACCTACGCTTAAACGTATTTTATATACAAATATACCCATATATATAGTTAGAATTTATATATATATATATCTACACATATTCCTCTATTTATAATATATATATTTGACGGAAATAATATAACAAATATAAATGATAATTTCCTCAATAACATAATAATGATAATACCCATAATAATAATAATAATAATAATAATAATAATAATAAATGCAATAAATCTTTAATGGTGTTTATACCCTTAGACTCACCAAGACTTGTAATACTTTAAATAAATATTATAATTACAAATTCTCCTATTATCTATATGTAGAAAAGCAAGCTTATATCTACATGTATATATATATGAATACTAGTAATAGTATCCATAAAAATCTAATTAAAATAATCCAATATTATCTATTCCTAGATTATGGCCTATTTTCTATAAATGCGAACACATATATTATAACGTTTATTCGACACAATATTATAATCTATTATAATAAAATAATATTATCTAGTAATAACCTTAGCAATATTGATAATGAAATAATTAATAAAAATAAAAATATTTCAAAATTTTCGGGAAGGGAAGCTACAGAAATTGGTTGAGTTTTGTGTTTGAACTTGTCAAATCTGAGACTGTGTGCATATTAACCCTTAATACTGGATTCCAAATGTTTAGTTCAATTTGCTTTTTTTTTATTTTTATGTAATATTTAGAGCTGTATACATTGTTGTATGTAGGGATATAATGTTAGGGTTCATACTCTCACATGTTAGGTTGTGGTTGTGATGAACATTGGGTTGGTTTGATGTTCGAATTTCTCTAAAATCCTAAAACCGAATACATGTTAACATTTTTACATTGATTTCAAATGTTTAGTTCAAATTCAGATTTAATATGTAATATTGAACTGTATGCATAGCAAAATGTATGGATATTATGTTAGGTTTCATCTCTATCATGTTAGGATGTGTTGGGAGCATTGAGTTGGTTGTGATGTTTCAAACCCCTAAAATCTGAAACTGCATTATGTTAATATTACACTGGTTTAAATGTTAGCTCATTTTCAGATTTTGTATATAAATGCTGAACTAAAACTAGGTTTAACCTTTTAATTCTAAAGCTATAACCCTGTACAAGGACACGCGTACCCTAACTTAGTATACACTGCCATGTAAACCTAACCCTTCCTCTCTATGTTATGTTCATATATCTATATAGATATATATAGAGTTTATGCATACATGTTTTAATGTATATAGATACATAACTAAATCTATACCTCTTATATATATATATATATGTATATGATTAGCCATGCATGTCATGAGTAAATAGGTTGTGCATTGTAGATTGTTTAAACAATATGCCATGAGTAGTGTAACTTGATAGCTATTATTTGAAATCCAAATCCTCCTATATACTTTCATGTATATTTCACATACACACATGCCTACTATCTAACCATATGAATATGTCCACATACACCCATACACATACGAACCACATAACCTTTACATAATGCTACCTTTTCTCTCTCTAACGCTCTCTCTCTATATATATATATATATATTGTGATTGGATTTCAATGCAATTGACTTTCATTCTTCAACTTTTGATTTTGATTTTTCTTTGAATAGTACCCCTTTATAGAAAATTGGTAGTTATCTTATTTTATTTTTTTTGATAAGTACCAGCTTTCATATAGGATGGTAGACTGCCTTACAGTTTTGATAATTTGTTATTTCTGTATCTTTTCCAGTTTAACACCCCTGATTGCTTGTATGTTTTGATACCCTATGACCATTTTGGTTTAGCATGACTAGTATACCTAGATGAGACTTTCACTACCACCGTATGCCATGACCCTGTATGTCGTCCTTTTAAATCGTATGATTTGTTTAAGTTCTGAGACTTTGATTGTGGGGGTTTGACCTAGAAGGAGTATGAACATTTTAATTTCGAGGACAAAATTTTTCTAGGGGGTAGGATTGTAACACCCAGTTTTCCAGATGAGGGTAATTTTGAAATTTTGTAATTATATTATTATTTATTGAAAAAAATTTTCTATGGAATTAAATGTTTCTGTCGAAGTGATGAAATCATTCATGATTTCACGTAAATCAAATTTTTTTATTGTTCCTCGACATGGTCCGTTCAAAAAAGGATCATACAATTTTGGTAAGTATTCTTGTTCATTCTCATCATCGCATAATCTGGTCCTTTTTTCTACCATATCTAGAAAAACCTTTTCTTTTTCTAGAATTTGGATTCGACTGATCAATTCGTTGTTCAAGTGAGTCAAAATTGGAACTCTAACCATAGTTGTAGCGAGGTGATTCGGGTCTGAGGGTTGTTACGGATCAACGGGGACGTAGGCCTAGTTTTTGAGTTAGAGGGAGATAATAGGCTGGCTGACTTGCGAAATCCATTCACATTATGATTTTTGGTAATTTTTTAATCAATTTTAAACTATTTAAAAACTGCTCTAAGTCATGACTTGTAATTTTGATGTGCTGCTAGTGAAACCCGAGAGACTGTCGGACCTAGAGTCCAACCATGGCATTAGGATGATTTATTTTTACTTTTGAGCATGAGGATATTTTTGTCATTTTGAATTTATTGAAATTAATATATATATTTATTTGGAATTTAATATGATTATTGGAATGGTGTGATTTAAATATGATTTAATTCATTACCTTGTAGTGTGTTTAGTCCTAACCTAGATTTGACCTAACCTAGATTAGTCATAGCTAGACTTAGCTAACCAAGGTTAGTGTTAGTTAGGATTGTTTAGTCTTGGTTAAGTCATGATTAGATAGAACAACTAGGTTGCAACTTGACTAGAATGAAAACCTAGGCTTGTGGACCATTGATTTAACTAGATGGATTCAGAGCCATTGATCAAATCCCAAAATCCTAACCCTAGTATTTATGGCCAGCCACCTAAGGAACAACCCCCTATAAAATCTCTCCCAAGTAACACTTGCCTCTTTTGTTCATTCTCTCTATTGGCAAGAACAAGGTTTGTTCCTATAGAAACCCTTTCCTATTTTAATCAAAATAATTCCTTTTTCATTCAAACTTCTTCCATAGTGATCTAAATTTTATTCCCTACTGTTCATGGAGGTTATTCTCGAATTTGGGACAATTTGGAGCTTTGGGGCTTGCAAGAAGGATCCCCCATTTTGAAGCTTTCCTTGAGGAAATACACATCTAGGTAAATTCCTATCCTCTCCATAAAATGGTAATTTAAATGCATGAATAGGAAGCCCTAGGTCTACCCTAATTGTTAGTATAGGCATTGTTAGGTTTCGTGTCCAATACGTGTCCGTATCGGACACGTATCAGTGGCTAACCTAGGTGTTTGTTGAAATGCCACAGTGGGCATTTTTTCCTTATTTTTTGTTTCTATTTGAATAAGAATTTAGGGTTTTGTCTCGCTTATCGATTTTTGTTGGACTGAGGTGGTAGTCGTGTCGTATCGTGTCGTATTGGACACGGGAATATGCTGGGTTCACGCACGCGCGCACGCGTGGCCTTTCTCCTGCTACTCGTGGCCTTGTGCTCACTGCACAGGCCACGTGGCGAGCTGAGTTAGGACGAGGGGGTGGGGGCAACATCTGCGAGTCTTTCCCCCAAGTCCCAAGTCTTCTTGTGTCATGTCGGACACGAGATTCACTCTGCACAGGTTTTACACTGTCGGTTCAGTCTGTATTTTTGGGTTCGGACACGGCTTTATAAGTCGGACACGGCGACACTTGGGTGCGATTCAGGGTGTGTCAGACCTAGACTAACCCTAGGCGTACCCACTGACAGGAACACGAGTTGTGTCGTGTCGTGTGTCGCATGTTAGACGCGCGTGCACGCGTGCACGCGTGCACGACGATTACATGTGCACAGTCGGGTGTCTGTGTTCATGCAGTTCTTGGACACGATTTGTGTCCAGTTATTGGACACGAATACACTCCCTAGTATCCTCACATGTATAATACTAATTACCAACTTGTTATTTGTAAATTAGATGGGTAATTAGGTTCGAATTTCTGAATTCCCATGTACACTGATACGGCTGATACCATATGGCTGAATGTATTTTCCTGAAATTGATTTTCATTTTTCCTATTTTTGTGATGTTTGAATGATAAATAGGGTTCACCTACATATTGATGAGTGATGTACATGTTCACTTTGATTTGTGCTAATGCAAGGGAATCATCGATTTGGGTTTTGCATTGGGTTGGGGGATTTCCTGCCATAGGTTTCAGAAATCTGAAACCTGGGATTAATTCCTAATTTATTTCACTCACATTGCCTCCCCACATGTTATACACACACACATATGCTAATTACACACACACACACATTTCTGATTTCCAGATTTACTCACACCCCTACACACTCACACACACAAAACCCTTTAACCTGTCACACATAGCTCACACTCTCAAACACACACATATGAATTTCCCTCCACACTGTCATACACAACTGAAATCATATACACACATATTCTGAATTTGACTCACACACTTTCCCTTTAACTGTCACTGATTTCCAGTCCAACCTACACACACACATTTCTTAAACCTGTCATACTGTTTTATTACTCTCCACACATTCACACACAGTCACTCACTTACATACACATGCACATGATATACACACATAAACTGAAATTGAGTTTACATGTAAACTGTTATTGTATAACTATAGGAATGTTAGTTTACATGCTATTGTATCCCTATTCTCTACATGTATACACACTGATTTGATTCATGTTCCTATCACTAGTGCACTCTCATGTTATATCATGTTTGCCATTAAAATCTTTTGATTGCAAATTTTAATTACAAACAAAACAGTGTTACAATGTAGGACTTAGACGCAGTCCTAGGAGTACACTTTCGTTTATCTGGCTCCCTTGTGCCGATGGAGCGAGTAGTAATGCGTTGACTCCGTTGACGATCTGACGACGGTTCTCGGTTCTCTGAAGGGCGGAGTTGCTCTGGGTGCCGGAGCTTGCGGAGAGGTAGAAGACGTTGAGTGTCTGTATCTGCCTCTCTGTATAAGTATGTCGGTGGTTGTGTGATGTGTGTGGAAGAAGGAAATGATCCCTCTATTTATAGTCTGCAGGCTAGCTGCTCATGTGCGCATATGTAGGATGCGCATGTTTGTAGGGATGCCACGTGGTGATTGCTGATGGAGGCGCATGGGCGATGCGCTCTGATTGAGGAGTTGAACCCTTCTTGTTGCCTTTGTGGGCTGCAGTCGAGCTGACACGTAGCAATGGAGAGAATCTTTTAGTCGCTGAGATCTTGGGTGATTAGCATCCCTTCATAGGCTGAATTGAGTCAAAGGATGCGTGTCGTAGGTCCATGGCTCGAAGATCTCGGATTTGGTGGGGAGTAATCTAATAGGATGCACCTGGGATTGGGCGCATGAGGAGACTTTGGCTCGTAACCTTTAGAAGTCACGAACCAGTCGGGGCGTATGGCTTTTGAGGCGCATGCGGGGCTTCAGCAGTGACTTTACTTCTGTCTTTAGGGATCAGAGAAAAGTCTGAGGCGTACGGCTTTTGAGGCGCATACAGAGATTTGGACGCATGGCTGCGGAGGCGCATGCGAGATGGTTGGGCGGCCACGTGGCTTGTAACCGTCGGAAAGAAGCAATGATGATGCTGACGTTGATGACGCTTCGCCTTCTGAAAAAGCTGTCAACTGTTCAGTCCTCGGGGGACATGCTGCCAACTCTGTTAGACTTCAGCATTTAATGTTCTTGACAGGTGATGGGCTGTTGAGTGGGCGTATCGATCAGCGTTCCACTGGGCGCATGGAGACGCATGGGGCGCATCCTCGTATGGCGCTTGGTGCTGATGGGCGCATCAGTATGATGCGCGGCCTGGCCGGCGCATCCTTTTGTATGATACGTCTTTATGGGCCCGACTGTTACGTTCTTCGAGTGCTTTAAAAAGCCGTTCTTGACTTGGCTGAATTCGAAGCGTCTGGTTCATCACCATTAATGCAAATTTATTGCACGAGATTCGGAGAGCCAGCCACTTGGCGCATGGGTTTGATTTGCCCGGCCTATAAATAGTGGCATGGAGAGGGTTTGCTTCTCGTTCTCTCACGTCCTCCAGAAATGAACTTGTTTGCTCGAGCACATTCTGTTGACGAGATGCTTCCAAGGGTGAAGATGCGACGCATTTTTTTTATTGATGCACTTGAAGGTGACTGTTACATCCAAAAGTCGGAGTCGAGGGCTTCTGAGACAGGCGGAAGGTGCTTGTTGCATCCAAAGATCGGGATGCTTGAGCCTCGTCTCCGTTATGCTGAAAGAGCCGCAGATCGGAATTGCAGTGCTCCAATCATCTTCCTTGGGGTTTGGGAGAGCTCCTCCTCCCGCTAGAGTGGGTGTTGCCCATTCTGGTTGGGTCGGAAGCTGCTCCTTTAGCCGTATTTCGATTGCGGTCTTCCTTGGTCATTGGAGTCTCTTTCAAAGCTAGAGGGTTGATTGCCACCCTCGTTCTGCTCAATAAATGCTTCATTAGTCGAAGCATTTGATGGCACATATGCTGACACTTTATGATGCGCCTGACTGGGACGCTGAAGGGCGGCACATAACTGAGCTGCTGAAGGGATGCACATAGCTGAGCCGTTGAAGGGATGCACAGAACTGAGGATGCACATAACTGCTGAAGGGATGCGCCTGTTTGAGAGCACATGGCAAGATGCGCCTGTTTTGAGAGCGCATGGTGGTTGCTATGCCTAGCTGTAGACTTAGGGTCTTTTCTCTGTAGAAATCCTCCTTTGTACAGCTCTTTTTAAGACATGTAATAGACTTTTATATGAAATAAAAATCTTCTTTTAATGTCTATGCTTTGCTATGCCAAGTACTACGTCTGAGCTCCCTGGAGCATGTGATGTTAGGTGTATAGGATTTCTGGTCCTGAAATTCCATGCTTCTACAAGATCCCCTTCAAAGTTTTCAAAATGTTTTGTCAAGTTTTGGAATACTTTGAATAAGAAGCATAGTGGCGACTTCTACGGGGCGCATGACTGTTCGGGCGCATGATTACTCCGCACATCAGTGATGGGGCGCATGCTCCTCTCAGTAAATGCAAATGATAACGCTTCGATAACCAAGAAGATAAATGATGATCTTTTTAGATTTATTTGCAGTTATCCCCTCACAGAACCCGAGACGGCGGCTGAGGTCACACTTCATCGGTTTACGCGTGCGACTGGGCCTATAAATAGGCGTGAGATGGAGAAAGAGAGAGTTCTTCCTCTCTTTGCTTTCTTCTCTTTTTTCAGAGTTCTTCTTTTGAAAAACCCTAACTTTCTTCTTTCAAGAAATGGCTCCCAAGACTCCTCGCGGCGGTGCTGGCAAGGGGAAAGAGCCTGCGGAGTTCGTCGAGGAGGACGCTCCTGTCACCATTGTGACTCCAGCCGACGTTCGGCCTGCGGTGACGGGTGGGTTTCATCTTTTCAACTTTTTTAGACGAGTTTTAAGCACATGGCTGATGTTGTTGTGCCCTAACTGTTTGTCGCCGACGCGTATGGACTTCTGTCTTGATGATACGCCGAGGCTATTCCGCCTACGCGCATGGGATTAGGCCCTGATTATGTGCCGAGGTTTTACTGCTAACGCGTATGGGTTTACACCCTGATGATGTGCCGAAGCTTCACTGCTAACGCGCATGGGTTTACACCCTGATGATGCGCCGAAGCTCCAATGCTGATGCGCATGGGTTTAGACCCTGGTGATGCGCCGAAGCTTCACTGCTGACGCGCATGGGTTTAGACCCTGATGATGCGCCAGGCTGCTTGACATACTTTGTCTTCTTAAAGTTTCTTGTCTGACTTTTGTTTTTGTTGTGTCAGTGTCGATGACTATCCCTTTGCTGAATGAAGTCCTTCTGGATGCTTCTCTTTGTTAAATGGGTGTTGATTTTGATGAGGAGGTTATTAACCCCGCGAAGGCTGCTATCCTATTGAATTAGCCTTCCGAGAGAATGCTGCAAATCCAGAATCAATCGCCTGTTTTCCTCCAGAGTATGATGGAGAGCGGCAAACTGGAATCTGCTGAGTCCGAGGATGTGACCTTCTTGAAACCTGTCTTTCTGTTCGGTGACCGACTGATCTCTACCGAGGCGAAGATACTGAAGATCAAAGAAGACTGGTTCTTCTCTGCGAAGGGCATGGTTCTATACATGCGACAACTTGAACGCCAATTGCCGCTGACGGCCTTCTACCGTTTAGCTTCCAAGAGAAGGATGTCATGGGAACTTACTCCTTCTCAAGGAGAGGCAGTGGGGGGTACTCTTTCGATTGATGTTACTTCGAATCAAAGGGATACCTTGGTCGCCTCGCGAGTCGGCCCCTCCTACTCCTAAGCTATTTGATGAAGGAATACAATTTATAATAACAGAATGGTACGATAGAGATGATATGTTAAAAACCTTCTCAAGATACAATCTGATAATCATATGCGTCTGTCCAAAATCACGTTACTCAGAGTCCTCGCCAGGCCAGTAAGCAAGGCTGCGATAAACGATAGATTCCATAACTAGGGTATGCACCTCTACAATCATGTCGTCTGGAAATCTCTCTATGCCGACTAGTATAGCTGCGAGAAATTCCAAATCTCATAATCAAGATACGTACATCCGAAGTCAGGTCCCTATGTTTCTGCCACGCCAGCTAATATGGCTGCGATAAACTACAGGTTCCATAATCAAGTAGACATTTTACCATCCCTGTATTTCCGTCGACATATGTTATCAGAAAAATATCGTAACTCAGGCCTTAAAATTTATCTCGATAGGAAAATCAAAATCAACAACGATCCATCAAAATCAAATTCAATAATCAAGGAGTGAGAGCGAACAAAATAAGGGAAAGGATTTCAAATTGAAGTTTAAATAAGATTTTCAAGGGTCGTCCCAGGAATCTCTCAAGGAATCCTAACTGTGATTGAGTACCTTCAAAAATACCCTAATCCTACTGCAGGCTGTAGTGATACTCTAGTTCGAATACCACTACATAAACTCGACCTGCATGGGCCACCACTAAAAATGTGTCACGACCCGCACCCACTGTGAGGGCACGAGACGTAACAACGCCCAGCCTACGCCGCAGTGTCGGCGGTAGAACGCTGTCCTAGGTCACAACATCTAACAGTTAAAGGTAATACACAGTTATACTCCCCGAATGGGGGTGACATAACATAATATATCTCAATCACAACTAAGGTAGAACAAGATGAAGATAGATAGATAAATATCCAGAATGAAAGCACAGAAATACAATCCAAAATTCTAAGTGTCTAAAATAAATACATAACCCAAAATATCTCAGAATCTATATACAGTGATCCAGAAAAGTAAGGACATCCTAGTCTAAGGAGTGACATCCACTGCTAGTAGGTCCAAGTCACTAGTGATGTCTAATGCTGCACCAAGAGGGGTAGACACCAGAGCCTCATCATTCACTGTAAAATTTTCAATAGGTCCAGTCAGGACGGAAGCGAGTACAGTACATCTCAACAAAATCATAATAAGTTAGGAAATATAAACATGCTAGAGAGTAAGGTACAGGATCTGAAGAAATAACATGATAAAAAGAGAGAGACTGTAAGTAAATAGCTACAATATATAGAGAACTAACAGTGCTAGTGATTCAGAGCACAAGATGGTTATGTAGACGGCATGATGTTGTACACGAGTAATCTACAGAGGTTTGTACACGAGTAATCTACTAGATTGAATACATAACCACTTCTACTCTCCCGCCCCAATCAATACACAAGGATCCAGCTAAGTTATGTTATTATACACGAAGGTCATGTGAATACATGATTATACACGATCCACACGTTTCGTACACGAATGTCACAAATACAAGGAGTACACGATGTTCATGATAAAGTACACGAACACGAATACCCGATGTATCCGCTAAGGGGGATAACATCGCACAACCAGATCCATATAGTACTAATCCGTGTTTCCAACGTGTCAGCATCATATAAAGTAATCTAAAGCAGGAATATAATCCTAAACAAGATATGAAATGATCAGAGAATGTACTCACCTGCTATCTGAATGTCCAAGATGAAAGTACTATCCGAGGAGTGGTGTCTGGCTCCTATTAGAACAGCACAAGTCACAACAAGTCCAGAATGGTAATAAGATGCACTACAATGCGTTCTACATGAATCTAGGTCAATCTAGACCAAGTCAACTCTTGGTTAACTCTGGTCAACCCTAGAAGTCAAACTAGGTCAACCAAGTCAAACCTCAGTCAAACTAGTCTACACTAGTCTAGCAAGTCTATTCTAGGTCTAACAAGACTACACAAGTCTAATCTAGGCTCATTAGTCAAGCAGACACACATATACACCCATAGGCTAAGAGACTAGGCCATAGGCTATTAGGCAATACCATGCCTAACAAACCTACAATCAATAACACAAGACTATACCTATATCTAAAATAATACACATATTACTATATTAATATAGTCTAATATAGGAATACATAACATATAGGCTAACTATATGTATATATCACCCAACAGATTTATATCTAATATGTATATACATATACATGTGTACTCATACATAGGGAATAGGAAATGGATGTGTGTGTGTATCATGAGTGAAGTGAGGGTGTGATGAGCTATGGCATGTATGTGTGACATGAGGAAATGTGTGTGAGTGTGAGAGGACACATGAGTGTTGTGTGTGTGTGTGTTAGTGAGAATGAGTGAACCTAAAATCAGTGAATGATACTTGTGTGTGTGTGTAACATGGGATAGAGAGTGTTAGCAATTCAGTTTACACATGTGTGTGTGTGTGTATGTGAGACATGAATACAAGAGTGTGTGAAGAGGAAATGACATATGTATGTGTGTGTGAAAACATGAGAGTGTATGTGTGTGATGAGTGTCATGAGAGAATACATAGGTGTGTGAATATAAGAAGACAGAAAAACAGTGAAGAAACAGTGAAGGCAAAACAGTGAGTATTCACAATGAAAATCTGGAAAAATACTTAGAACTCAGTTCAGTCCAATCCAATACCCAGAAATCTCAATTTCAGTCCCATTGCATTCTCAGATTTAATATATTGAATCATTTAACAGTTCATCATTTCAGTTTAAAACAGTCCAACAACAAACACCCAATTTTTGTCCCAAACCAAAACCAATTCAACCCCAAATCAACACACACTTAGCAAACATATAGGTGAACCAAATTGAGGTCTTAAATCATGCAATTAACAGTATATAATAGGTAAAATTGATGTCAAAGTTTGAGTTGAAAATCTTGAACAAAAACAAGAAATGAAGACTGATATTAAGGTATCAGAAATTTTGGGGAAATCGAGAAATGAGCAACAAAATCGAGCTTAAATGACACACCAATGGTTGGTAATGCAAGTACATATTGTGTACGTGTCATATGATGTATTTGTGTCCACCCAAGAGGACACAACATGTCCAAACTGATTTAAAACCCAAAACGAAAACCCAGGACACTGTGCAGTGAACCAAACCTCGTGTACGTGTTCACAGACTTCGTGCACACGACACGACACAGATCTCGTGGTTGTGTCCAAGTGTCGACTAGGTTTAGGGCTAGGGCTAGGACACCCTGTCACGTGTCCACAATACGTGTGCGTACGATACGACACGCGTATCAGTGTACGAAATCGACAGTCGCCAACAAAGTGTAATCCCCGTGCACGTGTTCGTGCGTATCCGACACGACATGAGAGGCTCTGAGACTTGGGGAGCCTCGTGTCAGTGTCAGTCCCGACCCATGTGTCAATTTTCTCGTGCCCACGTGGCGTGTCCGCGGCGCTACAGACCCCGAGTAGCAGGGCTTGCAAACTGCCCGTGCACGCGCGCGCACGACAGCGTGTTCACGTGCCTGTGGTGACTCGACACGACACAAAAACCACACAAAGACACAAGAAACACATAAGCGACATCAAACCCTATTTTTCTATTCATTTACTTTCCTAAAAATTACTCGAAATGCCCATTGGGGCATTTCATCAAACACTTGCACCATGACACTGATACGTGTCCAAATAGGACACGAATCGGACTCAAAATCTAGGGTTACCTATTCCTACAGTAAGGTTAGACCTAGGGCTCCCTAGATATGCAATAAAATCAGAATTCTATGGTGTAGAATGAAAGTTACCTATATGTATCAAAATCCTCAAAAAGCTCCAAAGAGAGGTGTTCCTCTTGATAGCCAAACTCCTTCAATTTGCCCAAACTCTGAAATTACTCAATAATAGTAGCAAGAGGAATAAAATTAGAACCTATTGCAATTGGTTTGGGTGGAAAAGGAATTAAAATGGATTTTATAGGATTTAATGAAGATGGAGACTCACCTCTTTCCAAACTAGCAAATAATTCTAAAGGGAGGCTAGACCTAATTTCGAGGAGGGATTAAATAGAGGGGGAATCCCTATGTGGCCAGCCAAGAGCAATTAGGGTTAGGGTTTGGCTACATGGTGTGGGCCTGTAACTCCCAAAATCGTATTTGGTAAATTTTAGATTTTTTCTAATTTTCTTGAATTTAAATATTGTTTCTTACAAAAAACCTAATTTTGATTGAATAAAATTGAGTGATAGGAATTTTTACTATTAATAATTTTTCCCATTTGAAAAGAATTTTGTATACTAATTCTTTGAAGTCCTAAATAATTTGATTTTAGAAATAATTATTGTCCTTTGAATTGTTAAGAAAAGATTTGCTAATGATTATTTTTACAATTAATTATTTGTGACAGCTATAATCTTATTGACTAGATTGGTTAATTAGTAATTTTTAATATCAAATCCTATTATTATAATATTATATTCTGTTTTTGGGAAACTATTTTTGGAAAGGTGAGAATATTCGGATTAGAAGAAAACTGTGTTTAAACAGTAATTAGTTTGAAATCTATGGAGGGAATGTTTATTTTCGAAAAATCCATTTTTAAACTGTTTGAATTTTTGTTTTAAAATCTGTTTTTAAATTGTTAAAGGAATGATGGATCATTTTATTTGAATTTGAAATTCTGTTCTTTTGGAAATCTATTGGAAGAAATATTTTGGTGTTGGAAAGCTGTTTGAAAATTGTTTTGAATTTTGAAATTCTGTTACAACCTATTCTACTTAGCCCCCAGATCTATGCCTATTTACTACACTACCATTTTATATTACACCCAGATCTACTCCTTATTACTACTTTGCCACTCTCCACACACATTATTTTATTATATAATTACACACAGATCAATGCATTCTGAAATTCCTAACACACGCACAGTACACTCTCTCTCTCTCCCTGACACGTCACCACCCCCTCTCTCTCTCATCTCTCTTTCTGTTCTCTCTCTCCTCTCACTGGAGGACCACCGCCGAGCTTCTTCGTCGGAGAGCCACCACCACTGGCAATCGCGGCCATCGACCGCCGCTTCGGAGACTGTACTGCCACCTCGATCCTCGTGCACCGCCAGAGCCTTAGAGACAGCGTGCACCGCCATCAGCAGTGAGTCACCTCGATCCTTGTGCCAAGCCATCAGTACGGAGCAGGGAGCTCCGTAGACCGCGCCATCTTGACTGCAGTGCCACTTTGTGTGCTGTGCCACCGCCATCAGTACTTGAGCGTTGCGCCACCGTCATCCCTCGAGCGCCATCCCTCGTCGAAGATGCTGCCGCCGCCTCGATTCTGGTGCTTCGAAGGTCGACCAGTAACTTGAGAGCCGAGCCGCCCTTTGAGATCAGCGCCCTCTTCGAAGTTGAGCCACCGGTCGGAGAACCTACGACGCCTATATGGACCACAGAGCCCGCCGACTTTTGACTGTTCGTCGCTGCTGACCGGAGCCGTTCGCCGTTGAGTCGCCATCTGGAGGAGATCCGCCGCACTGTGGATCGACGACCTCACCGGGCCGGTGAGCCTTTCTCCATCGATCCTCCTCGATCCCTCTCTTCCTCTTATTTTCTAAGGTTTTGCTATGTGGAAGTTTTAGGGTTTCACCTAGAGTTGTGGTCGGCTGGGAAACCTAGAAGCTAGGGTTAGGGTTTGAACTAGGGCTTCGGCCATGGAAGTTTTAGGGTTTCCTAACCTAAGGTTTGTAGTCGGCCAGTAAAGAAGACAACCTAGAGACTAGGAAGGGGAAATGGCTAGATCTAGGGTTTTCTGGATCTAGATCTAGGGTTAGATGGCTGGAAGTGTTAGGGCTGTATGGAGCCATGGGGAGGGGGTTCTGGTTTGGCCAGGAGATGAAGACCTAGACCTAGGGTTTCCCGAGCGGAGAAGACGAGGTGGAGAAGAGAAGGAGTTGCGGTTATGGGTTAGGGTTTAGAAGAAGATCAGAGGAGGAAGATGGTCTTCTCGCCGGAGAAGACGACGAAGGGAAGGAGAAGGAACTAAGGTTCCTCGAGCTGGGGGTTGAAGAAGGTGAAGGGGAGAAGACGGAGACGGGGGAAGTCTTCGCCGGAGGGGGATCTCTCGCCGGAGTCGCCGGAGTCGCCGGAGCAGCCGGAGTCTCGTCGGAGAAGACGAGGAGAGAACCCTTTCCATAGTTCTCTGGAGTATTCTGGATTGAGTGAACATGAGCAGGAGAGAGAATGTGCCAGGATTATATTCCTAAGTTTAATGGCTGGGCCGGGTTGGCTATCCAATACTGGGCCAGGCCGAATAAATTAAAAGCTTAATTTGCTTATAAATTAATACTTAGCAGTGAGAGGTTGTTGGGCCTGGTTGGTTTCAGCTCTTGGGCTGGAGGATGGGCTGGAAATTTTAAGAGATAGGTTAAAAAAATGTTTAGGTATTATTAGAGATAGTAGGCTGAGAAGTTGGGCAGGGTTACAGGCTGGAGCAATGGGCTGGGTATGGGCTGTTTTGGTTGTAAAATATTTAGTATTAATTTTTAGTTAAACTAAGGATAAGTAGGGCCGGGTTTTGGGCCAGAGTCTCTGGGTTTATTTAATGGTTTAAGTTTAATTGTTTTAACAGTGAATTTATAGTTAGATTTTGGGCTTGTATTTTGGTATTTAAAATTTGTAGATAGTTAATATTGTAATATGTAATTAGCATAATTAGTTCCGGTATTATTATCATATTAACAAATGTTTATTCTGAATATATTTTGCTAGTAAGAATATTCATAAATAATAAAAATTGGTTTTCTAAATTATTTTGTAGTAGATGTAAATGTTCAAGTTCTAGCTATTATTTTAGTTGAAATTATTTGATAAATTTTCTTGCTAATATTGTTATCACTATTATTTTTAGTTTATAAAATAATTTCTTTACAAGATAGAGCTTAAAATAGTATTTTGATTAAACTAGTTGATAATTTCAAGATATATTAAAAAGTATTTTCTATAAACATTTTATTAGTTTATTAATTAAAGACTTGGTAAATAACTATATCTAGTTAATGTCATTATTTCAAACCCTAATAACTTGTACAAATATAACAGGTAATTCACTACAACCATGCAGTACTACTCCCGTGCAACCAAACCGAGGCAAGTACACTGACTTGACTTGTACCTTATTTTCTGTCTTACTTTCATGTGCCATGTTCTCATATCTGACACGAATTACACACGATTGTCTTGTTCCATTGATTCATTGCTTGTGCGTCATTGTTTATTGCGAAGATTGGGGAAGATATTAGCTTTTGTGTGACCACACCCAACATAGGTATTGTGGATAGCCTAATCGTACACTTCACGTACGATGAAGCCGGACCTTGTAGAATTGACTCATTGACTTATTGCATCATTGATTGATTGATTGCTCCTAAGCCGGTCATACATTAGTTTTAATATTTCAAAATTGTCACAATTGCATCATTGATTGTCGTGATTGATTGCCTTGTACATTGATAGCCGTGTTCATTGTCTAGCATCTTGATTGTCATCCATTGCTTGCAGTTTTACATTTCATTTTCTGGTACCGCAGTTTCAGTTTCATTTCATGTTCTAGTTTTTTGGTATTCTAGTTTCACCTTGTACTCTGGATCACAGATTACATTGTATATTGTCTAGTCAGGGTTGTACTTTGCTCTTTTCCTGATAGGATCGTTGCAGGTGAGTGGAAGATTACATGGAGCTGGTGATTGCTTGGGATATTGCAGCTTTTATTTCATTTATATTTTCTGGAGTTTGTATCTTAGAGATTCATTATTGTATATTATTTCATTGGACCGGATTTGTCTCCGGCTGAATTTGTATTTTAAAACACTTGATGGATATTGGTGATTTCTGGGAACGTTATAAAATGCTGTGTTGGTTTACATTTCATTGTGACTGTGAGTTTTCCTTAGTATTGTACAGCTTACTTCGTCGTGTCCAACGACGAAGGCTGGGCGTGTCCGACTCGTATCCGATTATTCGGGAGCGGGTCGTGACAGGGCCTATGGGCTTTTAAGGCTTAAGTCATTAGTCATGACTTATGAAGTCACAAGCCGTTCTAGCCTAATCAATTCCTAATCTCACCAAATAAATTCTAATAAGTTAATCATCACTAACTTAGGTCAAGCTAAGGTTACTTAACCTAACCAAGTGGTCATGACCTAGGTTAGCCTCTAGGACAGTCTCCAAAGTCAACACTAGTCAAAGTCTAAAATAGCACCAAATCAAATATACTAAAAATTGCTGAAAATTTCTAAAAATATAATTAATACTAACTATCACTAACCATGGTTAGCTAAGACTAGCTATGACTAATCTAGGTTAGGTCCAAACCAAGTTAGGCTAATCACAATACATGGCAATCAATTAAATAATATTAAAATCACACCATTCTTAATAATACATTAAATTCTAAATAATATGTATTAAATTCAATTAAATTCAAAATGACAAAAGTACCCTCGAACTGGAAATGATAAATGAAACACCCTAATCACATGGCTAGGCTCTAGGTTAAGCTGTCTCTAGTGTTACACTATCAAAACACCAAAATCATAAGTCATAATTTAAAATAGTTTTAAAATAATTTAAAAATTACCAAAAATTATATCATGACTTAAAATATCATTATTAAAAGATTAAAATTACAAAATTTCAAAATTATCCTCATTTGGAAAACTGGATGTTACAATCCTACCCACCATAGAAAAATTTCGTCCTCGAAATTAAGATGATCGTACTCCTTCTAGGTCAAACCCAAACAATCAAGGTCAAAAGAGCACTTATCTACATCACGCAATTGGAAGGATAACATATAGGATTTGGTAAGTGGTATCAGTCTGAGGTCTCATCTAGCCATTCTAGTCATATTAGATCAAGAGCAATCATAAGGTATCAAAACATACAACAATATGGTAGGGTGCCTCAATTATCAAAGACTGGCTAAGATATAGGTCAAGGACTCACCTCCAACTAGATCTGGTGGCTGGAACTCCCTCCCGAATGTGGAGTCTTGGCTGGGATAAGTGCAGCAGGACAGTCTCGCAGTCTGTGTGCAGCCGACCCACACAACAGGCACACCCCTCTTCTCTTCCTACAGTAGTGCCATACATGTCCAGGCTTCTTACAGAAGGTGCAGGTAGGCACTCTCTCAGCTGGCCTCTGCTGAACAGGAGTCTGAACTGGGTAGGCTGGTCTAGGCTGATAGTCTGGGTGCTCACGGGGCTCTGGGTATACACTGCTCCTCGTCCTCTTAGGACTAGGCTCTCCCCCTGAATGTACCAAATCCCACAGCAGTTGGATCCCGCGGCCCTGCTCATTCAAGATCTCAGCCTGAACTCTCTGTGTCTCCAACACATCCCGAAGAAGTTTGGATATCTGAGCTCAATCAGGAAACAAACATGCCGAGGGTATGGTATGGGGTACCGCTCCTGGAGGCAGAGGAGGAGGCGGGGAAGGACGCTTGGTCTAAGATGAGACTGCAGCCCTCTCCTGAATAACATGTGGTGGAGAGAAACTCACTGGTAAGGATGCTAACACCTCCTCGATGGCGGGAGGTGCCACTACCCTTGGGTCAGCCTGAGGGGTCACTACCTCCTGAGCAATAAGAGGTGGAAGAACACTATCAGTAGCTGCAGCTGCTCTCAGGCGACAGGCTCGGGTCATGGGTGCCATACTGGAAAGGATAAAAACACGACAATCATTAAGGCTGTACGGCAGTCTACTGTCCTATCTAAAAACTGGTAATTATCACAAATAAAATAAGTTAACTACTAATCATCTAAAAGGGGTACTATTTAAGAAAATCAGAACCAAAAGTTTAAGGAACGAAAGTTAATAACATTGAATCCAATCACAATATAATATATATAGAAAGAGAGAGTGTTAGAGAGGGAAAAGCTAACATTATGTAAAGGTCTTGTGGTTTGTGTGTGTGAAATATGCATGAAAGTGTATAGGAGGATTTGGGTTTCAACCATAGCTATCAAGTTACACTATTTATGGCATATTGGTTAAGTAGTCTACAAGGCACAAGCTATTTACTCATAACATGCATGGCTAACCATATATATATATATATATATATGTGTATCTCTATATGTATAGAGAGGTAGAGATTTAATTATGCATCTACATATATTATAACATGTATACAGAACTATATATATATATATATATATATATATATATATATAGCTATGTGAACATAACATAGAGGTGAAGGGTTAGGTTTACTTGGCAGTTGTGAACATTAGTGTAGAGTGTCAAGTGTACATGGGTTTAAAACTTGAAATGAAGGGTTCAATCATTCAGTTTAGTTCAACATTACATATTAGATCTGAAATAGAACTACACATTTGAAAGCAATGTAGAAATGTTAACATGTATTCAGTTTTCAAAATTTTGGAGAAATTCGAACATCAAAACCAACTCAATGTTTACCACAACCACACCTAACATGTAAGAGTATGAAACCTAACATTATATACCTACACACAACAATGTATACGGCTTAAACATTACAATTAAAAACTACAATTTGAACTAAACACTTAGAATCCAAGGTTAAGGGTTTACTATGTACACAGTCTCAGATTTGACAAATTCAAACACAAAACTCAACCAATTTCTTTAAAACTTGAAACCCTATATATAACATACATGTGCAGTGATGTAAACAATGACTAATAACATGAAATTTACATTTAATTTACGAATTTAATCTGAAAAACGGAGAACTAGTCACTGATATTGTACTATAATAGAAATATTAGGATTTTGAGAAATTAACATCAAACATATTAATATGCATTTAGATAGGTTGGTAATCAAGTGTAGCATGCATACGTGTCAGACAAGCATCTGGATCCACTATATTCATATAATTTAAGGTAATACAAGAAATAATGGCAAGAAGGAAATAATGATAAAATCTATTCTGCTTATCTGTTTAAAAGAAGGAACCATTTTGAAACCAGAGCTATAATATCAAATCCAAGTTAAGGCCTGTCAAAATCATCGATTCATTGTATTAGGAAAAAAAATAGCAAGAAGTTACACTAGATTTATAATAACAACTAAGCTACTCCTACTCATACTCCTACTCCTAAGCTATTTGATGAAGGAATACAATTTATAACAACATAATGGTACGATAGAGATGATATGTTAAAACCTTCTCAAGATACAATCTGATAATCATACGCGTCTGTCCAAAATCACGTTACTCAGAGTCCTCGCCACGCCAGTAAGCTAGGCTGCGATAAACGATAGATTCCATAACTAGGGTATGCACCTCTACAATCATGTCGTCTGAAAATCTCGCTATGCGACTAGTATAGCTGCGAGAAATTCCAAATCTCATAATCAAGATACGTACATCCGAAGTCAGGTCCCTATGTTTTCGCCACGCCAGCTAATATGGCTGCAATAAACTACAGGTTCCATAATCAAGTAGACATTTTACCATCCCTGTATTCCCGTCGACATATGTTATCAAAAAAATATCGTAACTCAGGCCTTAAAATTTATCTCGATAGAAAAATCAAAATCAACAACGATCCATCAAAATCAAATTCAATAATCAAGGAGTGAGAGCGAACAAAACAATGGAAAGGATTTCAAATTGAAGTTTAAATAAGATTCTCAAGGGTCGTCCCAGGAATCTCTCAAGGAATCCTAACTGTGATTGAGTACCTTCAAAAATATCCTAATCCTATTGCAGGCTGTAGTGATACTCTAGTTCGAATACCACTACGTAAACTCGACCTGCATGGGCCACCACTAAAAACGTGTCATGACCCGCACCCACTGTGAGGGCACGAGACGTAACAACGCCCAGCCTACGCCGCAGTGTCGGCGGTAGAACGCTATCCTAGGTCACAACATCTAACAGTTAAAGGTAATAAACAGTTATACTCCCCGAATGGGGGTGACATAACAGAATATATCTCAATCACAACAAAGGTTAAAACAAGATGAAGATAGATAGATAAATATCCACAATGAAAGCACAGAAATAAAATCCAGAATTCTTAGTGTCTAAAATAAATACATAACCCAAAATATCTCAGAATATATATACAGTGATCCAGAAAAGTAAGGACATCCTAGTCTAAGGAGTGACATTCACTGCTAGTAGGTCCAAGTCACTAGTGATGTCTAATGCTGCACCAAGAGGGGTAGACACCAGAGCCTCATCATTCACTGTAAAATTTTCAACAGGTCCAGTCAGGACGGGAGCGAGTACAGTACACCTCAACAAATCATAACAGGTTAGGAAATATAAACATGCTAGAGAGTAAGATACAGGATCTGAAGAAATAACATGATAAAAAGAGAGAGAGAGAGATTGTAAGTAAATAGCTACAATATATAGAGAACTAACAGTGCTAGTGATTCAGAGCACAAGATGGTTATGTAGACGGCACAATGTTGTACACGAGTAATCTACAGAGCTTTGTACACGAGTAATCTACTGGATTGAATACATAACCACTTCTACTCCCCCGCCCCAATCAATACACAAGGATCCAGCTAAGTTATGTTATTGTACACGAAGGTCATGTGAATACATGATTAACACGATCCACACGTTTCGTACACGAATGTCACAAATATAAGGAGTACACGATGTTCATGATAAAGTACACGAACACGAATACCCGATGTATCCGCTAAGGGGGATAACATCGCACAACCAGATCCATATAGTACTAATCTGTGTTTCCAACGTGTCAGCATCATATAAAGTAATCTAAAGCAGGAATATAATCCTAAACAAGATATAAAATGATCAGAGAATGTACTCACCTGCTATCTGAATGTCCAAGATGAAAGTACTGTCTGAGGAGTGGTGTCTGGCTCCTATTAGAACAGCACAAGTCACAACAAGTCCAGAATGGTAATAAGATGCACTACAATACGTTCTACATGAATCTAGGTCAACCTAGACCAAGTCAACTCTTGGTCAACTCTGGTCAACCCTAGAAGTCAAACTAGGTCAACCAAGTCAAACCTAAGTCAAACTAGTCTACACTAGTCTAGAAAGTCTATTCTAGGTCTAACAAGACTACACAAGTCTAATCTAGGCTCACTAGTCAAGCAGACACACATATACACCCATAGGCTAAGAGACTAGGCCATAGGCTATTAGGCAATACCATGCCTAACCAACCTACAATCACAAACACAAGACTATACCTATATCTAAAATAATACACATATTACTATATTAATATAGTCTAATATAGGAATACATAACATATAGGCTAACTATATGTATATATCACCCAACAGATTTATATCTAATATGTATATACATATACATGTGTACTCATACATAGGGAATATGAAATGGATGTGTGTGTGTGTCATGAGTGAAGTGAGGGTGTGATGAGCTATGGCATGTGTGTGTGACATGAGGAAATGTGTGTGAGTGTGAGAGGACACATGAGTGTTGTGTGTGTGTGTGTGTTAGTGAGAATGAGTGAACCTGAAATCAGTGAATGATACTTGTATGTGTAACATGGGGTAGAGAGTGTTAGCGATTCAGTTTACACATGTGTGTGTGTGTATGTGAGACATGAATACAAGAGTGTGTGAAGAGGAAATGACATGTGTATGTGTGTATGAAAACATGAGAGTGTATATGTGTGATGAGTGTCATGAGAGAATACATAGGTGTGTGAATATAAGAAGACTGAAAAACAGTGAAGAAACAGTGAAGGCAAAACAGTGAGTATTCACAATGAAAATCTGGAAAAATACTTAGAACTCAGTTCAGTCCAATCCAATACCCAGAAATCTCAGTTTCAGTCCTATTGTATTCTCAGATTTAATATATTGAATCATTTAACAGTTCATCATTTCAGTTTAAAACAGTCCAACAACAAACACCCAGTTTTCTGTCCCAAACCAAAACCAATTCAACCCCAAATCAACACACACTTAGCAAACATATAGGTGAACCAAATTGAGGTCTTATATCATACAATTAACAGTATATAATAGGTAAAATTGATGTCAAAGTTCGAGTTGAAAATCTGGAACAAAAACAGGAAATGAAGACTGATATTAAGGTATCAGAAATTTTGGGGAAATCGAGAAATGAGCAACAAAATCGAGCTAAAATGCCACACAAATGGTTGGTAATACAAGTACATTTTGAGTACGTGTCATATGATGTATTTGTGTCCACCCAAGTGGACACAACGTGTCCAAACAGATTTAAAACCCAAAACGAAAACCCAAGACACTGTACAGTGAACCAAACCTCGTGCACGTGTTCACAGAATTCGTGCACACGATAAGACACAGACCACGTGGTCGTGTCCAAGTGTCAACTAGGTCTAGGGCTCGGGCTAGGACACCCTGCCATGTGTCCACAATACGTGTGCGTGCGATACGACACGCGTATCAGTGCACGAAATCGACAGCCGCCAACAAAGTGTAATCCCCGTGCACGTGTTCGTGCGTGTCCGACACGACACGAGAGGCTCTGAGACTTGGGGAGCCTCGTGTCAGTGTCAGCCCCGACCCACGTGTCAATTTTCTCGTGCCCACGTGGCGTGTCCGCGGCGCTACAGACCCCGAGTAGCAGGGCTTGCAAACTGCCCGTGCACGCGCGCACGCGACATCGTGTTCACGTGTCTGTGGTGACTCGACACGACACAAAAGCCACACAAAGACACAAGAAACACATAAGCGACATCAAACCCTATTTTCCTATTCATTTACTTTCCTAAAAATCACTCGAAATGCCCATTGGGGCATTTCATCAAACACTTGCACCATGACACTGATACGTGTCCAAATAGGACACGAATCGGACTCAAAATCTAGGGTTACCTATTCCTACAGTTAGGTTAGACCTAGGGCTCCCTTGATATGCAATGAAATCAGAATTCTATAGTGTAGAATAAAAGTTACCTATATGTATCAAAATCCTCAAAAAGCTCCAAAGAGAGGTGTTCCTCTTGATAGCCAAACTCCTTCAATTTGCCCAAACTCTAAAATTACTCAATAAAAGCAGCAAGAGGAATAAAATTAGAACCTATTGCAATGAGTTTGGGTGGAAAAGGAATTAAAATAGATTTATAGGATTTAATAAAGTTGGAGACTCACCTTTTTTCAAACTAGCAAATAATTCTAAAGGGAGGCTAACCCTAATTTCTAGGAGGGATTAAATAGAGGGGGAATCCTATGTGGCCAGCCAAGAGCAATTAGGGTTAGGGTTTGGCTACATGGTGTGGGCCTATGGGCTTTTAAGGCTTAAGTCATTAGTCATGACTTATGAAGTCACAAGCCATTCTAGCCTAATCAATTCCTAATCTCATCAAATAAATTCTAATGAGTTAATCATCACTAACTTAGGTCAAGCTAAGGTTACCTAACCTAACCAAGTGGTCATGACCTAGGTTAGCCTCTAGGACAGTCTCCAAAGTCAACACTAGTCAAAGTCTAAAATAGCACCAAATCAAATATACTAAAAATTGCTGAAAATTCCTAATAATATAATTAATACTAACTATCACTAACCATGGTTAGCTAAGACTAGCTATGACTAATCTAGATTAGGTCCAAACCAAGTTAGGCTAATCACAATACATGACAATCAATTAAATAATATTAAAATCACACCATTCTTAATAATACATTAAATTTTAAATAATATATATTAAATTCAATTAAATTCAAAATGACAAAGGTACCCTCAAACTGGAAATGATAAATAAAACACCCTAATCACATGGCTAGGCTCTAGGTTAAGCTGTCTCTAGTGTTACACTATCAAAACAGCAAAATCATAAGTCATGATTTAAAATAGTTTTAAAATAATTTAAAAATTACCAAAAATTATATCATGATTTAAAATATCATTATTAAAAGATTAAAATTACAAAATTTTAAAATTACCCTCATTTGGAAAACTGGATGTTACAATCCTACCCACCTTAGAAAATTTCGTCCTCAAAATTAAGATGATCGTACTCCTTCTCGGTCAAACCCAAATAATCAAGGTCAAAAGAGGACTTATCTACATCACGCAATTGGAAGGATAACATATAGGATTTGGTAAGTGGTATCAGTCTGAGGTCTCATCTAGCCATTCTAGTCATATTAGATCAAGAGCAATCATAAGGTATCAAAACATACAACAATATGGTAGGGTGCCTCAATTATCAAAGACTGGCTAAGATATAGGTCAAGGACTCACCTCCAACTAGGTCTGGTGGCTGGAACTCCCTCCCGAATGTGGAGTCTTGGCTGGGATAAGTGCAGCAGGACAGTCTCGCAGTCTGTGTGCAGCCGACCCACACAACAGGCACACCCCTCTTCTCTTCCTACAGTAGTCCCATACATGTCCAGGCTTCTTACAGAAGGTGCAGGTAGGCACTCTCTCAGCTGGCCTCTGCTGAACAGGAGTCTGAACTGGATAGGCTGGTCTAGGCTGATAGTTTGGGTGCTCACGGGGCTCTGGGTATACACTTCCCCTCGTCCTCTTAGGACTAGGCTCTCCCCCTGAATGTACCAAATCCTACAGCAGTTGGATCCCGCGGCCCTGCTCCTTCAGGATCTCAGCCTGAACTCTCTATGTCTCCAACACATCCTAGAGAAGTCTGGATATCTGAGCTCCATCAGGAAACAAACATGTCGAGGGTATGGTATGGGGTACCGCTCCTCGAGGCAGAGGAGGAGGCGGGGAAGGACTCTTGGTCTCAGATGAGACTGCAGCCCTCTCCTGAATAACAGAGGGTGGAGAGAAACTCACTGGTGAGGATGCTAACACCTCCTCGATGGCGGGAGGTACCACTACCCTTGGGTCAGCCTGAGGGGTCACTACCTCCTGAGCGAGTCCAGGCTGAACATGTAGCATCTAAGGAGGTGCGAGTTGCGAGCTGCGTTGGGCGCTAGTATAGCGGAGGTTGATGCCAAGATTTGCCTCCTTGAAGACTAGCGGGCCCAACTTTTATTATATTCTGAGCGAGTCCATGATGAACATGTAGCATCTAAGGAGGAGGAAGCAGCTTTCACCCGCCGGGCTCTTACCCAGGCCCAGCAACGGCAACAGTTGGACGAGAAGCTTGAGGATGACACTTCTCCTGAGGCCATAGAAAGGATGCGTCAAGAAGCCGAACGCCGGGTCCTGGCGACCGTAGAGACTCGGGCGGCAGACTTGAAGCATCGGATTGAAGAGCGTTCGGCCAACCCCGGGGATGTTTAGGGATTATAATCTCTTCATTTTGTGTAATTTGCAACTCTTGCTGGGGGTGTAATCCTTTATTTTTGAATAAAGAATACAGAGTTTTTGTGGTGTGTTCATTTTTGCTGTCATGAACTTGATGATTTATGTGGACCTATTATCTTTTATGCACCTTAGTTATAGATAACAAGTTCGAAAGAACCGACATGTTTGCTCAGAGGTGATATGGACGTGGCAAATATGGAATTCAAATGATGGAATCTTCCTACTCAGAGGTGTCATGGACGTGGTAGGAATGACTATGGGGGACACACAAAACTTCTCAGAGGTAATATGGACGTAGAAGTTCTACGATCAATGTACGGCAACACAGGGGTTGTCTGTACGGGATGTTTACTCAGAGATAATGTGGACGTGGTAAACATAATGGGTAGCGTAGTCTTATGGAGTGTAAGATTCCGCTTTGTAGGGTGTAGGGGAACAACTCAGAGGTAATGTGGACGTAGTTATCCTTCTACTGGAGAATGCCACGGAACAGCTGGGTTCTGGAAGCGTAAGATTTTATGGAAGGGAATTGTATGTGAGCCTTGATGATTGGGTCCACATACTCCCTTTTTGGGTGAAGATAGAAGTACATTTCTGAAGGATGTTAAGAGTAGTACTTCATTAGGAACTTGCCGTTGATGGGCATCATGAACAAGTCCCCATTGGGTTTGGCGAGGCGGTAAGCACCGTTCGAGTATACCGTCTCTATGATGAAAGGTCCCTTCCACTTGGGCTCGAACTTTCTTGGAGTCTTGTGAGTCAACACCATCGGCCTCCTGACTGCCAGAACCAGGTCGCCTACTTGGAAAATCCTCTGCTTAACCTTTTGTTGAAAGCCTGTGATATACAGGCTTGATAGAGTTCTATGCGTTGTTGAGCTAGGAGACATTTTTCGTCAAGTGCCTCCAATTCCCGCAGATGGCGACGTTGATTGTCTTCCTCTGTTAGTTGATTTGTGATCGCTACACGGAGCGAGGCTATATGGATCATGAGAGACAGTACCGCTTCGCTCCCGTAGACCAGAAAGAATGGTGTGTTGCCTGTCGGGGTCTGTACCGTTGTACGGTAGGCCCAAAGGCATTCGCCGAGCTTTTTTGTCCCAGTCGTGTTTGTTGGATGATACGACCTTTTTGAGTAGCTTGACGATAGTCTTATTGAATGCCTCGGCCAATCCGTTTGCTGCCAGATTGTAGGCGGTTGATGACACATTTTGAATGCGATTTTTGTCACAGAATCTGCTGAAAATATGGCCGATGAACTGGGGACCGTTATCGTGGATAATCCTCCGAGGTACCCCCAAAACGGTAGATGACATGGTGCTTGGTGAAGCTGACCACCCTGGAGCTCTTCATTTCCGCCAGTGGAACTACTTCTGCCCATTTAGAGAAGTAGTCGGTGATGGCTAGGATGAAGCGGTATCCCCTTGATGAAGGAGGGGTAATCGGTCCTACAATGTCCATGCCTCAGGCTTCAAAGGACCAGGAGGCGACCGTAGGATATAGTGGTTCTGACGGTGTATGGATGAAGTCAGCGTGAAGCTGGCACACATGGCACTTTTTAGCATAGTCGACAGCATCGACTACCATGGTTGGCCAGTAGTAGCCCATGTGTCGCTGTCGATCCTGCAACTTAGGGTCAGGTTGATGGGCTCCGCAGGTTTCGTCGTGAGCTTCTCGAAGGGCTTCGGCTTCTTCTTCGTTGGACAAATATCGAAGGAAAAGTCCGTCGTAGGAGCGTCGGTACAACATTTTAGTAGCTGTATCATAATAGAATCGAAGGAAATGCCTCCTGACTGAGACGGCTTCTTTCGGGTCCTCTGGGAGAATTCCATAGACAGCAAAGTCGATGAACGGGAACCTCCAGTCTCGGACATTAACACCAGCACTTGTTGACATGGCATGGGCCATTTGTGAGCATAGGTTATTTTTAGGACAGATCCAAGTCTCGACCAACTACCGTGACGAAGTGTTGAGTCCCGAGGGGTGCTGCCAATGAGGCTGCGAGGCCAGCCAGAGCGTCAGCCTCCAAATTTTGTAAATGAGGTACATGTTCGATGAAGAACTTGGTGAAGGTTGAAATCATGTTCAACGCAACTTTATGGTAAGGAATCAGATCTTCA
The DNA here is from genome assembly GCA_029216955.1 of Iris pallida. Taxonomy (NCBI): domain Eukaryota; kingdom Viridiplantae; phylum Streptophyta; class Magnoliopsida; order Asparagales; family Iridaceae; genus Iris; species Iris pallida. The sequence goes on along the minus strand of JANAVB010043555.1, from coordinate 60,281 downwards.
TGGCGAACTTCGTATTGTCCTCTGACCTGGTTAACGACAAGTTTTGAGTCGGCATAGGCTTCCAGATGATCCAACCCCCAGCTGTTGCGCTAGCTGGAGTCCCATGATGAGCGCATTGTACTCGGTAACATTGTTGGAGCACGGCTTCGAAAGGGATTAGGCACGCTGTATGACCAGCTGATCGGAGAAGACCAGGACTACCCCCACTCCTGCGATGATTTGGCCTTTGGGGCCTGTTCTTGAAGCGCCATCGAAAATATCCGCCAGACAGAGCTTTCTTCGGTGACGTTTGATTCTTGGACCTCATCCGGGATGTCTTCATAGAGTCTTGAGGACTCTGGGATGGGGTGTGCAGTAAAAAGTCGGCCAGAGCCTGACCCTTAACGGCTTTTTGTGGAACGAACACCATGTTGTATGGCGTTAGCAGGATCGCCCATGTAGCTAGCCGAGAGTTTAATGACCCTGGCTTCGCCATGAGAACTCTGAGTGGATTGACTCGGGAGATGACATGAATTGTCTGGCCTGAGACATAATGGCGAGTCTTCTGGATGGCAAATACCAAAGCCAAACACTCTTTTTCAACAGGGTTGTACCGGTGTTCGGCCCCGATCAGTGTTCTACTAAGGTAGTAGATAGCTTACTCATAGCCTGTATCGCTGTTCTGAGCCAGCAGAGCGCCGATGGAATGATCTATGGCACGGACGTAGAGGAGAAAAGGTTTGCCGACGACGGGTGCCACCAGGACTGGCGGGCTTGTCAAGTAAGCCTTGATATCGTTGAAAGCTTTTTGGCATTCCTCTGTCCAGACGTAAGAGACTCCCTTCTTCATGAGTTGGGTGAAGGGTTGACATTTTTCGGAAAGGTTTGCTATAAACCTCCGTATGTATGCTAGACGCCCCTATAGACCTTGAAGTTCTCGGAGGTTCTTTGGAGGGTCCATGTCAAGGATGGCTTTGGTCTTCTCGGGATCAACATGAATGTCTTTTGCCGTGATAATGAAGCCCAAGAACTTTCCGCTAGAAACCCCAAGGAAAGATTTAGCGGGGTTTATCTTGAGTTGATGCGCTCGCATAAGATCGAAGACTGTCTTAAGGTCTTGTAGGTGATCTCCTTTGAGATGACTCTTGACTGTGATGTCATCGACATAGCATTCGACTTTCTTGCGAAGATGCTGATGGAAGATGGTGCTCATAGCTCGTTGGTATGTCGTACCGACGTTCTTCAAGCCGAAGGGCATCACTGTGTAGCAGAAAACCCCTTTCGGAGTCCTGAATGATGTGTGTTTTGCGTCATCGGGGAACATCTTGATCTGATTGTAGCCCGAATACCCGTCCCTGAAAGACATGCGTTAGAAGGCACATGTGTTGTCGATCATCACGTCGGTGATTGGAAGCGGGAATTTGTCCTTCGAGCAAGCAGTGTTGAGATCCCTGAAGTCGATACAGACTCGTATCTTTCCATTCTTCTTGGTGACAGGGATGACGTTGGCTACCCATGTCACGACCCGCTCCCGAAAAACCGGATACGAGTCGGACACGCCCAGCCTTTGTTATAGAATAACAAAGTAAGCTGTACCATTCTAGGGAAACTAACCAGATATCAAGACAAGAAAGAAACACAACATCTATAAAATATATCCCAGAGTAAAGTACAATATCAGAATTTATTACATTCCAGAATGATAGAAAGTCTACTAGTCTCAATACATGGAAATAATAGGGAAACTAAAGAAATCTCTAGGCTTCTGCAGCCTCTAAGTCATGAGCTGCACCAGCTAGCTCTCCTGCATCAATAGGCTCCTCGTCATAGAATGTATCGCATAAAGCCTCCAACTCACCTGCAACATATCCTATTCAGGAGCGGAGCAAAGTATATCCAGAGAAATAAACATGTACATCATGGTATGAATCAAGTAAACATAAATAATGTAAAGTACAGGAAATGAGAACAAGACATGAACTGAATAGGAATACTGAAAGTAAAATAGGGAAACATGGTAAGAGTCCTGAACATGAAATACAACCATGAAATCCTGAAATACAAACTGAATCCTGACATGTGCAATATTTGAAATACATCTAGATTATGATCGGCTTGGGTAGATGCAATGAACCTGAAATGGTACGGCTTTGGCCCCGCATGCACGGTATGGGACCCAAGCTATTCACATGAGTAGTAACAGGGTTTGATCACATATATATAGTATTTCCCCTTCCAGACACAATGATACAAGGAACATGAAACGAGACAATATCGTGATATATCATGTCATCAAGAGATACAAGAATGAATATGAAGACATGAGAAATGAACAAATCAGAGGAGTATACTTGCATGTCTCTGGGTGATCAAGAAAGAGTGGTAAAGCTGGTAATCCTCCTGTATTAAATTATTTTTATAAAGTCAACAATCAAAAGTTGACATTAAAACTAAGAGATCACTAATCATTCTAGTTTCTATAAATACTATTTTACTCTATAGATATGATTGCTTACAAAATCTAGCTTTATGGACTAAAACATTAATCAAAACTTCTTTATCCTACAATACTAGCCCTACTTCCCAGTTCCTTGAGACAATACCTTAGAAATCATTCCTAACTCAAAGTGTCCTGCACTCTGACAATCCACAGTTTATTGGAATGACTATTGGTCTATTGGACAATGATTTCAGTCCTCCCACCAGGACTGATATACATCAGGTTATCCTTAAGACTAGGTTTTGGTTCCTGGACATCTTAGAACTGATTTACAGTCTAACCTACTATATTTTAGACATGGCTTGGCTTCCAGGTTTACTTTGAACCAAGCAACCAACAATATCAACCAACATCCAGTCAACTAACAGTTCAATCTTTGAATCCCATCCTATCAAAACCTAATGTGAACATAGGTACCAATCAGTGCTATCAAAACAGTCCCATTGTTTCAAATATCATCTAATATGGGTTCAGCCATCATTAAACTTACACTCTGTCCAGAATTATCAAATTATACTAACCTGGTTCATCGTTCAGACTTCCAGTCATGCCCTCCAATAATTCTTTGTAGCTAAAAGTGACACTCCTCATAAGAACAACTGATCTTCCTACTGGATACTCAAAATGAGAACTGAAACCAATCTAATTCATTTCAAAGAACAATTTACACAATATGATTAGGACCTTATCCTGGTAAGTGACCTGATACCAAATCTATATTAAGCTAGATATGAACTAAAATATCAAATTCATAATTTGTAATCTCAGGAACACATACACATCTGCCCATACAGTCTACAGTTTACAGAAGCTATTGTCCATAACCACAAATCCCCAGGTCTCAGGAATTATTCCTAACTCGAAAACTCATGGTTCAGTCTTCTGTCACTCAATTACCAGCCTGACATATACTCCTACACAACCTATATGCCAATACCCATTCAAATACAAATTCAATCTCAGTCCTGCATCAAGTCCTATCTGTGTTTTAAATCAAAAGTTCAGGACAATTGGGACCTGCAACATGACTGATCAGTCCTAAGTATCAATCCAGTACCCATCCTATATCATTCCCATGTGAATTTACACATCAAATTCGTGTGAAATCACATATCAGATTCGTGTGAAATCACATATCAGTGTATGTGGAAACATATAAATCTCTCTCATAACAGAGTATATGGATACATATTTCAAACCAAAGTATGTGTATACCTCTACAGGATATCTGAATTTACAAAGGACAATTCAACCTATACTGCATTGATACAGAACACAGTGCTTGCCTAGTTGGTTCCATTCCTATACACTCTGTTCATCCAACAGTTATAAATCTAAAGGAGTTACCTCCAGTGGCTGTCACTAAGTTCAGTAAACTCTTCACAACCAAATGTGTAGTCCAAACCAATTCCCAGGTTCAATATTTCTAGAACAGTGCATTGCTACGCCATTTTACATAAACTCAGCTTCTAAGGATATCTCGAATGGAACCAATCCTAGGTAGTAAATGATCAGATTACAGTCTAAGGAGATGTTGGTGGTTGTGAAGTTCTTAACAACTCAAGATTCAAACACAAAAGTCTACAACTGGAACTCATCATAGGGAATGAACTCCTTTAAAACCAAAATAAGGCAATCGAAATAATTTCCAAAGAAATCTACTCTTTCCTCAGAACATAAAAGCTGCTATCTAATTTAAATCCTGCCAAAATGAATCTGATTGACCCATTCTTCATTTATGAATCCTCTTCAATTCAACAGGGTCCTTAAATAACCACAACAGAGCTAGTGAAGGGATTTACCTGATGTATCACTGGTCTGGAACACTCATTACCACAGTTGACTTGTTCTCTCTATTTAGATTGAAGCCATGATTCCTCTGGGTAGATAAGATCTACAATATTTAAGATCTAAATTATTAGATCTGAACGAATTCTCAGGAAGATCGATCTAATTGACAACTCCACATATTACTGGAAGAACTAATCAGTCGATGATGAATAATACTCAACTGATTTAGGAAGAAATCACCAACAACCGACTGATTCACCCATCCAAGCCAAGAATCTCTGGAGAACAGATCTGGATGAAATCGATCATTCAAAAAAATGTTCAACCGACCAAGGAAAAGTAACCAAATGAAATTTCCTTACCAATGACTCAAGAAATTTAGGAATCGACGGATTGAAGGAATAAGGAGATGAAATTCGATAATCACAGTCTTCTTCTACGAGCAATCCTCCAGTAGAGCTGCTGCCATCGCCATGGTCGCTCAAAAGTTGAGTTCAAGAGGAGAACGAGAGGAAAGGATATGGGAAAATTCTTACAATTGATGGAGAATCACAGATCTACAAGGAGCTACTTATAGAAAGTTATGCGTGAGAGTCACGCTCTCTCCTGCGCGAGAAATCCCAATCCTCCCTGTTGAAACGGTTATAGGAGGAGAAGGATCTGAGGAATTTTGAAAATGGTTTTGAAGTAAACAGCCCTGCTGTTTACTAACAGATGGAAGAAATTGGCCAGTTAACCATGGGCCTGGTAATGGGCCCAATTTAGTAAATAGGTTAATGAGATGAATGGCTTAAGGAAATGCCCAAGTCAAACATTCAAAAAAATGGATTTTAAAAAAATAGGGCTTCCATGAAATGGGCTTGAGTTGGTTAGCCCATTACAACTAGAAATCAGTAAATTGATTTAACCCACATATATTTAAGGTATTTAAAAATTTTAAATTGTTAAATCAAAATAAAGTAAGGCTAAGGAAAATTTTCAAATTTTAGGAAGGTGGAGTTACAAATACCTCCCCCTTAAAAAAAATTCGCCCTCGAAATTCAGAAATGCACCGAAATTGATTTACGAAACACCCCGAATTATTTATTAAAATTTGGAAATTCAAAAATACAAGAATACAATCAGGTAAACAATGTAGGGTAGCGCTCTCGCATCTCATCCTCGCGCTCCCATGTGGACTCTCCCGGAGAGTGGTGTCTCCACATGACGCGAACAAGAGAGATGGTCTGGTTCCGCAGTCGCTTCTCCCTCCGGTCTAGGATCTCTACTGGCTGCTCCTTATAGGTCAATCTCGGGCCCACCTCCAGCTCGGAATAGTCCACCACATGGCTCGGGTCTGGAATGTAATGTCGAAGCTGAGATACGTGAAAGACGCTGTGTACTCCCTCCAAGCTAGCTGGAAGCGCTAGTCGATACGCCACCTCGCCAATCCGTGCTGTCACATCGAAAGGTCCGATGTACCTCGGACTGAGCTTTCTGCCTCTGCCGAACCGAATGACACCTCTGGTCGGTGAGATCTTCAGGAACACCTTATCGCTAGCTGCGAACTCCAAGGGCCGTCTGCTGCTGTCCGCCCAGTGCTTCTGCCGATCCTGCGCAACTCTGAGACGATCCCTGATCAGCCTGATCTTCTCAGCTGAGTCTACAACCATCTCTGGCCCAAGCAAAGCTCTCTCACCAATATCATCCCAAGATAGCGGTGTGCGACATCTTCGTCCATACAGTGCCTCGAACGGGGTCATCTCGATGCTAGCCTGATAACTATTGTTATAGGCAAACTCCACAAGGTGTAAATGGTCCTCCCAAGAACCGCCGAAATCGAGTGCGCAAATCCATAGCATGTCCTCTAACGTCTGAATGGTCCTCTCAGACTGTCCATCCGTCTGTGGATGATAGGTTGTGCTAAACTTCAACTGTGATCCCAAGCTCAGCTGTAGACTCCTCCAGAAGTGTGATGTGAAGCAGCTATCTCAGTCTGAAACGATGCTCACCGGCACCCCGTGAATCCTCACGATCTGACGCATGTAGAGGTCTACAAGCTTCTCGGTCGACAGCCCAACCTTGAACGGAATGAAATGAGCGGACTTTGTCAATCTGTCCATGATCACCCAAATAGCGTCCTTGCCACTGGGAGTACGCGAAAATCCAGAGACAAAGTCCATGGTAATGTGCTCCCACTTCCATTCCGGAATAGGTAAAGGCTGGAGTAGTCCTGCTGGTCTCTGGCACTCCGTCTTGACTTGCTGGCACACAAGGCATCTGGAAACAAATCTGGCAACCTCTCTCTTTATCCCATACCACCAAACATACTCACGCAAATCCTTGTACATCTTGGTAGATCCAGGATGTATAGAATACTGCGACTGGTGGGCCTCCTACATCATCTCTTTCCGCAAGTCCTTGGGCACACATAACTGGTTCCCGTGCCTCAAGGATCCGTCCTCTGCAATGGTGAAGTCATCGAACAGTCCTGCCTCCGTCTGAGCTCTAAGACATTGGAGTCCTATATCAAGAATCTGGCCCTTCTTGATCCTCTCTAACAATCCCGACTATATCTGCATATGCATAATCTGTCCCCCATATCCTGGCAGAACAACCTCAATCCCAAGGCTCTCAAGATCCTCCAAGAGATGCCGGTCCATGGTGAGATACATAGCAATAGGATATCGACTGAGAGCATCTGCAACCACATTCGCCTTCCCAGGGTGGTACTGTAGACTGATGTCAAAGTCCTTCATGAGTTCCAGCCATCTACGCTGCCTCATATTCAGCTCCTTCTGAGTAAAGACATACTTCAGGCTTTTGTGGTCCGTGAAGATGTCTACTCGCTCTCCATACAGATAGTGCTTCCATAGTTTCAAGACAAATATGACTGCTGCAAGCTCCAAGTCATGTGTAGGATAATTTTTCTTATGGGGCCTCAACTGTCTAAAAGCATAAGCTATAACCTTCTTGTTCTGCTCAAGCACACATCCCAAAACCTTTCCTGAAGCATCGCTGTAGATGACAAATCCTCCTGATCCTGACGGCAAAGCTAGAACCGGCGCTGTCGTGAGTCTTCTCTTTAATTCTTCAAATGCTGACTGGCAGGCGTCGCTCCAGATGAACTCCTCATCCTTCCATGTAAGCTTCTTCATGGGCTCTGCTATCCTGGCGAAGTCCTTCACGAACTTCCTGTAGTATCCTGCTAGCTCCAGGAAATTACGAATCTCAGCTACTGATGTGGGAGGTGCCCAAGCTTCCACTGCTTCAATCTTCTTGGGATCTACTGAAATCCCTTCTCTTGTCACCACATGCCTTAAAAACTCCATCCGGTCCAAGAAAAACTCACATTTCGAGAGTTTTCTGTACAGCTTCTCCTTCTGCAGTATCTCTAGCACAATCCGCAGGTGCTCCACATGCTCCTCCTCCGTCTTCGAATAAATCAGAATGTCGTCAATGAAGACTATGACAAACTTGTCCAGATACTTGTGAAAAACTTTATTCATCAAGTTCATAAAAACTGCGAGGGCATTGGTGAGTCCGAACGGCATCACCAAGAACTCATACTGGCCGTATCGAGTGTTGAAGGCTGTCTTCGGAATATCCTGCTCCCGAACCTTCATCTGGTGATACCCCGACCGAAGATCAATCTTAGAAAAGACCTTTGCTCCACTAAGCTGGTCAAACAGCTCATCAATCCGCGGGAAAGGGTATCTATTCTTGATGGTGATGTTGTTGAGTGTACGGTAGTCAATGCACATCCTCACCATCCCATCCTTCTTGGGCACAAAAAGTACCGGTGCTCCCCAGGGTGAAGCACTGGACCGAATGAAACCCTTGCCCTCAAGCTCATCAATTTGGGCCTTCAACTCTGCAGCTTCCTTCGGGTTGATCTTGTAACAATGCTGGGACTTCGACGCTGATCCGGGCACTAGGTCGATGCTGAACTCTACGTCTCGATCTGGCGGCAATCCTGCCAATTCCTCGGGGAAGACGTCAAGATACTCTGCAATCAGCGGATGCGGCAACTCCTGGTCTTCTGCAACTACTCCGAAGTAGACGCCCTCTGGCCTCTCTGCAACTCGTCTGCTGATCTCGAACTGTGGAAGTCCTGGCGGGCTGAAAGACACCTTCCCCTCATGGCAGTCTATTACGGTAAACTGCTCGCTCATCCAGTCGATGCCGAGGACTACGTCGAATTCGGGCAATGGCATCACCAGAAGTCGATGTAGCTCCCCTTTCCGAAATTTTTTGAAATATTTTACTATTATTTATTTTATCTAAATGGTGATTTTTAGAGTTTATAAATAATTAATTATTGGCTAATTGATTTTTATTATTATTTTGTTGAGGTTATATAATATTAATATTATTATTGGGGTTGTTGAGAATAAATATATGCGTGTGTGTGTATATATATAAATACATATAATACAAATATGTATTGGCAATTTGTTTTAATGGTTTATTATTTATTTTCATAAATAATTAGTATTTATTATATAAAGGTATATTAAAGGTATAGGTATATTAAAGGTATATAAATGTATATCAAAAGAGTGTATTTATTGTATATACAAATATATTATGTATCTGTGTGCAAGAGTATTTATATATATATATATATATATATATATATATATATATATATATATATATATATATATATATATATATAAAATATATATATATATATATATATATATATATATATATATATATATATATATATATACTAAATAAAAAAAAATATATATATATATATACTAAATAAAATAGAAATAAAGAAATAAAAAGAAACTACTAGAAAAGAGAGTAAGCAGTAGTAACTTGGGCCCAACATCCCCACAACCAACAGTATGCGATTAGCCTACCATGGGACTAATCCCAACCCGAGCAAGCAATACTCGACCAAACCGAGCTCAGACCCGAGCGTAGCTCCCACCCCTGTTCCGTTTCTCAGCAATATATACACGTATCGAAACTCCATAAACCCTAACGCCGCAACCAACGCGCCACCCCCCACGAACCGGACGGCCACCCCAGCGCCCGCAGCACCGCCGCGCACGGCCAGGGAGCCCCGCGCGCGCACACGCGTGCGAAACACAGAACAACAGCACAGCGAAGGGGACGACTTCGTCGCGAGATATCTTCGCGCACGGTCAACCGTTTCTTGATCCACTTTTTCAGGTATGAACCCCATATATACACCTTCAAACCCATTAGATAAGTTGGAATAGAAACGAGTAGGAATCGACCTAAAAATCGACGTGAAAGTCGACGAAAATCTATTCGTAAAACAGAGCGTAGGACAGTCCAAATGGCCATGTTCAGAGACCGATTACGATCGATCTAACACCATATTAGGATTTCTAATTGAACAATTATTTAGACAACATGTAGGAAAACAAAACCCTTCAGATAGATTAATTTTTCGTTCACAGTGTAATGAGTAATTTGATTACAAAGTTACAGAAAAACCTGTTTTCGAAAACATAGAAAATCACTCCACACGACTTGAATCACGCCAATCCGGACGACGTGGTCGCGTACCGAAAGGATCGAAAGCTGCGTAACAACTTTTTGGTCGTGTGGGCTTTGACGGAATTCAAATTGGTCGCGTGTGCGCGACGAATTTGATGCGTATCCGTCGAAATTTACCGTATCGTGCACTTTGCAAATTTCTCAATTACTTTTTGCACGCTTATCAGATCGAGACGAAAATTGCGCCAACAGGACCGTATTATTTTTTTGGTGTCCAATTCTGAGACAGTTGAATCCGATGTTATTTTGCGGGCCCCACGGTCCCACTCAACGGGTAATTTTGTGCACGGCCCGCCGGAATCCAACTCTGGACATACAGTTGGGTTCGTATCGAAAAACTGGATTCGTAGACATATAGTTTGATGACTTTAGAGACCGTTGACTCTGGCACGCTTTTCGGTGTAAAACGGGTCCAACGGCGGACATCGTTTTTGCTCGAAATTACCGTTTTGCCCCTGTGTCCAGAATTGGACTTAAGGATAGGCAATCCTAGCTAATTTGACTATTCTAAGAACGTTGGTACTGTTTATTTTAGCATCCGGAGACTTCTACATGTGTTGACTGATTGTGGCTTATCGAGTGGTATGGTATTATTGGTTTCTCCAGCTAAGGACCTCAGGCAAGTGCACTTTCTGATTGCTTTCCGATTCATAGTAGTTTTTTCATTTCATGTCTATACATATATCTTGCTGCTTGTTGACACGCTCGTCACACGGAGTAGTCGGGAGGGGAAATATCTTAGTAAACATGTGGACTACCCAGAACTATCCCAGTGTCTCTCGTGAATGCTAGCCGCTGCGCACGACACGTGCAGTGTGCCTGATTTACCCCCTAGCCGTCCACATGTCGAAACAGATATTTCATACCACCTAGATAGATAGATTTCTTTTATTAGTTTTTCCTTGTTTATTTTTCTATCGTGCTACTTCATCAGTTTTCTTTCCAGTTTATATATCTCATATGCTATTTTCATGTCTTGTTAATTCTATTGTGTTTTGCATTGCCGTCGGTTTGTGTACTTGTTCTATTTCTGACTGGAAACCAACATTTTTAGGTTTAGCCGTGATCACTGTTAGCATTGGGAAGGCTTAGGTATGCTGAAGTCAACCTAGAAATAGAAAACAGTTGTACCATTTCCATTAATTGTAAAATCTTGTATTTTCTTTAATTTTAAATGTTGTAAATATTGTAATAAATTTAGAATTGTGAATGAGCAGCAAATGTTATCTCTTGAGCATTTATTTCTTGCGGGCTTGACAGCGTTCTACCGCCGACTCTGCGGCGTAGGCTAGCTTGGACACGTCTCGTATCCGAAAAAGCGGGTGCGGGTCGTGACAAGTTTTTGTGGTGGCCCATGCAGGTCAGTTTTTGCAAAAGATTGCGAACTCGTGATGGTACGTTAGTCGTACTATTGCGAGCCTGCGACCAGGAAATGCTCATTCACAAAATAGGATTAAAATAATTTAGGAGAATAACTAGGACTAGGAGTCCCTTGTTTAAATTAACCGTGGGGTAGTTAAGATTGACTGTTAGGCCATATAATTTGGATACAAAGTTGTTAAATTTAGATTGCTTGCCAGATCTTTATAGGCACATTATTTCTTTTGATATGACAATGTGATACAATGTGGATATACTATTTGTTTGATTAGTTAGGCTTACCTAGAATTAAGGCTTTGATCTTGATAAACTGTTTAATTTTCTTTTGCTTCATTAGATATAAATCTTATATCCTAAGTTAGAATTGCTCAGTTTTAAATTTCATTTTGCTGTAAGAAATTGGTTTGTAATTTCTGATCCTGATATTCATATACGAATCTCAAGTCAGATTGGATTCACAGTCCTCCCCTCAACCATTTGATATATATATAGGAAATAAATGTTAGAATGTTCTTATTTTCCTTATCGTCGGTTATTTTCCCCTCGGTCAACCTTTTACTTTAAGGATGGAGACTTATAGGCAGAGGTTGCACTTTCTATCATAGCCAATTAGTTTGAACTCTAGCAGCTCCTTGAAGTCCTTAGGAATATGGTTAGAGTAATTAAATGACCGTGATGACTAGACAGCAACGCACTGTCGCCAATTGTTTGAGAATGGATGGTACGGGTTCACTGCAGCCAGCTGCGCACTGGCGAGGCACAACCCACAGAATTGAAATCATCCCGAAGAATCATAGTCTATGGAACATTGCTAAAACTATATCCTCGTTGACCTCTTTAGATCTTAGATACCCTTGTGTCAATATAGGGTAGAGCACCTGATAGCTTATCACACCTGAATCACGAAACCAAGGGTTTGCCGTAGCCAGAGTATACGGGCAAGGCGTAATTCTCGGTGAAATTATTTCAGATGTGATTACAAGTTTAGGATATTATAGAGAATAGAGACTGTCCTGTATGACCCTAAAATCCAAAACCAATACTGGTGAAAAGTCCTGTAAGCTGGGTAGCATGTCTCCCAACCTAGCGTTATGTGGTCCTTGTGACCCATTGACGAGGTAATTGACCGACACTAATAGGTTTACTGAAAACATAGAATTCAGAAGTCCATAACCCATTAGTCAACCAAGGCCTTTGGATAGAAGATAATAGGTTGACTGTATAAGCAATAACATCGGGTAAGGTTTTAATTTCTCACAAAATTCGAACTACTTATTCCTCCTTTCAAAAATCTCGCATATTTATGATTTGACTCTCTTGACCAATACTGCTATTACAGCCTAGTTTTGCAAGCTTACTCTTTTATCGAGCTTGATTCTAGACATATGTTTAATGGGGACGCCCGCTAACATATTGTCTAATCAGAATCATTGTATTACAGTCTGATCAACCATGATACATTTGGTTCGCTCTTCATTCAATTACCCTACGTGGATTGAGATATAGAGGTATCCAGGATCTCACCCGCGACTGTATTACCAATTCCTTTGAATTATACATCTGCCCTTGAATCACGCAATTGTATTCGATGACATCTTTCTTGAACTCCTTATTGCTTTTGTCTTTCACTACTTGGAAAGACGAACGCTCGTACTTGATATATAGAAAAGTATCCCCATGACTATAATAGTTGTATACGCCAGTGTAGCTACCATCGGCCATCCCTGTGACGGAAACCTTGCCTTGAGTTACTCGTCCTCCCTTCGACCCTAAAACCTACTATCTTGATCTCCTAAACATTGGAACCCTTTTAATCTCATTATTCCTAAAACCATGTCCTAGTTTCTAAGATGGGTAGACGGGTAGCCTTCTAAAACTTTTAGGATATACCAGGACTACCGAGTGATTAGAATAATTTTCATTAGAATGATTATTAGTGCCTTTGGACTCCCACTTTTCACTTAGATCATTTTGTGTCCCCGACCGTGTCATTAATATTCAGAGAACGAGACCGGCTGTTATCTTCCAATAAATTTTATATGCAAGATCTAGACGAGTCCACCTTCATCTAGGTATATCATGTCCCACTCAAACCCGTCCCCTTGTACTCTATTTTTATGGTACGACTTTCAGGACAAAAGCAATAGCTAAAACCCTTACCATAGTACCGATATACTTCCCAACTTCCACTAGAGCCTCAACCTTGACTCGATTCTTTCGACCCAATATATGGTTGTGATCAACTCGAAGTCCACTACACGCCTGCCACTAAGGTACCACCCAATTGAGGCCTCATGTGCTACTTAAACACAAAAGTCACCGAGAGCGCATTTTGGGCTTTAAGGACCTAGCTAACCAACCCGACGGGCAACTAGCTCAACCCTTGGATAGAAACCTAATCTAGGATACCCTAATCTAGTAGGAAGAGTTTCATTATTGGGATCTTGTTCAGTCAATATAGATTAAAATCCAAGGTTCATCCAACCAACGGGTGATGTCTAGATAGAGAACCCATTAAGATCACAATCTTGATTTTCAAATTCCGTTCCGTTATGAAATCTTGTTCAGATAAAATTTTGAAAACGGAATTTATGTGTTGCATGGATTGTAAGCCCTCTAGGAAACAAGGAGTTCTTCAATTTAGCAAGTAACTAGACTAGAGTAGCCACTACACCAAAACAGTCATTTCCCAACGACTATAAGCGTTAGGAAAATTATTCCTAACGGTTTATTACCGTTAGAAGTACGGTGTTGGGAATTTTTTACTAACGGTAATAACCGTTAGTAAATTTCGTTTACTAACGGTAAAAAACTGTTGGCAATTTTCGTTTACTAACGGTAGAAAACCGTTAGTAAATTTAGTTTACCAACGGTGAAAAACCGTTGGTACATTTAGTTTGCTAACGGTGAGTACCCGTTGGGACATTAAAATTTCTTACGGATAATAACTGTTGGAAAACGAATAGTTCTAACGGTAAAAAACCGTTGGTAAATTCACTTTCCTAATGGTAGCAAACCGTTGGAATAATAAATTTAGTAATAACTATAAACGTTGGTATAATAATGCCATAACCTGTACTTGAAGTTCCAGATTACCAACATTAATATTATATATCATCAAATATGTAAACATTTCAATAGAGTTCAACCATATTCTAAATAATGCCATAATATGTAAGTAAACATTTCAATAGAGTTCAACCATATTCAAAATAATGTCATATATTATAACCTGTAAGTAAACATTCCAGATTACCAACCATATTCAACCATATTATAGATCATCAAATTGTAATGCCATAACCTTTAAGTAAACATTCAAGATTACCAACAATATTCTAAATAACATAAAGTTCAATAGAGTTGTTACCGTAAGTGTCAAAAGTAAAAAAAATTACATATATCGCACGCGATACTTTGGCCAAATCACAAAACCTCCGTCAGCTATATCACAAAGTTTGTAATTGCCATTCTGTGGACCATCAAAAATTAGTGCATCCGGATCTATTACCTCTGTCACCCAAACAACCACCTCTACATCTTGTAGCACCTCCCTATGATGACAAATGGCGCGTATTGCAAGATATCCCTTCGCCACCTCCTCCTTCAAATTTTGTGAAAGTAAGATCACATTTTTCTTTCCTTTGGAAGATGATCCAACGTTGTTGTTTGGGACGACGGGGCTAGCGACATTGTTATCATGGGTATTGGGACCAACTGGAGTCTTCTCTGTGTTGGAGGCAACTTCAGTCCTTGGTGTTCCATTGCCTTCAAATTGATTTGGTTGCACATTCATATTTTGTTGCATACTCAGAAATGCAGAAGCCATCGAATTAATCTTGGCCATAGCGTCATTCATTTGGTTTTGTAATTCCATTTTCCACGTACGAAGGTCTTCAATGTCTCTTTGACCGGTTATTGCTTTTGTAGCTTGTATCATTTTCACTTGCTTTGCAGAAGAGGTAGAGCTGATTGCACGGCAATAACTCTTCTTTTTCTCTGACCCATAAACTTCAGCAATAGGATCACTTTCAAAGTCTTCTAAGCTTGTGATACCATCGGTACCATTAAGACTTGCTTGTAATTTTTGCCTCTCTTCTGCCGCTTCAATTTGAGCCTGTATTTCCATGATAACAAACTAAAATTCAGTCCAAATTATCTAATACAAGCTAAACAACATGAATGGCATCCAGTTCATATTGGCAGAAAATTATCTAATACAAGCTAAAATTCATAAACATTTATTTCCACCCATAACACTTTATATATTATACATATATAATAACATATCAAACAACAGCAATAGGCTCAGTATTGCAGTGATACATTTGAGTGTCAGTCAACTATCTATTCAGTCAACTATCTATTCATACGACACTGCACCTGTGTTGCAGTGATACATTTGAATACACTATCTATTCAGTCGACATATATAATGACATTATCAAACAACAGCAATAGGCTCAGTGTTGCAGTGATACATTTGAGTGTCAGTCAACTATCTATTCAAACAACAGCTCACCAACACCCAAAACATGAATATTGCACGAAAACATGATTGAAGAGAGTACCATCATACTAACAAATAAAGCACAGGATTATAACAAAATCTGCAACTCCTAAGCTAACAATAGCACGAGCGCTTCAGTTATTAGCAGATTGCTCAAAGCTACCCAATAAATCTCCAGCCTGGTAGTCAACAAGAGAAAAAGAAAAGATAAACTACCTCTAAAAATATGCCAATGGAGTGCGCTAGCAATATTTAAAGCTAGCACAACCTGTCTGACAAATGACAACATAACATATGAGACCTACTTGAATTTGGATAAGGAAGAACATAGATCTTTTTTTTTCCTTCTGGAAAAGTGTGTGAGAATACTATTTTTAATCAATTAGCATGTTATGAATTAGGATAATTATGCAAGTGGGTATCAGTAAATAATTAGGTAAAGTACAGTAACAGATATAGTTTTCTCATCTAACTAAGGTTCACAAGGAGACTTATAAATATATGATAACCCTGAGAATTATGGTGAGAGTAGGATAAACTCTCCATTTTAATCATCATAAATATCATATAGGCATTTTCCCATCAGAGTTCAGCCATGGATCACTGAACCATGTACTATTGAGAAGTCTCAAAAGAACTAACTTTTTACAACTAGCAGTCAATCTATTATGAGATGGTGTCAAATTTGCAGTCAAGGAAACAATAGACGAGAGGGATTCATGTTTATAGCAGAGAAAATGATGAAGCCTAGATAACTTCAAAGGCCACTTACTGGGCACATAGACCAACCTTTTTTACTCATGTAGTTTCAGATCAAGATAGCAAGAAGCAAGTCCAGCCTGGTAGTCAACAAGAGAAAAAGAAAAGATAAACAAAAGAAAGCTACTACACAAACATGCTTCTCCCATACTAAAAATATGATGGAAATTGAGATGTTCAGTCAGAAAACGTATAGGCCAGGCAAATTGAGTATAAATGACTACCACCAGCGATATAAAAGAAAGCTACTACACAAACATGCTTCTCCCATACTAAAAATATGATGGAAATTGAGATGTTCAGTCAGAAAACGTATAGGCCAGGCAAATTGAGTATAAATGACTACCACCAGGATTTAACTTCATGATCACTCCACAGATTTGAGATGTTCAGTCAACTATCTATTCATTTCAGATATCCATGTCCACGAGGTTATACTAGATTTACCTGGTGCAACAATCAGTCTGGATTAAGCAGGACTTGGGAAAGACTGGACCGTGTTCTCTGCACTCCAGATTGGCTAAGCCTCTTTCTAAGTACTATGATCTATCACTTGGCCAGAACTGCGTCGGATCACTGTCCTATGGTCCTGAACACTGAACCACAGTGTGCAGGGATGGTGAACCACAGTGTGCAGGGATGCAAATGAGTTTATGAAGGATTGCAGTACTTCATTGCAGTAATGCAAAGTTCAGGTGTGCAAGCAATGAAGGTTAATGCAGTAGATGAATGTAATTTAGGACTAATATCAGTATAGTGCAACTAAGGGAGCAGGGCAACATGTATAAATACTAGGATATGAATGGTTTCTAAATTGTGAATGGTTCAGCACCTAGATCAAAAAGGACTTGAAATTACCAAATAAATCCCTATTTTATAGTACTTACATATTTTTCGGCTGCACATGGAAGCACCTCCCCAGTTTTTCTTTTTGTGTGTGCCCTTTTCCAAGCCGCTACTCGCGAAAGCTTTTCTGTTGGATTTTCCTTTGCCTACATGCAAAATCATGATTAATGACATATAATGTACTAATTACTTAATTATTAAAAATGAAAAAAACTACATACCATTTCTTCATACACTCTACTATAAGGTTTTCGTCCCAAAGTGTGACTGATAGGATTTTTGGCCCTATTTTCAGCATTCTTCTTACATTGCTCCTTCTTTTTATCACTATACTCGATGTCTACAAACTTCTCCCACCATATTTTATCAACATCATTAAGACGGTTATCAAGGGCAATACGTTTGGGTATAGGTTGTCCATTAATTTTAAGATATTTCGCGCGCATGGTGGACTTCACTGTTCTAAAATACTGCGGAAATTTTTTTTCCAATATAGTTCGAGCAACCTTGGGGCTGACGTTCATCTCAAACTCTTTCTGTCACAACGACACAACAACATTACATAATTAGAGTCCAAAATATAAAAACAAATTCAAATGTATATAATCAAATTGAAAATGTAAAGTACCAAGAGCTCATTCCATAGATTATCCTTGTAGAAGTCATCTACTTGCCTCCAATCTTCATACCCAATTGGGATTTGAACACGAATTAGGGCACCACAACGAGAAGTCCATTTGGCTGCATCTCTACCCTTAGCACCCTCTAAATCAACAACTATTGAGTATTTTTTTCCATTTGGTGGGGGTGGAGCATCCGGCTCTTGTGTGTTTTTTGTACCTACCGATGCACTTGAACTAGGATGGGATGACATTCCGTAATAAACCTGCATACAATAGAATATTTTGACATAATATAGAGGGGATTAACAAACTGTTGCAAATTATGACTTATTAGCATGAATTTCAACTAAAGTGTACTTTTCAAGAAGAGAACCTTAACTTACTAAGCCGACAAGAAGAAAATTATGACTTAGCATGAATTTCAATACAATCATTCATCAGCATGCTTGTTCTACAGTACATATAAATATTTGTAGATTCCCTGTTAGTTTCCAAGCCAAGTTTGAATATATCTAGTTAAGCTCAAAAGCCTCAAATCAAGATCAAGTCGTTTACAGCCCTGCTTTGTCATTTACAGCCCTGCTTCTAATATGCATCATCAAATTATTTCTAAGTGAGTCAGAGTTGCAGGGGTTGTCACTACCCTCTCTGTCTATATATATGAATAATAGGTTAACAATGGCCCTAATAAGTATAAAAAGAAGGAAAGGTGGAACAGTATAATTGTTTCTTGAAGATGGACTTGTACCCTCTGATTCTTTTTCTAAAGAGATGGAAAAAAACAAAATGCGACAAGGGATTTCAGTTGCTTCCATTTATGATGGAGCTGGTATCAAAGTGCAATCTCTCTCACTGGAATCTCTTTTGTCAAACAGATCTGTGCCATCAGCACCATTTTGGTAAGGAAAGTATTTGATTCCAAATCATCATTATGATATGATTCGGAGAAAAAATAGAACATAGCTAGTAGAAAAAATAGAAGATATAACAAGAGAGGAATTATGATATAACAAGAGAGAAATTATGATATGCTTCATATTTACAGAAAATAGTTGCCATCAAATAAGAACACAATGCAGTATTACAAAGGCACATCTACCTGTATATGAGAAAGTCGATCGATACAGTACCAATTCTCCAAGCATCAATCAATCTATCCAAGCAAAACTCATTAAAGATGAATTCACAAGTTAGGAGGAATGAAGCCTGGTCCGAAATCATCAGCTCGAAGATGTGGAAAAAAAAAGGAGTATAGTGTTCTGCTTCTTCGTGTGAACGATTTCGGACCAGACAACATTCTCCTCAACTGTCATGAAAGAGAGGGAAGGAGAGAGTGTACGAGACGTCGACCAGAGTAGAGATGCTGCAGACTTATGGTGAAGTTAGGAGTACAAAGAAGAGGTTGAGAAGTACATATAAGAGTTAAACTATATAGTTTAAGGAGGGAAAATACTGTAAACTTTTTTTTTTCAATTTCATGAATGATGATAGATAAGCTAATCAATCCATCTTAAGCCCTTATGATTAGTTGTCACATTAAGGTCAACCTAATAGACCTTTTGGCATATTAATTAACAATGACAACACTTGGTACATATATGAGTTCAGTGTTAAGAGGAGTTGGATTTGATTATACTATTCTAAACGTGTGCGGAGCATTACATTGAATATATTCTTGTTGCGAAAGGTGACTATAAACAAAATTTGAAAATCATTGGTGACTATAAACAACAGTTCCTCCGAACTTGGTGTGAGCAGGGCGTGTCCAAACTGCACAGGAAGCTGAAGAAGTAATATAATATTAATTGGGGTATGAGAGGTTAAGTTGTATTTCTCTGCTTTCAAATATTTAAAATTTCAATGACAAAATACACGTACTTAAAAATACCAAAACATATACACTTTGTTTAGAATAACTTAGTACGGTATGTGTCATATGCAGTCCATAAAACCTCTCAAGTCTCAGTACTACCATGTATGTATGATCCTTCTTAGCTCAGATAACTTGTTGAAAGCTACCGAAGTTTGGTAATAGTTCTTTTAGGGCCACAATAAGTTTTAGCATGAAGGAATTTATTCTTGGGTGAAAGTTCATAACGCTCAGCTGGATGTTGTTGTGAGAATAGCCATTTAACATTATGGTAGGAAAGCATATCCATGTTGTAACAATTTCAGTACCAGGAAGGAAATCTATAAATAGGATTACATCATATGGCCCCTATCCCTAGGAGAAAAAGTCCTTCATCTTGCTAGAACCTCTTTGTCTAGACAACAATGTTGTCAAAGTTTCTTTGACTTCATTAGATAATGAAGTTTATCATTGGTTTGATAATGAACAAGTATTTAATCATGTTCATTTTAGTTTTTAATCAGTTGATGCATACGTGGAGATTTATGAACAAGTATTAAAATTGGCTTTGTCATTTGTCAGCTACATGCATACATGGAGATTTATCATAAATATGTAGGGTTGAAGTATGGTGGATAAATGTTCATGGTTTAAAGTGCCGGCCGATACCGATCCGATACGGCTGATACCGATACGGTTTGGCATGTCCCAATCCGATACCGACCGATACCCGATACTATCTTAATAATATCCCATGATAATGGTATCAGTATGAGTAATTTTCTTGCTCGATCATTGGCATCTAAGCCATATCCATGATAATGGTATCAGTATCGAGTTTGATTAAAACATTGAGAAAGGTCTAAGAAAGAGTAGACTAGGTGTTACTACAGGTTATAAGCTTGACTAATCCTCTACGAGTTATTGTCCAAGTACTAGATGAACTATGAGCATATGAACATAAGAACCCTGCCATAAAACATAGAAGGCCTTTCAGGCCAAGGTGACACTTTTCTGGACAAATTCAAAAATTCATGCAACCAAGGATGAAAATTCCTTGTGTACATGTCTAACTCCCCCTCATGCCCTTGTGCCCTATCTCATTAGACTGATGTAAAGAAACTCAAGACTGATACATTATTCTCTCCTCTAACTTACCCCCCCCCCTTAAAAAATGAAAGTCTTTCCTGTAGAAATGGGATCTCATTTACATGTAATCAAGTGTATACTTGCTAACCACCTGTACCTATAGGACTGAACCACCTGTACCTATAGTATACTTGCTAACCACCTGTACCTATAGGACTGAACCATGTAACAGTTAGGGAGGGGGGCAGGGGATTGGCAGAGGACAGAGGAATACCATTTTAACCTTATCATTGTCTTTATTTTCTTATATACATCATGGAGCTATCCAAAACAATCCAGTGTACAAGTCACCTTAGTTAAACTCAAACTATTCAATTTTCAATCATCTCATTTTCTTAATCTGTCGGCTATTTGACCTTCCATCAACAAGCAACACGTCTAGGGAAATTTCGATTTATGTTCTCCCTGTCATCCTCATTATACATCAAGCCTGGATGCTTTTCCACCTCTCTTCAGTTCCTTCTATGGGAATTTTTTTTTTTAAAAGAAAACACTGATAGTAGAAGAACTATTAAACTAGGCACATCATTCATGAGAAGAATGAGTGTGCAGATTTTATAAGTTGAAGTTACAAATTTAAGCACACGAGTACAGAACCAAGGAGCAACCCTCCAAATCCCTGTAAAGTAGGAAGAGGTTGGCAGAATAGGTGATATGATAAAAATTTGCTACATTTATCTCTAACATTTGTGCCATTTGTGACTCTGTTAAGATACATCATGTCCTTCACTTTGTAGTCTCAAGAAAAAGATCTTTCACTTTGGACTTGTGAGTGCAATATATTTGCTGTCTTTTAATTTCAAGTGCCTTTCTAAAATTGTTTTACAGTTAACCTCAGGTGATGTGGTTATAAAATGAAAATGGTATTGCCGCTATTGGCTTCCCAAGGTATTCTTGATTACAAATTGATGTATGGTTTAGTTGTTAGTACAAAATTATATAAATCCTTTAGAAATCAAAACACTAAACATGATGATGTTATTCATGAGAATGTTCTTCTGATTCACTGTAATATTATTACTTGCAGAAGCTATTTACAAATGGAACTATCATGTTACTATCATGTTGTCCCAAGGAATTTCTAGAGGAGTTCTCAGAGCCCTTCAGGAAATGGACACATCTCGATGAACATAAATTGCATTTGACAACAATTAAGTTTCAAACATGAAAATATACTGAGAAATATCAAGTGTTAACTTGCCTGGTGAATAGAGGGCGAGACGGGAACAAGGTGTTGAGGCTTCCGAGCAACGAAAACACCACTTCACACAGAAAAAAAAAAACTAGTCAGAAGCGATCCTCTGCTAAATCCCAGGGAACCACGTAATGTAATGGCTCCCCATGAGAATTCAAGGAAGAGGACCACACACAATGGTAAGTAAATGCATTCCAAAGTCTCACATGTTTCTTGCTATCTTGATATAGTGCCTTAAAGTGGTTAGTGACTCACCAACTAACTTCTCACAACCATCATCAGATAATCCACAGCAACTGAGATTCAAATATAGCAGAGAAATATATGTATATATGCTTCAAATTCAGACAAGCAATCAGTAAAAGTTTGGCACATATGCTTCAGATGACCATCACTAGTTGATTGTCACAATCATCAATACCATTGTTTCAAATTCCAAAACAAAAAGGATATTACAAGCCATTGTTCTCAGAATGATACAATCATCAATACCATTGTGTTCTAAATTTAAATCTATTTGGGTTCAATACATTTTAATAGTGGTGCCAAGTTAGGTTGCTCTTTCAAAATGGATTTGAAGCTTGTTGGTATGTTGTAATCATCAATACCATCAGTCATACGCTTTGGAGAACATCGAACTATAGACCAATCGGGATTTTGCGGATCTTTTATATAAAAAACTTGACTAGCTTCGGATGCAAGAATGGCCGGCTCATCATAATCCCCATCAGCACTCTTGAACTTCTTCAAATTCACAAGCAACAAGTTAGACTCTGGACAAATCTTACAACCATTGGTCTTGTCCGCGATATTCACCCAATCACAATAGAACACTACATGTTGAAATTCATAATAATCAACCTCTATAATCTCTTTGATAATACCATACCAAGTAATGTCATCATCCATAGGGTTCATATCTTTTGCACTTGCGACAAATGTAGTGATTGCATCTATGCAAACACCGCTGTCTTGTGTCAAAAGTTTATCATCATAGTGTTGGGGAGAGAATACATAACCATTCACCCGATATTTCATATGAGTTTTGGCTTCCCATTTTGGCCCACTAACATACCACCACAACAATGAGTCCATGCATTTTTCTTCCAGCAGCTGTTAATACAAGTCACTTAAATACATTAATCAAAACTACAAAATATAATTAAAACTTTATTGAATTAAATGTTACACACCTTTTTGTGTAACCAATCAATAAATTCATATTGTACTACCACTTCTGTCTTAGTGATAGCTCTTCTTTTACCACGAGGACCATCTTCCAAGGATGAGCGATACATACTACAAATTCAAAAACCATATTATATAAACAGAAAATTACACATTATGTAGTTTAAAAATATAAAAGAATATCACACCTGTAATATTTATCTCGTTTTGGTATATTTATACTAAAGAGTACCCATCTCCGAATTTGTATACGTTGTACACCAGATAACTTGATAGTTTTACCCTCAAGAATGGAGCGTTCATACATATCATCACCATTCTCATCTAAGAAGAGTGCTTGACTAGAACTATGATTTCCATCACGCGGATTTGGCATATACTCCATAGCATATCTAACAGATTCTGAAATAAGATATGCCTCAGAAATAGACCCTTCCACATAACGTTTGTTGCTTGGTATGTTTTTGCACTCCTTCATAGCCCTTATATCAACAAAAAACATTGACTTGTTAAAAAAATTATAGTTCTAATAAATAAACAAAGAAACAATAATATATAAGATGAATGTATCACCTTTCAAATGGATACATCCATATATATCTCGTAGGTCCGCAGAGAAGAGCTTGGTCAGCTAGGTGCACCATTAGGTGGATACTTATATCGAAGAAGTGAGATGAAAAATAATGTGCCAATACACATAATGCCTCGGCAATCATATCTTTGGAAGCTTGGACATGCTCTCGAACTAAGACCTTCGAGCACAATATGTTAAAGTACAAGCTTACTTGCAATATAGCTCGTTTCAACTCACGAAACTTTGGATATGCATGTTGAACCATAACTGGAAGCAAATATTGGATAATGACATGATAGTCATATGACTTCTTAATATGCAAACTGGGGGGTTGAATACTTACAAGGCTGCCCAAATTAGTTGCAAGGCAAGACGGAAGCTTTACGTCTTTTAATACTTGACAAAATTGCATCTTCTGAGCCTTATCCAGTGCATACTTAGAAGATTGTTTTCCCTTGTCAAACATCAAGTTAATAAGATGTTCAGCCACATTCTTTTCAGTGTGCATCACATCAATGGTATGTCGTACTTTATGACTACTCCAATACTCTAAATAAAAAAGAATCGACTTTTTATACCACGCTGGTCTTCCTTCTTCGTTATCATCATATGCAGTACAATCTTCACTACCATCTACCTCAACTGCCATTCGCTTCTTGCAAGTAGCTTTCACTAATTTACCTGGTACATATTTGATACGATCAAGCCTCTCTAAAAGGAACGATCCTGTCAATCGTGTGGGAGGTTCCTTGTGCTCTACATCCTTATACCATCCGTGTTTTACTTCCCTGTATGGGTGACCATCCTTCAAAAATCTCATGTACTTTGTAAAAACATTCTTATTACCAATGCGCTCAGACTCTGTCTCAATAGCACAAATAGGACAGGCTTTGTAACCATGTGTCACACAACCAGATAAGTTACCAAATGCTGGAAAATCATGGATTCCCCACAATAACATTGCTCTCAAAGTGAAGAGTTCCCCCTTGTCCATATCAAATGCCGATACTCCTTCCGCCCAAAGTTGCTTCAACTCATCTACAAGAGGTTCTAAGTATACATCAATGTCCTGACTCGGTGCTTTCGGTCCAGGAATTAACAAACACATCATCTGGAACTATGATTTCATGCATAACGAGGGAGGAAGGTTATAAGGAATCATGTACACGGGCCAACAACTGTAACCACTAGATAGCACTCCATGTGGGTTGAATCCATCTGTAGCAATACCAAGCCAAACATTATGTCCCTCTCTAGCAAACTCTGGCCACTTGCTTTTTAGCGATCTCCATTCAGCTGAATCAATAGGATGACGCATAGATTGCCAAGAAGATTTTGCTTCCTTGTGCCATTGCATTTGGCGTGCTATCCATGGTATAGTATACAATCTAGTTAATCTTGGAATTAGAGGAAAGTGTCTCAAAACTTTTCTAGGTTGTTTTGTGACTTTATCTACTTTTCCAGACTTTGTCTCCTTAACTTTAAACCTGGGAGTTTGACAACGAGGGCATTCTATTGCATCTGCATATTCCTTCCAATATAACATGCAATCATTCTCATATGCATGAATGCAATTGGCCTTCATTCCCAAATCTTTTAGCATTTGTTTTATTGTAGGATACTTGTCAGGTAGTGTATTTCCCTTTGGAAGCCACCGTCTCAATCGCTTCAACAACTCGGTCACGCTATTTCCTGACCAATTGAACTCCTTCTTCAAGTTTTGAAGCTCTATAATAGCACATAAAGTTGTAAGCCCATCTTCACAGGAAGGGTATAGTTTCTCATTTGCTTTTCTCTTATATTCATGATACTTACTACCATGGTCAGGATCGGGGACAAATACATTACCAGAAACATCACATGTCACATCATGATTCCCCTGACAACTAGCGTGTTCCATATCATGTACTCCATAAGCATCATCAACAAAGTTCCCGAGCGCACCCCCTGCATCACCGCTATGTTCTTCTTGGATTTGATCTTGGATCTGATCCTCTTCAATAACATGTGGTATAGAATCTGGCACTACGTTCACGTCATTCCTCTCTCCGTGAAAGCACCACTCATCATATGTTGGTTCCATACCATACATGACCAAGTGCTTTTCCACTGTTTCAAAAAGAAATCTTTTAGAATTTTTGCACTTCGTACAAGGGCATGGACATGTGCTAATCCCGGGTGGTGAGTGGTTCTCCACAAAGTTCATGAAATATCGAACACCTTCTAGGTATTCGACATTATTTCTGTGTGGATTTTTGATCCACTCTCTTGAACGTCTTGACATAATATAAAGGACGTAACCCTCTCAATTGTGAACATAATAATCAAGCAAGATTAAGACAAATTAGATCATGAAGACAAGTAGATAATTATTTCCATTAAAAATTATTATAGGACTGTAATATGCCAATAACATTGCATTTAAGTTGTTCTGTAGTTTTGAATTTAACTAAATAACGATATGATTCTATTTGCCTATTGAAAATTATATGCCTATTAATGTATTTAACAAAATCTTGATTGATCCTTCAAAATCAACAAGTATGTATGTATTCAAAAGAAATTTGCACAAATAAAGTGGGCTCCAAATTAAAATATATTAAGTTTTATTAAGGCATGCCCAAATGTTAAGATTAGACCATGAGACGAGCTTCCTGGGATTAATCCAATGAAGCCATGCAACAGAGTATAAATATTCCTCGCAAACTATATTACTATATAACTTCATTAATATAGAGCTGTCAGCTAATCCTCATCCAATATTAGTTTAATTCCTAGTATTCAAACCAATCATAGGATCGATGGACACTAACTCGGACATTATTGTTGGAATCTCTCTTCATTGTATATATAGCGCCTACTTAAGTAAAATGTTCTTTTATATATATATAGCGACTACTATATTACGCCTACTTCATTATATCAATATAATCTTGATTGATCCTTGAAACTGAAAATTTTGAAACTGTAAATTGAAATTGAAAATTGATAGCGCCTACTATATAATGCCTACTTCATTATATTAATATATATAGCGCCTACTATATTACGCCTACTATATTACACCCAAATTTTGAAACTGAAAATTGATCCTTGAAACTGAAAATAGCGTCTACTTCATTATATATATTGCGCCTACTATATTGCAATATAATCTTGATTGATCCTTGAAACTAAAATTTTTCCAAATTTTGATTGATATTGCAAACCTGAAGAAATTTCTTAGATCAAGAGTAGAAACTTAGGATTTTGGGTACCAGATCAAAAATTTTGGGTACCAGAAATGTAGAATAACAGAATAAATAAATTGTTAGATAAAAAGAACCTGATCTAAAAATTTTGAGGCGCTCAGTTGAGAGAACCTTACCTTCAGCTCCAGACGGGAGAGAGAGAGAGGCGCTCAGATAAGAACTCCAACCAGAAGAGAGAAAGAGAGCGAGAGAGGCGCTCAGATGAGACTCCAGCCGAGAGAGAGAGAGGCGCTCAGATGAGACTCCAGCCGCGAGAGAGAGAGGCGCTCAGATGAGAACTCCAGCCGCGAGATGAGACTCCAGCCGCGAGAGAGAGAGGCGCTCAGATGAGACTCCAGTCGCGAGAGAGAGAGGCGCTCAGATGAGACTCCAGCCGTGCACGAGAGAGAGAGAGAGGCGCTCAGGTTCGACCACAAGGCCGAGAGAGAGAGAGAGAGAGAGGCGCTCACATTGGAGCACAAGGCCGAGAGAGAGAGAGAGAGAGGCGCTCGATCAGATGAGAAGCTCCAGCTCTCTTTAGGGCTCACGAAAAAAATTGGGGGGAACGAAAAGTGTTTCCCCCCATAACGCTTATTGCAATCACGTGAAACACACGAGATGTGTTCCTTATGCTTTTCATAAGGTTGGCCAACGGTTGTTAATTGTTGTAACCTTTTATTTATATATTGCTTTAGTTTTTCTTATTTATAGTAACCGTTTTTAGCTTTTCTAACAGTTTTTTACTGTTAGCAATTTGTAACGGTAAAAAACTGTTGGTAATCAAAAAATAATTGTGTTAGAAAATCCCTCTTTTGGTGTAGTGAGCCCAATTTAGCAAATAAGTCAATAGGTTCATAAACGTCCTTCCTACCTGCATCGTTAGATACTCTATCGCTCTTGAGATTCCATAATTGCTCTTGATTGTTCTTCCTTATCTTCCTGTCCCCTCTATTGCAGATAGACGAAGGTCATACTTATTAGAATTAACCAATAGTTCGTAGCTACTTGTGTAAATCTGTTGCTTGTTAAATTTTGGGTTGCTTGATAGATACGAGAGGATTATAGGTACCATAAGTCCTAGATATTTTTGGAAGAGTTATTAGCCACTAGTTAGAAGATTATAATATTTTAGTGACCTGTGTTTCAAGGGAGTAGTGTGATCTAAGATGGGTAGAAGTCCTCGAGATTTCGTAAATACCAAATGACTAGAGTGTTGGCACATTTTATTTTGATTATTAACAGCATCTTCGTAGTTTAGTCTTCTGTTCTTCAGATTCAAATATTCTCAGAAGATCTACTACATGGAGTTCTTCCGTTCAAGCGCATTCTCTTTTACATTGAAGACTGAAGCAGTTACCGGCGTTCCCTGCATAAGACGGCATCTTCCTGCTTAGAGTCTCTGTGTCTGTACAAGTCTAGGTATATTTGTAAACACCTAAGGACGGATGACAAGTAAAAAGAACAAGTCAAAAATCAAATACATACAGAGCGACATACCGGCGGCATGCTCCGGCATACCGGCGGTATACCGTTTTTAGAGCTCAGAAAGTTGCTGTGACAAATTGTCGGCATACCGGCGGCATGCTCCGGCATACCGGCGGTATACCGATTTTTATGTCCAGAAAGTTGCTGTGACAAATTGTCGGCATACCGACGGCATGCTCCGGCATACCGACGGTATACCGTTTTTAGCAATCCAAAAGTTGCTGTGACAAATTGTCGGCATACCGACGGCATGCTCCGGCATACCGGCGGTATACCGGTTTGAGCAAACCAAAACTTGCTGTGACCTTTTATCGGCATACCGGCGGCATGCTCCGGCATACCGGCGGTATACCGAGTTTCAAATGTTTGGTTTTTGAATTGCCCTGACTAGCATTAATGGCAGCATTTAATGCTCTCAAACGGTCATTAATATGACCGTTACTATTTGACCGGTATACCGACGGTATGCCGCTACGTACCGACGGCATGCCGGTCTGTCTGTATTCAGAGCATTAAATGCCACCAACTCTTGGTTCTTCTATAAAAGAAAGCTCTCTCTCTCTTGAGCTTTCTTACCAACTCTTACCATAAATTTTCCAATAACCAAGAGCTCCACCATTAATACTCTTCCAAGCTTTTCATTGTCATCCTCTCACAAAGTGCTAGAGTATTAAAGAGTTGTACATTTCGATCTTCACGTGTTAGAAGATCAACAAGTTCTCTTCTCTTTTGTTTGAAGTTGGCGAGCCTTCGTAAGAAAACTCGTGTGTAAAAGTTGGCGAGTCTTCGGATCCAAACTCGTGCTGAAGTTGGCGAGTTCTTCGGATCCAAACTCGTGTGTACTATTTGGTTAAATAGTGGATTAAAGCCGGAGAGAGTTTCGGGACTGGATTGCCTCAAAAGAGGATACCAGGATACATCCTTGCGTTTGATCTTTCTACTCTTTACTTTCAATTGTCTTTATTGCATCAATTGTTGTAGTTTATTTTTAATTATCCTATTCACCCCCCCTCTAGGGTTCTACAATTGGTATCAGAGCTTCGTTCTCTTGATTTGAATTTACACCCTTGAGTGATCTATGGCCTCTAACCCTAGTATCAACACGTTTCACAATGAGGGGCACTCCACAAATAGGCATCCCCTATTTGATGGTACCAACTATAACTACTGGAAGATTAGGATGAGCATTTATCTGAAGTTCATAGATTTTGACTTATGGGATTGTGTGATAAATGGTCTTCCTACTCCTTCCAGAGCTATTGAGGATATTGCTTCTAATACCCTTCGGGACACTCTCTCTGAAAACATCAAGAAGCTTGCAAGTCGAGATGCCAAGGCAATGAATGCTCTTTATTGTGCTCTCGACAGTAGTAAATTCAACCGAATCTCTACTTGCAAGACTTCCAATGAGATTTGGAAATTACTTGAAGTCACACACGAGGGAACCTCACAAGTGAAGGAGTCTAAGATTAGTAGACTCACGCAAGAATATGAGTCTTTTAAAATGAAGCATGATGAATCTATTACTTGCATGTTTACTCGATTTGGTGATATTATTAATCCTCTCTCCTCTCTTGGTAAGGAATATTCGGCTCATGAAAAGATCAGAAAAATCCTTAGAGGATTGACGAAAGTTTGGAGTCCTAATGCTACCGCAATTATTGAGGGAAACGATCTAACTGTCATGAACCTTGAGACCCTCATGGGTAAGCTTATGACTCACGAGCTCGATATGAAGGATCAAGAGGAATCCTCCACACAAGAGAAGGAGAAGGAGAAGACCAAAGAGAAGGAGAAGACTCTTGCTCTCAAAGCTACAAAGTCTTACTCCAAGGAGAGCTCCGACGACAATGAGTCGGATGATGATGAAGAAATAGCTCTCACAGCTAAGCACTTCCGAAAATTCCTCAAATTCAACAAAGCCAATCATTCCAGACGGGAAAATGGGGAAGATCCGGCATGCTATCAATGTAGAAGACCCAGACATATCAAGAGGGACTGTCCGATGATAAGAAGAGATTCAAGCAAGTATGAGAAGCCAAACAGAGGAAGCTCGTCCTCTAGAAAATTCGCCAACACTAGCATTTGGTGTGAGAGTGATGCTAGTGACTCCAACAATGACAAGGAGTGCAAACACAATGCAAATGTTTGCCTCATGGCAACTGATGAGGTACTTGATGATCTTTCCTTAAACACTCTTACTTATGATGATTTGGAAAAAGCTATCCTTGAATTACACGAAGAACACAAAGGTGTTAGGAATAAATACAAGAAGTCTCTAAAAGATATTGATGCCCTTCAACTTGAAGTAGAGAGACTCTCTAATATCATTATTGATATAAAAGGGAAATCTTCCGCATCTGACACGGATGAGATAGAGTCCTTAAGACTCAAATATCTAGAATCTCTTGACACCATCAAGAAAAGGGATGATGAGGTTCTATCCATGAGAAGTTCTTATGAATTTGCTATGCGCAAATGTCAAGATGCTAATAGAAGAGAATATGACACTTCTATTAAGTATAATGATCTTCTTACACGGAGTAAGAATTTAGGTAATAAGAATACCACTCACATGCATGCTCCAAGACACCCCCACACTCATCACAATGCTAGGCATACACCTTTCATGAACACTACACACAACTCCTTCTCTAACACGAGAAAAGGACCTTTTGTTAAGAAGAACAACTCACATCATGCTTTTTACTATCATCCTCATAACACTCATTGTAGAACTTCTCACACTAGAAACTCACATATGCACAACACTCATACTTCTTCTAAATCTTCTTTGATGTGCAATTGTTGTGGTTTGATCGGAGATACTTCTAATTTTTGTTATACAAGGAAACAAGTTGACATGAAAGTTCTTAAATGGGTTCCTAGAACTAACAATCAAGGACCCAAACAATCATGGGTACCAAATCGTTCATCTTCAACTTATGTTGTAGGTGACGAATCCTTCTCATGCTAGAAGCAAGTGGATTCTCGATAGCGGTTGTTCACGGTACATGACCGGTGATGCTTCACTTTTTATAACACTATCGATGAAGAAGGAAGGACACGTCTCCTTTGGTAACAATCTTAAAGGTTATATTATTAGAAATGGTAATATCGGTTCTCCTCCCTATCCTTATATTAATAATGTATGTCTTGTTACTAATCTCAAGCATAACCTCCTTAGTATTAGCCATCTTACCGATAATGGCTATGATATCAAGTTTGTTAAACTCAAATGCTACATTACCGATAGTTCCAATGGAACTATTGTTTATGAAGGCATTAGAGAAAACAACATTTATGTTCTTTATCTTGTTGAAGGTACTAACAATGACAGATGCCTAGTTGCAAAGAACGATGAGAGTTGGCTTTGGCACATGAGGCTTGGTCATGCAAACATGGATACCACCTCTCGCCTCGCCTCCAAGAAGCTTGTACGAGGACTCCCAAGTATCCCATTCAAAAAGGATATGGTATGTGAAGAATGCGAGAAAAGTAAGTTGACCAAGTCATCCTTCAAATCAATCAACTCTGTAAGTACTTCTAGACCCCTTCAACTTATCCATATGGATCTTTTTGGGCCTAGTAGAGTTGCTAGCCTTCGAGGCAAGCTTTATGCTTTTGTTTTAGTTAATGATTTTTCGAGATTTACTTGGGTTATTTTTCTTGCTTGCAAAAGTGATACTTTTCGTGAATTTGTTGCTTTTTGTAAACGTGTTCAAAATGAGAAAGGTTTTTCTATCAACAAAATTAGGAGTGATCACGGAGGGGAATTTGATAATGCCGATTTCAAAAGATTTCGTGAAAAGAATGGTTTTGGACATGATTTTGCTTGCCCACGTACTCCTCAACAAAATGGTATTGTGAAGAGAAAGAATAGAACCCTTGGCGATATGGCCTGGGTTATGTTAAACCAATATAAGCTTCCCCAATATTTTTGGGCGGAAGCCGTTAATACGGCATGTCATGTTATAAATAGAGTCTTAATTAGACCTATTTCTAAGAAGACTCCCTATGAGCTTTGGTTTGACAAAATTCTCTCTATTGAATACTTTAAAGTTTTTGGTTGTAATTGTTTTATTTTGAATACCAAGGATAACCTAGGCAAGTTTGAAGAAAAAGCCTATGAAGGAATATTCTTTGGATACTCTACTCATAGTAAAGGTTTTCGTGTTTTAACCAAAAGAAGTCTTGTTGTCGAAGAGTCAATCAATGTCTCTTTTAATGAACTCAACTCTTCTACATTCTTCTCTTCCGAGGATATTGATGACATCTCGTTTGGGTTGGAGAACTCCTCTATTGAGGATCGTCCTTCTTCATCTAACAATGAAGTTGTGACCCCATCAAAAGAATCTCCTCCTCTCGAGCCTCCACAAAAGGATCTCCCAAAAGAATGTAAATTTATCACCAATCATCCTAAGGAGCTTATCATTGGAGATCCTTCCTCCAGTGTTAGCACAAGATCTGCCACTCGTGATCTTTGTGTAAATGTGGCTTTTATCTCTCAAATAGAGCCTAAAAATATTAGTGATGCTTTCCTTGATGAGTTTTGGATGATAGCTATGCAAGAGGAGTTTAATCAATTTGAGCAAAGCAAGGTTTGGGAACTTGTCCCAAAACCTAGCAATCATTCCATTATTGGAACAAAATAGGTGTTTCGTAACAAACTTAATGAAGATGGGTTAGTGACTCGTAACAAAGCCCGATTGGTTGCTCAAGGCTATAACCAAGAGGAAGGCATTGACTACGACGAAACCTATGCTCCGGTTGCACGTTTTGAATCTATTCGTATGCCGTGTGCTTTTGCTTGTTTTAATGACTTTAAGCTATTTCAAATGGATGTTAAGAGTGCTTTTCTAAATGATACTATTTTTGGTTCTACTAACAACACACTTTGTGTAGAATTTGCTAAAGTTATGCAGGAAGAGTTTGAAATGAGTATGATGGGTGAATTTTCCTTCTTCTTGGGGTTACAAATCAAACAAGGACCCAAAGGAACCTTCATCAATCAAGCGAAATATACAAAGGACCTCCTCAAGTGTTTCGACCTCGACTCATCCAAATCAATGAGGACTCCTATGGCCACAACGACAAAGCTTGACAATGATGAAGATGGCACAACGGTCGATATTCGTAAGTATAGAGGTATGATCGGTAGCTTACTTTATTTAACTGCTAGCCGTCCTGATATCATGTTTAGTGTTTGCTTATGTGCTCGATATCAAGCCAATCCAAAGGAATCACATTTGAGTGCCGTTAAGCGTATTTTTCGTTATCTCAAAGGCACCATTAACATGGGTCTTTGGTATCCAAAATCCTCATCCTTTGAGCTTCTCGGCTTTTCGGATGTAGATTTTGCCGGATGCAAGATTGACCGAAAAAGTACTAGTGGCACATGTCATTTCCTCGGGAAGTCCTTGGTATCGTGGTTTAGTAAGAAGCAAAATTCTGTTGCTCTTTCAACCACTGAAGCAGAATATATTGCGGCTGGTTGTTGTTGTGCACAAATTCTTTGGATGTCACAAACACTTTCAGATTATGGCATTTTTCATTCTTGCGCACCTATTAAATGTGATAACACTAGCTCTATCAATCTCACAAAAAACCCGATTTGTCACTCACGCACGAAGCACATTGAAATTAGACACCATTTTCTTCGTGACCATCAACAAAAGGGAGACATCCGTATTGAGTTTATTGAGACCAATTCTCAATTAGCCGATATCTTCACCAAACCACTCCTGGAAGATCGCTTCTCCTTTCTTTGCCAAGAATTAGGCATTTTATCCATTGACCCTTAAAACTGTCATTTCATCGGCACACCGACGGTATACGGCGGTATACCGGCGGCATGCCATTTTTCGTTTCAGAATTTGGTTCTGTCTTGAAACTCGACATTCCGTCGGTATACGCCGGCATACCGACGGTATGCCGGTTCGTGGCGGACAGGACATCAAATCAGGGTCCGGGCCCACCTTCCTTATCTACTTCCTTCATTCTTTTTTAAACTCTTTTATTCTCTCTCATCCATCCAATCTATCATAACTACCCATCTCTTCACCTCCCATCTCATTTATTACTCTCCCTTCACATCCTACCTTTCACTCCTCTTTTTACTCCACCCTCATAAATTCCAACCCACCTCCTTTTCAACTCCCCTCTTTAAATCTCCTCTACAACCGTTCCCACCCTCCTCCCCTTTCAAAATCCATCTCTTCATCTTCCTCCTCCTCTTTAAAATCTGCCTTCCTCCATTACTTCCCCTACTCCTCCTTCATCCACTCCAAAAACCTAGTTTCTCT
This sequence comes from Iris pallida, assembly GCA_029216955.1. Lineage (NCBI taxonomy): Eukaryota > Viridiplantae > Streptophyta > Magnoliopsida > Asparagales > Iridaceae > Iris > Iris pallida. The sequence continues at coordinate 25,392 of JANAVB010043555.1, read as the reverse complement.
TCATGGAAAACCCTAAGCGCCCCCGCTCCTCCTCCTCCTCCTTGTTCAACCCCTTCATTCCGGTGGCCCAACCTCACGGGTACGACCAACGGATCTTTTCCAACTCTTTGGCGGCCGAGATATGGTTCCAACACTTCGTTCATCACAATGTCTTCAAAGGACGGGCAATAAATTGGAACCTCTTCCCCGGTCACGTCTCCTTGTTTGACGAGGCCGGACTCTCCTCTCTACTTCGGCGCCAAATACCCGTCTACCCTGCTGCTGTCCGACTATTCTATTAAAACTTGGTCGGGGACGACGATCACCTGCCATTCAGTCTATGGTCAATGGCCGTCACTTCCGTCTCACATCTCGGGACATCGGGCACATCCTCGGCATCCCGGACAAAGGGGAAGCCTTGCCATCCTTGGCTGCTCTTCATTCCTCGGCGGCGTCACCATTCGACGAGTTCTGTCGTATCATCTGCAAGGGCCCCAACCCTGCTGCCATCCCAGCCCTCTCTGCACAGCTGGAGCCATTTTACTACGAGCTCCATAGGATAGTATGGCATACACTATTTCCTAAGGGCGGAAACTATGACGCCATTACCGGCGATACCCTCGTCTGCATGTATTATCTCTATGCCCGAAAGCCCTTCTCCTTCCCGAAGACTCTCCTTCTGCTCTTCCGGCGTGTCATGCCCGCGGGAAAGCAGAACCTCTACTACGGCTCCTTTATCACTCTGCTTCTGGAAGCCCGGCACGTTGACCTATCTCTTTGCTCCTCGGATGGCGTCCCCTCCTATCTTGCTGTCTTCTGTTCCCTTACTGGCGTATCTACATCTCGTGCCTCATCTTCCCAAGAGCCACCGACATCCTCTCCTGCTGCCCCCACACCAACTCCTCCCGCTTCGGGCCGTTATATGCCGCTGACTCAGCAGCACTTTGATATGCGGATGGCCCAAGCAGAGGAGCAGATGCGGGCCAACACTCGTGGCCTTGGCGCCCTGATCTAGTCCCGTTTCCACGATCAGGGATACTTTATTCAGCGCACTCTCCAGGACCGGGATGCTTTTCTGGATCTTAATCTTCAGGATCCTATGTACCGGGCACCGCGCTTCTCTGATCCCAATGCCTATGGTTTTATGTACCCTGACGGCATTGATCCTTTTGGTGCCTTCCAGCAGGCTCAGGGTGATGGCGACGATCCGGCCGATGAGTAGGGATGGATTCCCGTTTGGATGATGGTCTCGTGTTATGCGTGTTTTAGTTTTATGTGTTTCTTTTTATGTCGTCTTTTGTGGTCCTTCGGGGACCCGTGTATGGTTGGTTCCAGTTATTTGTAATCCTTCGGGGACTTTATCTGTGGTTATCTCTAGTATCTGGCTCTCGTTGAGGAGAGTCTTTCTATTTTACCTTATGCTATGTATGTGTCGGGCATGTATTCACTTTCACTTCAAATTATTAATACATGCTTTTCTTTATATACTCTTGTCATTATCATTATGCCCTTTTTCTATTATTATCCCCATCCTTGACTAAATGACAAAGGGGGAGAAATCGTATTGAGGGGGAGCTGTCTACCTACGGGGGAGCTACTCCCTGAAGATGCTATCTCTCTATTTTGTCAATTATCAAAATGAGGGAGTTTGTTGGCATATTTTATTTTGATTATTAACAGCATCTTCGTAGTTTAGTCTTCTGTTCTTCAGATTCAAATATTCTCAGAAGATCTACTACATGGAGTTCTTCCGTTCAATCGCATTCTCTTTAACATTGAAGACTGAAGCAGTTACCGGCGTTTCCTGCATAAGACAACGTCTTCCTGCTTAGAGTCTCTGTGTCTGTACAAGTCTAGGTATATTTGTAAACACCTAAGGACGGATGACAAGTAAAAAGAACAAGTCAAAAATCAAATACATACAGAGCGGCATACCGGCGGCATGCTCCGGCATACCGACGGTATACCGTTTTTAGAGCTCAGAAAGTTGCTGTGACAAATTGTCGGCATACCGGCGGCATGCTCCGGCATACCGGCGGTATACCGATTTTTATGTCCAGAAAGTTGTTGTGACAAATTGTCGGCATACCGACGGCATGCTCCGGCATACCGGCGGTATACCGTTTTTAGCAACCCAAAAGTTGCTGTGACAAATTGTCGGCATACCGACGGCATGCTCCGGCATACCGGCGGTATACCGGTTTGAGCAAACCAAAACTTGCTGTGACCTTTTGTCGGCATACCGGCGGCATGCTCCGGCATACCGGCGGTATACCGAGTTTCAAATGTTTGGTTTTTGAATTGCCCTGACTAGCATTAATAGCAGCATTTAATGCTCTCAAACGGTCATTAATATGACCGTTACTATTTGACAGGTATACCGACGGTATGCTGCTGCATACCGACGGCATGTCGGTCTGCCTGTATTCAGAGCATTAAATGTCACCAACTCTTGGTTCTTCTATAAAAGAAAGCTCTCTCTCTTGAGCTTTCTTACCAACTCTTACCATAAATTTTCCAACAACCAAGAGCTCCACCATTAATACTCTTCCAAGATTTTCATTGTTATCCTCTCCCAAAGTGCTAGAGTATTAAAGAGTTGTACATTTCGATCTTCACGTGTTAGAAGATCAACAAGTTCTCTTCTCTTTTGTTTGAAGTTGGCGAGCCTTCATAAGAAAACTCGTGTGTAGAAGTTGGCGAGTCTTCGGATCCAAACTCGTGCTGAAGTTGGCGAGTTCTTCGGATCCAAACACGTGTGTACAATTTGGTTAAATAGTGGATTAAAGCCGAAGAGAGTTCCGGGACTGGATTGCCTCAAAGGAGGATACCAGGATACATCCTTGCGTTTGATCTTTCTACTCTTTACTTTCAATTGTCTTTATTGCATCAATTGTTGTAGTTTATTTTTAATTACCCTATTCACCCCCCTCTAGGGTTCTACATAGAGATGGCCATAAATATTTTTGAGAAATTAAAATTGAGGAGATTAAGGGAATACCAGACTTTGCATTTTAAGAAATAGTTATGAATTTGAATTTCGAGGACGAAATTATTTTTAAGGTGGGTAGATTTGTAGCTCCCCTTCCCGAAATTTTTTGAAATATTTTACTATTATTTATTTTATCTAATTGGTGATTTTTAGAGTTTTTAAATAATTAATTATTGGCTAATTGATTTTCATTATTATTTTGTTGAGGTTATATAATATTAATATTATTATTGGGGTTGTTGAGAATAAATATATGCGTGTGTGTGTGTATATATAAATACATAGAATGCAAATATGTATTGGCAATTTGTTTTAATGGTTTATTATTTATTTTCATAAATAATTAGTATTTATTATATAAAGGTATATTAAAGGTATAGTTATTTATATATATAGGATCTCATATTAAATATATAGGAGTATAAATATACAAGTATGGGTATGTATATATAAATGTATATCAAAAGAGTGTATTTATATGTATATACAAATATATTATGTATCTGTGTGCAAGAGTATTTATATATATATATATATATATATATATATATATATATATATATATATATATATATATATATATATATATATATATATATAATAGAAAGAAAGAAATAAAAAGAAACTATTAGAAAAGAGAGTAAGCAGTAGTAACTTGGGCCCAACATCCCCACAACCAGCAGTATGCAATTAGCCCACCATGGGACTAATCCCAACCCGAGCAAGCAATACTCGGCCAAACCGAGCTCAGACCCGAGCGTAGCTCCCACCACCGTTCCGTTTCTCAGCAATATATACACGTATCGAAACTCCATAAACCCTAACGCCGCAACCAACGTGCCACCCCCCACGAACCGGACGGCCACCCCAGCGCCCGCAGCACTGCCGCGCACGGCCAGGGAGCCGCGCGCGCGCGCACACATGCATGCGAAACACAAAACAGCAGGACAGCGAAGGGGGCGACTTCGTCGCGAGATATCTTCGCGCACGGTCGACCGTTTCCCGAGCCGCTTCTTCAGGTATGAACCCGATATATACACCTTCAAACCCATTAGATAAGTTGGAATAGAAACGAGTAGGAATCGACCTAAAAATTGACGTGAAAGTCGACGAAAATCTATTCGTAAAACAGAGCGTAGGACAGTCCAAATGGCCATGTTCAGAGACCGATTACGATCGATCTAATACCATATTAGGATTTGTAATTGAACAATTATTTACACAACATGTAGGACAACAAAACCCTTCAGATAGATTAATTTTTCGTTCACAGTGTAATGAGTAATTTGATTGCAAAGTTACAGAAAAACCTGTTTTCGAAAATATAGAAAATCACTCCACACGACGTGCGTCACGCAAGCCAGACGACATGGTCGCATACCGAAAGGATCGAAAGCTACGTAACAACTTTGTGGTCGTGTGGGCTTTGACAGAATTCAAATTGGTCGCGTGTGCACGACGAATTTGATACATATCCGTCGAAATTCACCGTATCGTGCACTTTGCAAATTTCTCAATTACTTCGTGCACGCTCATCAGATCGAGACGAAACTTGCGCCAACAGGACCGTATCATTTTTTTGGTCCTGTATGCCAAGTTTGGTCCAATTCTGAGACAGTTGAATCCGACGTCGTTTTGCGGGCCCCACGGTCCTACTCAACGGGTGATTTTGTGCACGGTCCGTCAGAATCCAACTCTGGACATACGGTTGGGTTCGTATCGGAAAACTGGATCCATAGACATGTAGTTTGACGACTTTAGAGATCGTTGACTCTGGCACGCTTTTCGGTACAAAACGGGTCCAACGGCGGACATCGTTTTTGCCCAAAATTATCATTTTGCCCCTGTGTCCAGAATTTTACTTAAGGACAGGCAATCCTAGCTAATTTGACTATTCTAAGAACGTTGGTACTGTTTATTTCAGCATCCGGAGACTTCTACATGTGTTGACTTATTGTGGCTTATCGAGTGGTATGGTATTATTGGTTTCTCCAGCTAAGGACCTCAGGCAAGTGCACTTTCTGATTGTTTTCCGATTCATAGTAGTTTTTTCATTTCATGTCTATACATATATCTTGCTGCTTGTTGACACGCTCGTCACACGGAGTAGTCGGAAGGAGAAATATCTTAGTAAACATGTGGACTACCCAGAACTATCCCAGTATCTCTCGTGAATGCTAGCCACAGCGCACGACACGTGCAGTGTGCCTGATTTACCCCCTAGCCATCCACATGTCGAAACAGATATTTTATACCACCTAGATAGATAGATGTTTTTTATTAGTTTTTCCTTGTTTATTTCTCTATCGTGCTACGTCATCAGTTTTCTTTCCAGTTTACATATCTCATATGCTATTTTCATGTCTTGTTAATTCTATTATGTTTTTCATTACCATCGGTTTGTGTACTTGTTCCATTCCTGACTGGAAACCAACATTTTTCAGGTTTAGTCGCGATCACTGTTAGCATTGGGAAGGCTTGAGTATGCTGAAGTCAACCTAGAAATAGAAAATAGTTGTACCATTTCCATTAATTATAAAATCTTGTATTTCCTTTAATTTTAAATGTTGTAAATATTGTAATAAATTTAGAATTGTGAATGAGCAGCAAATGTTATCTCTTAAGCATTTATTTCTTGCGGGCTTGACAGCGTTCTACCGCCGACTCTACGGCGTAGGCTGGCTTGGACACGTCTCGTATCCAAAAAAGTAGGTACGGGTCGTGATAGTCGAGCCCTAAGTTCTCGTCCAGCTATAGTGATAGGGCAATCCACCATCTCACTGACTGGCACAATCCTACCTCCTGTCATAATCTGACAGTTCCTCCTAGTAGGCTTGGGTGTGAAGCCGTGTCTATACAGAAACTCATATGATACAAAGCTATGTGTGGCTCCAGAATCAAATAAGGCAATGGCGGAAAATGAATAAATGATAACAGAACCTGTGATGACATCTGGAGCTGCCTCCTCCTCAACTGCGACCAAGATGTAAGCACGTCACTGCTGGGCTCCTCTCCTCTGCTGCTGCTGGTGCTGTACAAACCTCTAATGCTGGGGTGGTAGAGCTTCTCCTTTCTAGGTTACAGGTAATGCTCTGGGTGGTGAAGGCGGTGGTCCTCCAGCTTCTCGGGGTCCTCCTGCTAGTCTGGCTGTAGCCTGAGCGCAGTCCCTCATCTGATGTACGTCTGATCCGCAGAAGAGGCAAAGTTCGAGCCTCTTGTGACAGACCTCCACGTGGTGTCCCGGTCGATGGCAATATGTGTAAGTGATCCTCTGCTGCCTCTGATGATGAGCTGCTGGAACTCTGGCAGGACGATGCTGAACTGCTGCCTGCTGATGTGGCCTCGCCGGAGTCTGCATCTGCACCCTCTTCGCTGGCGCCTGGTAACTGCTGCTGCCGACGTCCCTATCCCTCTTGGGCCTCGGGCCCATCTCCTTCTCGACTGCATGGGCGATCTTAAGGATGCTAGTGTAGGTAGTCGTCTGGCTAATAGCTACTGCATGCCGCAGCTCCCTGGTCAGACCCTTCTTGAATCTCCAGGCCCTGTCCTCTGGCTCTCTAACTAGGCTCTCAGCGAACCTGCTGAGTCTCGTAAACTCCGAAGTGCACTCCGCGACCGTCATAGTCCCCTGTTGTAGCGCCTCGAACTGCATCATCAGCTCATCCCGCTCCACCTCTGGATAGAACTTCTCCTTGAACAGAGTTTTGAAAACTGTCCAAGATACATGGGGCTCCGCCAACTGGGGGTCCTCCCGGTACCACGCTCTCGCCAAGTCGAAGAGTCGCATGCTGGCCACCTCCACCTTCGTGTCATCTGGAATGTTCGCCAACCTCAAGGTCCTCTCCGCATTCTCTAGCCATTCATCTGCATAGATATCCCCTCGTTCCCCCAGAAGTCCAGTGGGCAGAGGTTCTTGTACTCCTTGGCCATCCTTGGTCTCGGTCCTCGTGGTGCTGGAGGTACGACTGGTGCTGGTACTGGTGCTGCCGGCTCTCTGGTCCTCAGTGCATCGACGACAGTCACTATGAACTGTGCTGCCTGATGGTTCTGGGCCTCCAAAAAGTGCTGAAATATCGCCATCACCTGGGTGTCGTCAAACATCATCGTCGGAGGCAGTGATGGAAAGATAGAAGGCGCTGGCAGAAGCGGATCTGCCTGAACGTCTGGTACGGCCTGCTCCGAGACGCCTGCAATTCCAGAACTGCCTGCAACTCCAGGCTGATCTGCGGTCTTCCTCGTAGCGACCATCCTGCATAAAAAGAAAATTTCGTTGAATGACAACCCTAAAACCTAACAAACAATATTTTTATAAAATCAATGCACCTGAAAACATGATTAGCCTGATATACCCTTAATTCCTGATTTTCCTATGCTGTGTCCAAGTTTCCCTAGTGTAATCAAGTCCCCCAATAGTACGCTAAGACCTAGGTACCATTAGGATAGACCTGTATGGGCCACCACTAAAAACATGTCATGACCCGCTCCCGAATAACCGGATACGAGTCGGACACGCCTAGCCTTTGTCATAGAATAACAAAGTAAGCTATACCATTCTAGGGAAACTGACCAGTTATCAAGACAAGAATGAAATACAGCATCTATAAAATGTATCCCAGAGTAAAGTACAATATCAGAATTTATTACATTCCAGAATGATAGAAAGTCTACTAGTCTCAATACATGAAAATAATAGGGAAACTAAGGAAATCTCTAGGCTTCTGCAGCCTCTAAGTCATGAGCTGCACCAGCTAGCTCTCCTGCATCAATAGGCTCCTCGCCATAGAATGTATCGCATAAAGCCTCCAACTCACCTGCAACTATATCCTATTCAGGAGCGGAGCAAAGTATATCCAGAGAAATGAACATGTACATCATGGTATGAATCAAGAAAACAGGAATAATATAAAGTACAGGAAATGAGAACAAGACAAGAACTGAATAGGAATACTGAAAGTAAAACAGGAAAACATGGTAAGAGTCCTGAACATGAAATATAACCTGAATCATGAAATACAAACTGAACATGAAATACAGCCTGAACATGAAATACAACCATAAATCCTGAAATACAAACTGAATCCTGACATGTGCAATATTTAAAATACATCTAGATTGTGATCGGCTTGGGTAGATGTAATGAACCTGAAATGGTACGGCTTTGGCCCCGCGTGCACGGTGCGGGACCCAAGCTATTCACATGAGTAGTAACAGGGTTTGATCACATATCTATAGTATTTCCCCTCCCAGACACAATGATACAAGGAACATGAAATGAGACAATATCGTGATATATCGTGTCATCAAGAGATACAAGAATGAATATGAAGACATGAGAAATGAACAAATCAGAGGAGTATACTTGCCTATCTCTGGGTGATCAAAAAAGAGTGGTAAAGCTGGTAATCCTCCTGTATTAAGTTATTTTTATAAAGTCAACAATCAAAAGTTGACATTAAAACTAAGAGATCACTAATCATTCTAGTTTCTATAAATACTATTTTACTCTATAGATATGATTGCTTACAAAATCTAGCTTTATGGACTAAAACATTAATCAAAACTTCTTTATCCTACAATACTAGCCCTACTTCCAGTTCCTTGAGACAATACCTTAGAAATCATTCCTAACTCAAAGTGTCCTGCACTCTGACAGTCCACAGTTTACTGGAATGACTATTGGTCTATTGGACAATGATTTCAGTCCTCCCACCAGGACTGATATACATCAGGTTATCCTTAAGACTAGGTTTTGGTTCCTGGACATCTTAGAACTGATTTACAGTCTAACCTACTATATTTCAGACATGGCTTGGCTCCCATGTTTACTTTGAACCAAGCAACCAACAATATCAACCAACATCCAGTCAACTAACAGTTCAACCTTTGAATCCCATCATATCAAAACCTAATGTGAACATAGGTACCAATTAGTGCTATCAAAACAATCCTATTGTTTCAGATATCATCTAATATGGGTTCAGCCATCATTAAACTTACACTCTGTCCAGAATTCTCAAATTATACTAACCTGGTTCATAGTTCAGACTTCCAGTCATGCCCTCCAATAATTCTTTGTAGCTAAAAGTGACCCTCCTCATAAGAATAACTGATCTTCCTACTGGATACTCAAAATGAGAACTGAAACCAATCTAATTCATTTCAAAGAACAATTTACACAATATGATTAGGACCTTATCCGGGTAAGTGACCTGATACCAAATCTATATTAAGCTAGATATGAACTAAAATGTCAAATTCATAATTTGTAATCTCAGGAACATATACACATCTGCCCATACAGTCTACAGTTTACAGAAGCTATTGTCCATAACCACAAATCCCCAGGTCTCAGGAATTATTCCTAACTCGAAAACTCATGGTTCAGTCTTCTGTCACTCAATTACCAGCCTGACATATACTCCTACACAACCTATATGCCAATACCCATTCAAATGCAAATTCGATCTCAGTCCTGCATCAAGTCCTATCTGTGTTTTAAATCAAAAGTTCAGGACAATTGGGACCTGCAACATGACTGATCAGTTCTAAGTATCAATCCAGTACCCATCCTATATCATTCCCATGTGAATTCACACATCAAATTCGTGTGAAATCACATATCAGATTCGTGTGAAATCATATATCAGTGTATATGGAAACATATAAATCTCTCTCATAACAGAGTATATGGATACATATTTCAAACCAAAGTATGTGTATACCTCTACAGGATATCTGAATTTACAAGGAATAATTCAACCTATACTGCATTAATACAGAACACAGTGCTTGCCTAGTTGGTTCCATTCCTATACACTCTGTTCATCCAACAGTTATAAATCTAAAGGAGTTACCTCCAGTGGCTGTCACTAAGTTCAGTAAACTCTTCACAACCAAATGTGTAGTCCAAACCAATTCCCAGGTTCAATATTTCCAGAATAGTGCATTGCTACGCCATTTTACATAAACTCAGCTTCTAAGGATATCTCGAATGGAACCAATCCTAGGTAGTAAATGATCATATGATCAGATTACAGTCTAAGGAGATGTTGGTGGTTGTTAAGTTCTTAACAACTCAAGATTCAAATACAAAAGTCTACAACTAGAACTCATCATAGGGAATGAACTCCTTTAAAACCAAAATAAGGCAATCGAAAATAATTCCCAAAGAAATCTACTCTTTTCCTCAGAACATAAAAGCTGTTATCTAATTTAAATCCTGCCAAAATGAATCATATTGACCCATTCTTCATTTATGAATCCTCTTCAATTCAACAGGGTCCTTAAATAACCACAACTGAGCTAGTGAAGAGATTTACCTGATGTATCACTGGTCTGGAACACTCTTCACCACAGTTGACTTGTTCTCTCTATTTAGATTGAAGCCATGATTCCTCTGGGTAGATAAGATCTATAATATTTAAGATCTAAATTATTAGATCTGAACGAATTCTCAGGAAGATCGATCTAATTGACAATTCCACATATTACTGGAAGAACTAATCAGTCGATGATAAATAATACTCAACTGATTTAGGAAGAAATAACCAACAACCGACTGATTCACCCATCCAAGCCAAGAATCTCTGGAGAACAGATCTGGATGAAATCGATCATTCAAAAAAATGCTTCAACCGACCCAGGAAAAGTAACCAAATGAAATTTCCTTACCAATGACTCAAGAAATTTAGGAATCGACGGATTGAAGGAAGAAGAAGATGAACTTCAATAATCACCAGTCTTCTTCTACGAGCAATCCTCCAGTAGAGCTGCTGCCATCGCCATGGTCGCTCAAAAGCTGAGTTCAAGAGGAGAACGAGAGGAAAGGATCTGGGAAAATACTTACAATTGATAGAGAATCACAGATCTACAAGGAGCTACTTATAGAAAGTTATGCGTGAGAGTCATGCTCTCTCCTGCGCGGGAAATCCCAATCCTCCCTGCTGAAACGGTTAGAGGAGGAGAAGGATCTGAGGAATTTTGAAAATGGTTTTGAAGTAAACAGCCATGCTGTTTACTAACAGATGGAAGAAATTGGCCAGTTAACCATGGGCCTGGTAATGGGCCCAATTTAGTAAATAGGTTAATGAGCTGAATGGCTTAAGGAAATGCCCAAGTCAAACATTCAAAAAAATAGATTTTAAAAAAATAGGGCTTCCATGAAATGGGCTTGAGTTGGTTAGCCCATTACAACTAGAAATCAGTAAATTGATTTAACCCACATATATTTAAGGTATTTAACAATTTTAAATTGTTAAATCAAAATAAAGTAAGGCTAAGGAAAATTTTCAAATTTCAGGAAGGTGGAGTTACAACCCAATCCTGGTGTTGTTCTTTATGAATAAATTCGCTGGTCAGGAGTTTGTCTACTTCCTGATCGATAGCGTTCATGATGTCAGGACGAAAACGTCGCTGTTGTTGCTTTATAGCCTTGGCATCAGGTAAGATGTTAAGCCTATGCATCGCGATCTGGGGATCAAATTCCGGCATATCTTTGTAGCTCCAGGCGAAGACATCGATATATTCTTTAGACAGCTGGATTAAAGATTCCCGATCTTCTCCTTTTAGGCTTTTGCTGATGAAGATGGGTTTGGAAGAAGATCCATCCCCAAGGTCGATCTGCTCGACTTCGTCTTCGGTAGGAGGTTCACGTAATTCAAAACGAGACTCCCACTGTTCTCCTAGGCATTGAGCCCAGGGTTCTTCTTCGAAGAATTCTGGCGTTTGGTCTTCGTCTTCATCTTCTTGAGATTGTGCAGATGTCATGTTGGCTGATAGCACTTTCTTGAAGACTGATCCGATAATGGTATCGGAATCCCAAGTTGATGCTTCGGATGAATGAGGATGTTCTAGTTCTTCTGCCTCCGAACTCTCTGGAGTTGACGGCGGCGTGACGTAGCCCACCCCCCGTCGAGTTTGATGATAGTAGTCATGCGGCTTTCCTTTAGGTGTTGGAAGCCGGAGAGGAAGACGTCGACCTTTACCGTAGTTCAGGCCTTTATTGCTTTTTAGGTCGTAACCCATCTTTTGGATGAGGTACTTTGCCTTGTCCGTGTATCGATAGACTTGTATTCTGACGGTATCTGGTTCTTGCTCGAGTGGCGGGAGGTCATAATGACGCTCGACTTTGCCGAAGATGATAGATTCTTCGTCTCGATTCCGCGGTGGGACTACAAAACAGACCCCTTCGGATGGGACAACTCGATTTACATGATGGACGGTCGTTATTTGTGTTTGCAACGACCGTAGAGCGTTATCTAATGTATACATGGCATTCCAATATGGAAGACTAGAATAATTAAAAGACGCTCTATTATTGATGAAACTCGAGATTTTGTCCCACAGGATTACATTGTCCAGAGAGGGTACATCTACATCAGCAGAGATATATTCCCCTAGCTCTTCATCGGGGAGTACTGGGGTTGGATCGGGAGAGTCCACCACAGTTTTGATCTTGGGGTCCGAGAGGGCTATGTGGGCCTTCTTCGGCAGCTGGGATGAGACAGATGATTGCGGCAGCTTGTCCTTAAGACGCACCTTCAGAGGTGCCTCAACTGCGCCTTCGGTGATTGGTACCTTCCCCTATAGTTTTGCCACAAGGGGAGCCGATGTTTGAGGTGGCTTTCCCTTGAGCCGTATATTCAAGGGAGCTTCAGTAGGTGTTCTACCTGGAGCAGTTGGTGCTTTTCCAAGTAGCTTGATGTTCATGGGAGGCAACGTCTGAGGTGGCTTCCCTTTGAGTCGAATTTTTAAAGGAGCGTCAGGAATCATCTCTGGCTCCATGTCGGGCTCTACTGCCGTTTCTGCTTCATCGTCAGCATCATTGGCTTCCTCCTCGTCAGGTGACTTGTACAAGGTGGAATCAGTGAAGTAGGCTTCAACCCCCTTGAAAGGGTCAATGTCCGCGAACTCCATCCGGATGATGTCATTGGTGGACATGTATTTCATACATTGGTGGAGTGTGGATGGTACCACCATGTACTCATGCAGCCACGGACGACCCAGTAGGAAGTTGTAGTTGACGTCGGCGTCCACGACATAGCAAGTCATCTCGGTCTTGAGGTTACCGATATGACACTTTAGCCGTATTTTGCCCAGCGGCTCGCTTTTGCTGGCATTGAAGCCACTGATTGTTGTGTTGGAAGGTACCAGTCGGTACATTAGGATCCCCAGTGTTGAGAGCAGCATCTTCAGAATGATGCTGAGGGAAGACCTCGGATCGATCTGAATCCGCTTTACCTTGACAGAATCGATATACCCTGTATAATACAGCGGCCTGTTGTGTCAGTTGTGCTTGAGCAGCATGTCTTGTTGGGTGAAGGTTATGTTGGAGATAACTTCATCCGCACAATGATAGTGCGCACATGTAGTCGGGGTATCCTCAGGCTGCTTGACCTGACTGATGAAGGACTCAGCATCCTTCAGGGCTTCACAGAGAGCTTTACGAGTGTCCTTGGAAAGGCGAAGAAGCTCAAACAGAGATAGACGGGCAGGAGTACTGGCAAGTTGTGCCAGTATGTCGAAGTTGTGGGGCTTGGCTAGCCCCGAAGTATTCTCCTTTCGCAGAGGCTTGTCGAAACGGGCCTCTACATACTTCTGCTTATTGACTGCTGGGGGCTTAGATGGGCCCTCTTCCTGGGTAGCAGGGACGGTGCAATGAGGCACCATCTCGACGACAGCTTCGTCAGGTTGGGCGTTCTGATGTGAACGCATCTGTACAGGAAGTGCCTCTTCCGCAAAGGAGGAAACCATGCGGCAAGACTTGATCTTCCTGCCCTTAGTTTTGGAGGCAGAGCGTACCTCCGGTTGAGTAACCTCGGAGACGAGATCAGGGTGAACCCACAAGACCTCACCCCGAGATGTGGTGAGTGGGATGAGTCTACTCACGTTGTCACGAGTAGGTGGTAAGTTAACCACCTCCATTGTCGCCTTAGGGATGGGGATGACGCCATCTTGTATTGTGGTTGGGGGCAATGTGCCAAATTGAAGTGACACCAGGTTGGCCGAGACCGTTTTCTCCTCGTAGTCGATGGAGATAACATCCGTATTGATCATGCACTGGATGTAGTTTTTGAGGACGTAGCAGTCCTTAGTTGGATGTCCGACAAATCGATGGTAGTGACAGTACCTCGGATTGTCCACTTTTTTAACCTTATCGGGACGCTTCGGGTCCGACAATTTGATCTTATCACCCTGCTTCAGTATCTCAAAGAGTTGCAGGGTGTCTTCACCATTGAAAGAATAAACCTCCTTTGGCCTTGGTGCAAGTGGAGGCTTCTGAGTAGGTGCTGATGCACCTTTGAAGGCATTGACAGTCAACGCCTGTTTCCCCTTCGTCTCTCGTCCGGGGTTGTTGGCTGCAGGCCGCTTTCCCTTGTCCTCAAAGGCAGGGAAACTAACTTCCAGAAGGCGAGCATTGGACGCCTTCTTTTCTGCTGCTTCAGCTTCAATGATCAGGAAACTCCAGTCGGGAGGAGTAGAGTTGAGCCAGAGTTTGACTGCTGGCAGCATGTTCATGCTGCAGGAGGAGAGGAGTGCATGTTCCGACATGCCCGAGGGCAGTCTGAAGCAGGCTTGTCGGAAGCGTTCGATGAATACTCGAATTGTTTCCTTCTCCTTCTGGCATATCTTTATGAGGGACGCCATTATCATGTCCTTCCCGCTGTCGTAGAAACTGTCAAGTCGTCGAAGGAAGATATGGAGTTATCTGGGAGACTGCAGTACCAGTCGTACGCCACTCCTTTCAGCGTCTCGACAAATATGCTGGTGAGTAGTACGTCCTCCTTCGGAAGATGTCCCGTTTGAGATTAGAAGTACGTCAGATAACGACGTGGATAGTCCTTTCCGTCGTATGGCGTCAGTGTTTGTGGTTTATACTTAGAAGGGTAAACCAGTTTGTTCCATTCGAGGGGATGAGGTTGGGGGATGTCCATCTTTTGGCGCTCCTCTTGTCTATTCTTGGACTCAAAGCGCTCGCGCAAGTCCCTGATCATCTCGACCACGTCTTCCGTGGAGCTGGGAGTCGGGAAAGGTGGTACCACCTGGAGTTGAGCATTTGAGGGCTCCAACGTCCGTGGTGCCTCGCGATGATCTGTATCCAAGGATACCCGTTGAAGGGGTACGCTTGAATCTCCATTGGCCCCAGGGTCAGGACCAGTAGACGGTGCCTAGCCAAAGCTGACCGTATCTCAAATACTGCTTGAGTCAGTGTTTACATGGAGGCAGAGAGGATTTTGAGTCCTTCCTCCAAGGTATCCATGCGCTGGACGAGGTCTGCTGGCGGCGCATCAGGCTCGGCATCACCCCCAGTCATGTATACTGTCATGACACGGCTGGAGTCAGAGGGATCAGTTGAGGCTTCTCTTTCGGCCTCGCTCTCCTGTAGAAGAGAAACTTCTCCCGGAGCCTCGTCTTGGCTACCCCCAGCTACATTCTGGAGGACATCCTCGACTTCAGGAGCATCCACAAGGGCCTGATTACCCCCAATTCTGTCTTGGAGGACTTTTTCATCTTCGAGACGCAGGTCCACAGGGCCCATACTACCCACAGCTACGTCCGAGAGGCTGACTTCGTCTCCAGGATGAAGATCCACCCCAGCTGTGCTCTGGAGGACATCTTCGTCTTCAGAAGGAGGATCAACAAGGGCTTGACTACCCCCAGCTTCCTCCAAGATCTTCTTTCTCTCCCGAGTGCCTTCAAATACTCCGGAGGACGGGACAGTTGTCTTGGTTTTCCTCGGCTGGCTCTTGGACGAGGACGAGAAATTGCCAGTCGTCTTTCGGACTGAGGAGGAGTTAGAGATTACGTTGCATAAAGCAAACTTTAGTTCTGGCTCCTCTTTTATTGATACCTTTTTCCCGAGGCGACGTTGGAGGGGTATTGATGATTGCAGCCGCTGAAATACCAACTGTCTTGGTGGAACTGCTGCCTTGCAACAGCAGTTGTTGGTGACTACAGCACAGGTGTGCCCGGTGAGGGGCACATTGTGCTTGTCAACCGACTCTCCTGATCGACGTTTGTGAGTGATCACGTTACGCAGATCGTTGGAGGAGAGTGCCACCTTCGTACCCCCATCAGGCGCATGGCAAGGCCAAGCGCCGGGGGGTCAAGTGAATGATACGCCCCCTGATCCAACACCAAACAGGCGCTCAGATCAGTAGTGGGGGAACAATATTTACAGTGACTTGAACGAACCTCAGACGCACAACCAGTGGAGGCGCAGGAGTTCAAGACCACAGGGTTTGCCTTGCTCGACTTGGTTGCGAACGCAACAGATGCGCCCAAGTGAGACAAGGACTTTGAAGGCCGATTCATTTCTGGCGCAGAAGCACCCGAGTTGACCTTATACAGCTTACTATCAGCAGCGCGTATGATTGTTAGCGCATGCTTCTGATTTGCTGCCGACATAGCACGTTTGAGGCGCATGGCCCGTGCTGCCTTGGACTTCTTCGTACCAGCTCGCTGGTGCGCATAGTACTAAGAGTCCTAATTCTCCTCGCCACTACAGCGAGTGAGTCTGTCAAAGACAGAGACCTTCTGTGGCACATCAGAGATGATGCGCGGGGCATTAGCTGCACCCCTGCTCCGTCGACGCATCTTCCTCGCCTGAGAGGGAGATGGCTGGGGAATGTGGTCAGCCGCACGTTTCCCCGAGAGATGCGCTGCACCGGTGGGCGCATCTTGGTTGCTGAGGACGTCAGCAGGAAGGAAAGGCTGCATTGGCGCATCCCCTTCGGTGGTGGTGCCAGAGGCGTCGACCTTGCGCACCCAGACTTGGCAAGTCTTCTTCGGCTTCGACATCCGCTTCGAAGGACTCGCACTGCCTTCAGAAATGAACTCCTCATACGCTTGTTGATTGAGGCGTACGACCAACGTCTTGTGGGAGGAGCCCACCTTCTCATCGTCGGATTGTGACACAGCTTTCTCGGTGAATGAGAAAGAGGTCTCCAGTAGAGTCACCAGCTTGTTTGCCATTACAATCTTTTAATTGCAAATTTTAATTACAAACAGAATAGTATTACAATATAGGACTTAGACGTAGTCCTAGGAGTACACTTTTTTTATCTGGGTCCCTTGTGTCGATGGAGCGAGTGGTAATGCGTTGACTCCGTTGACGATCTGACGACGGTTCTCGGTTCTCTGAAGGACGGAGTTGCTCTGGGTGCCGGAGCTTACGGAGAGGAAGAAGACGTTGAGTGTCTGTATCTGCCTTTCTGTATATGTATGTCGATGGTTATGTAATGTGTGTGGAAGATGGAAATGATCCCTCTATTTATAGTCTGCAGGCTAGCTGCTCATGCACACATATATAGGATGCGCCTGTTTGTAGAGATGTCATGTGGTGATTGCTGATGGAGGCGCATGGGCGATGCGCTCTGATTGAGGAGTTGAACACTTCTTGTTTCCTTTGTGGGCTGCGGCCGAGCTGACACGTAGCAAAGGAGAGGATCTTTCAGTTGCTAAGATCTTGGGTGATTAGCACCCCTTCATAAGCTGAATTGAGTCAAAGGATGCGTGTCGTAGGTCCATGGCTCGAAGATCTCGGATTTGGTGGGGAGCGATCTGATAGGATGCGCCTGGGATTGGGCGCATGAGGAGACTTTAGCTCGTAACCTTTAGGAGTCACGAACCAGTCGGGGCGCATGGCTTTTGAGGCGCATGCGGGACTTCAGCAGTGACTTTACTTCTGTCTTTAGGGATCAGAAAAAAGTCTGAGACGTACGGATTTTGAGGCGCATGCAGAAATTTGGGCGCATGGCTGCGGAGGCGCATGCGAGATGGTTGGGCGGCTACGTGGCTTGTAACCGCCGGAGGGGAGCAATAATGATGCTGATGTCGGCGACGCTTTATCTTCTGAAAAAGTTGTCAAATGTTCAGTCCTCGGGGGACGTGCTGCCAACTCTGTTAGACTTCAGCATTTAATATTCTTGACAGGTGATGGACTGTTGAGTGGGCGCATCGATCGGCATTCTACTGGGCGCATGGGGACGCATGGGGCGCATCCTCGTATGGCGCTTGGTGCTGATGGGCGCATCAGTATGATGCGCGATCTGGCCGGCGCATCCTTTTGCATGATACGTCTTTATGGGCCCGACTGTTACGTTCTTCGAGTGCTTTAAATAGACGTTCTTGACTTGGCTGAATTCTAAGCGTCAGGTTCATCACCATTAATGCAAATTCATTGAACGGGATTCGGAGAGCCAGCCACTTTGCGCATGGGTTTGATTTGCCCGGCCTATAAATAGTGGCATGGAAAGGGTTTGCTTCTCGTTCTCTCACGTCCTCCCGAAATGAACTTGTTTGCTCGAGCACATTCAGTTGACGAGATGCTCCCGAGGATGAAGATGCGACGCGTTGTTTTCATTGATGCACTTGAAGGTGACTGTTACATCCAAAAGTCGTAGTCGAGGGCTTCTGAGACAGGCGGAAGGTGCCTATTGCATCCAAAGATGGGGATGCTCGAGCCTCATCTCCGTTATGCTGAAAGAGCCGCAGATCGGAATTGCGGTGCTCCGATCATCTTTTTTGGGGTTTGGGAGAGCTCCTCCTCCCGCTAGAGTGGGTGTTGCCCATTCTGGTTGGGTCGAAAGCTGCTCCTTTAGTCGTGTTTCGATTGCGGTCTTCCTTGGTCTTTGGAGGCTCTTTCGAAGCTAGAGGGTTGATTGCCACCCTCGTTCTGCTCAATAAATATTTCATTAGTCGAAGCATTTGATGGTACATATGCTGACACTTCATGATGCGCCTGACTGGGACGCTGAAGGGCAGCACATAACTGAGCTCCTGAAGGGATACACATAACTGAGCCGCTGAAGGGATGTACATAACTGAGGATGCACATAACTGAACTGCTGAAGGGATGCTCCTGGCTGAGAGCGCATGGCGAGATGCGCCTGTTTGAGAGCGCATGTCGAGATGCGCCTATTTTGAGAGCGCATGGTGGTTGTTGCGCCTAGCTGTAGACTTAGGGTCTTTTTTTTGTAGAAATTCTCCTTTGTACAGCTCTTTTTAAGACATGTAATAGACTTTTATATGAAATAAAAATCTTCTTTTAATGTCTATGCTTTGTTGTGCCAAGTACTTCGTCTGAGCTCCCTGGCGCATGTGATGTTAGGTGCATAGGATTTCTGGTCCTGAAATTCCATGCTTCTACATATCCCTCACTGTTTTTCCTATTTTCCTATTTGCACACACACAAATGTATCACTCCCTATTTTCTCAGGTCCGCACTGTTCTCATATCAGTACACTATACCATGTATAACACTACATTATTTTGTATTTACCCTGTTTTCCCATACCACTGTACACAAATGTACACTACACACATGTCCTTGTCATCCTCACTCTCACACACACTCCTATTGACACCTTGTCATACATGCTATGATATCACACCCTCTTGTGCACTCTCATGACACACACACACACATGAACACAAATACACCGTCGATTTTGCAAGGGATAGATAGGGGGCTAAACAATATTATAATCACTTGAAATTTGTTTGCCAATCAATAAGGTGTAGATCAATCCCATAAAAAATATTCAAGAAAAAAATATTGTAAACTTACCTAAGGTCGACCTTAGGTTCATTTTCCTCTCTCTCTCTCTCTCTCTCTCTCTCTCTATATATATATATATATATATATATATATATATATATATATATATATATATATATATATATATATATATATGAGATGCACATATATAGGTAGCCTATATGTTAATGTGTATAGTACTACACATTAACATATAGGCTACCTACATATGTGCATCTCATATATATATATATATATATATATATATATATATTAATATGTTTATATATGATATGTGGTTTGGCTTAGGCATAATATAGCCTATAGCCTAGGGCTCTTAGCCTATGGGTGTGGCTTGAATGCCAGTATAGTCTAGTTAGACTTGTATAGTCTAGAATTGATGTGGGCTTGATAGAATAGAGTAGTTAGACTAGTATAGACTTATTTGACTTAGGTTTGACTTAGTTGACCTAGTTTGACTTCTAGGGTTGACCAGAGTTGACCAAGAGTTGACTTTGGTCTAGATTGACCTAGATTCATATAGAATGCATTGAATTGCATATTATTATCATTTTAGACTTGTTGTGACTTGTACTGTTCTATAGGAGACAGACACCACTCCTCGGACAGTAGATATTCTTCAGATACTCAGGATACAGGCGAGTACATTCTCTGATCATTTCATATCCTGTTAGAATTATTCTCCTGTTTTAAATTATTTTACTTGATGCTGTCACGTTGGTCACACGGATTAGTACTATATGGATCCTTTCTTGAGATGTTATCCCCTCAGGGAGCATCGGATACTACATGTTCTGTGCGTTTGACTTACATTGTGTATCACTATGCTTCATGGTTCATTGAATCACTTGTGACATGTACTCTCATGATCACAGAGTCTTCTTTGAATCCCCCATTTATGGGCATTCCTAGAATCCTCATTTATGGGACTATCATGTATCACCCTTCGGGGGCCATTACATGAATCATAACATAACCTGGCTGGATCCTTGTGTATTTATTGGGGGTACGGAGGAGTAGAAGTGGACATGTGAATAATATCCTAGTAGTGTAGCATCATAATCATTATATAGTGTAGCATCAGAATCATCCTATGCCATTCATATGTCTATATTGTACTCTGACTCACTAGCCACTGTTAGTTCTCTATTTATAGTAGATATTTCCATTACAGCTATCTCCTTTACATTCTGTACTTTCTTTCATTTTCCTGTATCTTACTTTACTGCATGATTATATTTTCTAACCTGCTATGATCTGTTGAGATGTATTGTGCTCGCTTCGTCCTGATTGGGTACCGTTGATATGTTTACAGAGGATGAGGATGAGGATGAGACTGGTGTTGACACTTTTTACGGGATAGCTCTAGATGACACCTGTGATCCGGATTTCCAGCCGGATCTACTAGCTATAGAGACTGGGGCTCCCTAGTCTAGGTTTTACTATTTCTGTCATTTGAGATTTGGATTGTATATATCCTTTCATATTTTGTAGTTGAGACTTTGTATTTCTGGATGTTTGCTGAGTTGTTATCTTAGACACTTAGACTCTTCTGATCATCTGTATTTCATTTTGAGTTCTATATCATATCGTACTTCTTCTTTCTTAGTTGTGATTGAGTTTACATTCTGCTATGTCACCCCCATTCGGGAAGTATAAACTGTTTAGCCTTATACTGTTAGATGCATGAGACCTAGGACAACGTTCTACCGCCGACACTGCGGCGTAGGCTGGACGTACCCACGTCTCGTGCCCTTACTCTCGGGTGCGGGTCGTGACACGACTTCTTGGTGCTCCTATATCCATCTATGCGGGGGATGCATACGGTGTCAGAGGTTATGGAGGAGTTTGGGCGGTTGTAGGGAGAAGAGCAGGGTTTATTTGAGCTCTAGGTGCTCCCTCAAGAAGGAAAGGGCCCTTGCTCTGGGGTGGATAAAGGTGACCTTCCGATAAAGTACCTAGGGGTACGCTGACAGTCAATTATGCTAGGAATTTGGATTACCACAGCCTGGTAGAATTTGCACAGAGAATGGTGGAAGGTTGGCAGGCAGCTGGGCTCTCTTTTGATGGTCGTATTGAGCTGGTTAGGTCTGTCATTTCTGGCATTGCTATGTTCTAGTTGCAATCGATTAAGATTCTGGTGGCCACCATCCGGAAGGTGGAGAGCTTATGTGCAAATTTTATCTGGCGAGGGGGAATGCATGCGATCTCCTGGGAGCAAATCTGCCGCCCTCGGGAGGAAGGGGGTGGGGTTGAGACCACTGCTTTCGTTCAGGGAGGCCTCGGGGGTGAAGATTGCTTGCCAGTTCATCAAGGACGGATCTCTTTGGGCAGAGTGGATGGCTAATAGATATTTGAGGGGAATTTTTGGACCTGTCAGATCGATAATAATTTCTCGGTACCATTTAAGGCTATTCTTCGGTGCAGACCGGTTCTTCAGTCTGCTATCTGTCGGATCATAAAGGACGGAACGAACACTAACCTATGGCTCGATCCGTGGATGGGCAATAGGTCCCTTTGGAGTCCTTAGGTGACCAGATGGGCAGAGAGGCAGGCAGAGGACTGAAATGCGATCTTATCATCAGAGATGGGACTTGGAGACCTGAGGATTACCAGTACACGACACATTTTGGAGAGGAGATCCAATAGGTCACTATTGATACTAGCCAGCCTGCTGATTCCTGGAGATGGGATCCACCAGATGTTTATGGAGGGACAGGGGTATTCCGCTTCAAAAGATGTTACAATCCGGTTAGGACCTCTCAGGATAGGATCGTGGAGTACGACTTTATTTGGGAAAGGTGATTGCTCGCAAAATACAGTTATGTTCCTACAAGCTGTTATTAGGCAGGTTGCTGACAGGACAGACTTCTCAGGTTTTGGGTACAGATCCCTGACCCGAAGTGTGTATTGTGTGGAGTGGAGGACGAATCCATGGGTCACCTATTCTTTGAGTGTCCTATGGCTTGGTATATTTGGTCAAAGCAGTGTAGGAGGTCGCTGGGAGGAGGTGGCAGTGCCAGAGACATCCGGGGGATCCTTACCTAGATCAGGGAACGCCGAGGCATGTAGCATGGTTGGACCAAGTCAGCCAGAGCTCGTATTGCAGCATCGGTTTAGCACGTTTGGAGGGAACGCAACAGGCTTATCTTTGAGGGGTTGATAACCCCTCCTGTAGGAATTCTACATAATTTAGAATTCGACGTAACTGTAATAGCTCCTTAAACGGGGTGTGAGAGATGGGAGAGCTGTGTATTGTATTACTTATTACTGAGATGTTTGTAGAATAAAATTTACCCTTTTTCCAAATATATATATATATATATATATATATAGCTCTTGTTCACTACGGAGTGCTACAGACGCCGTCAAAGGATATTAGAGAAGTCCATAAGGGATTGAGATGAGTATTAGGGGGCTGGTACAGCCACGAGCATACTTGGCAGTATAAAAGTCAGAAAAACATCCAACGAATTTTAGAGCACAATTTGGTGCTCACTACGATACATACCGTTAGTAGGAGGCTGATGTTTTTCGTGAACTATTTATATGTAATGGCTCAGCTTCGACACTGTTCTAAAAGGCGGTCTAGGCGGACGCCTAGGCGGCGCCTAGGCGCTAGGCGCCTGGTGTCCGCCCGATGCCTGCCTAGGTGCTCGCCTAGACCCCCCGACACCCGACTACATATGTTTTGGGGTTTTATGGATTTTTTTCTGCAATTTTTAGTAGGTTTTGTGCATTCTATCTATTTACCGCATAGATCTAGGCGGCCGCCTAGGCGGGCTAGGCGCTAGGCCGCGGGTGCCCGCCTGACTAGCACCTAGCGCTTTTCACAACCTTGGGTTTGATGGCTTGGATTGTTAGGTTAAAGTTGAGAGACCTATTTAAGGCTCCCTTATCAGCCCCTATGGTTGGAGGAAGGTTAAGGCCAAAGATTTTGAGTGCTTGAAAGAGTTCTTGAGAGAATTGACTTCTTTAGGGTTTCTAGGAGGTCATTAAGGAGTCTTCAAGAGAGAGAAGGAGAGATCTCGTAAGGGAAGGTTGCTCTTTACAGTTGTGCGGATAACCCTTGTAAGGTTCTCTTGTTGATTTAATAAAGTATTTCTTCCATTGTTCCGTGGAGAATGTCCATTTAACTGAACCACATTAAATATTGTGTGTTCTTGGTTTGCTATTCATCCGGTATTTATGCATTGTTAATTTCTCGTATCTTTGAGGGTTTTGTTGTGCTTCATTTCCACATATTGCACAACAATAGGTATCAGAGATAAGGGAACCGTAGGGATTTCAAACTCTTTGGATCTTGGTCAACGCTAGGGTAACGACATTGTAAGATGACCAACAATGACTTTATGATCCAGTTGGGGCACGCAGGTAACTCACTATGTGCATATTAGCAACTGTTTATGCCAAGTTATAATAAAGGATAAGAAAGAGAGATGTGGGTTATTATCTACAAACTAAATGATGAGATATCTTTTTTTCCCTTCCAAACAAAATTCGAGCTTGCACAATTGCCACTTTTATTAGTAATTCATTACTTAAACATTTGGTTAAATTTTATGTTATTTCGTAATTCACTAGAACAAGAATCCTTCAACCCTATCTCTTCCCAAAATCAATTCTCTTATGCTTTTTTTCCCTCTTCTTTGCTACACGAACAGAAAGAAACTTGACTTCTTATGCAATATTATCTTCAAACCTACATTGAGAGAGATTACAAGACCAAAAGGAAACTCCATTTATAGATCCAACATACTTAGAACTACAAGAAAAAGAGTCCTATTTCGCTTGCAATGCCCAAATATACGAAAAAATCCTAATCTAAACAAAACAAATAAAATGACCTAAATAAAAAAAAATGAATGAGATTCCTAATCTTTATGAAACTCCAAATCTCTTTAGTTTTTGCACCATCGATAATGATAGATCTCAGATTTATTTTTCCATGGAATTAAAAGAAGAAGAATTGACGGACCAGTTTGTGAAGAAGCTTGCTGAGAAGAGTGATCGAGCAGTGATGTCCTGCAGTGAGGGGTCAAGCACAGGGAGTCTCCTGAACCATTCTCAGCTCTCTAGCTTTTCCGCCTTGTTCCTTTTGAATTTGGCACTTGTTTTCATTTGAATTTGGCAGTAGGCCCAGTTGTATTAGCTGGCTATGTTGTGGTATTTTAATTGGACCACTTGTTGCCCAGTCACCCAACTAA
Source organism: Iris pallida (assembly GCA_029216955.1). NCBI lineage: Eukaryota > Viridiplantae > Streptophyta > Magnoliopsida > Asparagales > Iridaceae > Iris > Iris pallida. Next base: position 653 of record JANAVB010043555.1, on the reverse strand, counting down.
TTGTGACACATCATCACTAATTAGTTGGGCTATTAGTGTCCACAAACGGTCATTATTCATAAAGCTAATTCCTGACTATATAAAGGAAATCAAGCTGAGAGATTAGGTATGCAAAATATCAGTTTCTTTATCCTTATCATTGTTTTCCCTTTTCTGCAAGTTTATTTCCAATAGAAGTTTAGAACCCTAGCCGCATTTTCCTATTTCTGTCATTTTTCTTGCTATTTTCTGTCTTTGTTTGTTTCTTTATGTTCAGTTCTTCTCGAGAGGGGACCATGGCAGATCCCAACAATCGGGCACCTGACACGGATGCAGGCACTAATGACGATACTTCCGCTGCAATCAATGCCTCATCCATTCTTTTCCCCCTAGCACCAACTCTCTCTCTCTATCCCTCTCCTCTCCCCTTTTTTTTTATTTCTTTTGGATGTGGAAGATGCAATCCACACTTTCTCAAAACTGTGTTTGGTAACATTGATTTTTTTTCCTGGGCTTATTTGTAACTTGATACCTGAAGTGGTGAGCATTCCGTTAATTCGTTTTAAACCGAACCAATAATCCCGAATTGGACCGAACCGATAAGCAAATCGAACTGAACCGATTTAATTCGGTTCGGTTATTCGATTTTTTGGTTTCCTTTGCATTTTTTTTGT